>JAULJL010000030.1:19911134-20463634 GCA_030761205.1 Fremontodendron californicum | reverse complement strand
TAATTCATTTAATTCGATTTTGACACGTTCGCGTATTTGTGTCGTGTTCATGTTATTTTTCGTGTCGTGTTTTAATTACTTTTTTCATGTTGTGTTCGAGTAGTATAATCATGTTGCGTCCGAAATTGCTGAGTCTAATTGACATTATACAAATAACTCACAAATTTGTGTCGGGCATTATCATGTTCGTGTTATTTTTCTTGTTATAATTGTATTCAAGGTATTATATATTTATATAAAATTTGACACGTTAATAATTTGTTTTATGTAGATTTGGACACGTTTGTGTATTTGTGTTGTATTCATGTTATTTTTTGTGTCATGTCGTGTTTTTATTATTTTTTCTCATGTTATGTTCGTATCGTATAATTATGTTTTATCTGAAATTATCAGATGTAATTGATCATATTCAAATAACTCTCAATTTTATACCATATGTTGTATAAGAATAAGAATTATTACTTTTCTAAATTATTATCTTTACTACTCTTACTTTTTTATCTTTCAAATTTACAAAATATTAATACAAAACATTAATTTATTACAAATTATTATCAAAATATCTTTTTTATTAACGTTCATATATTTATATCATGTTCATTTTATTTTTCGTGTTGTGTCGTGTTTTAATTATTTTATCATGTTATATTTGTATCGTATAATTATGTTTTATCCAAAATTACCAGATCTAATTGACCATATCAAATAATTCTCAATTTTATATCAGGTGTCGTATAATGATAGAAATTATTTTTCTAAATTATCTTCACTTCTCTTACTTTTTTATTTTTCAAATTTATTATAAAATATCAATTCAAATTCGATAACATACCCGTAGAGAAGCGCGAGTATTTTTCTAATAAAAGTTAAAGCTCTCATTTGTCAATATTAAAAATTAAGGAATTAAAATACTAACCTCAAATAAAAGGGGTCAACTGTTAAAGAAATTTATTAACATGCATGTCATCAAATGGCATCCCAAGTTATTATACCAAAAACTTCTTTATTCTTGTTAGTGGCTTCATTTTTATTGAAAAAAAATCTTAGAAATTAGCATAATTAGAATTGTACTTTTCAAAAAGATTATAAAGGTTTGCCATTAATATAAAGAAACAATGCCAACAGCAAATATCAATATATATATATATATATAACATCTTTTTACTAGAACGGTTCATTGGTTAGGTCAGGTCTAAGTAATAAAAACATTATTTGTTTAAGACTCGAATTAGTATGTCGGATTTAAGAAACCTATTTTATTGTTTAATAATATTAAAATATTATTTTTATATTAATATTTATATATTTTTATAATTAATTTTAAAATTTTAATAATTAATAATAATTTAGATCGAAAAGGATTAACTCGATCCAAATTAAAAAATATTATCCAAAATCCAACCTGAATTGAAATATATCTATTTTGTACCCATCTTTAGTATGATTGAGAATATTCAAGTATTAGATTTTTAATCTTCTCATATTCTTTTTAAAATGACAATATTTATCTTTAACTTTTTATATATTGCTTTAATAATTATATATAAACATTCATTAACATTTTTCCAATTATTTGCATAAATTAGCATTGACATTTTTATCATTGCCATTTTAGAGAATTTTGTGCAAATCTAAGGATAAAATTGTTTAATAAAAAAGCAAAATAGACAAAAATAGACAGGTAGGGAACAGGTAAGCAGGTATGAGAAGTAGCATAAAAAATTAAATTTCATTTTATTTAGATTTATTGATTCGTGTATCCGTATCGGATTTATATATATATATTTTTATATTATAATTATATTTAAAGTATTTTATATGTGTTAATAATTTATGTTATATAAATTTTGAAATACCTATATATTTTTATTGTGTTTGTATTTTTGTGTGTGTCATATTTTATATCATATTTTAATTATTTTTATGTATCATGTATTCGAGTTATATTTAATATTATCAAATCTATTTATTCCTTTATTTTTAGAATATTTTATTTTTTGAGATCTAACTTAGATAGTGTGATATAACGTGGCCTTTTGGTTGGCTGATGGCTGCCTACACGTGGCGACAAGTTAGCTACTATTTCGATTTTGACTTGATGGGTATATAATGTAGATGAGAATAATTATTAGAATCAATGTTAAAAAAATTGAATCGTTTTTTATTTTTGGTTCAATCGGTTTAATTAATTGAATTGTCCGATTCAATAACAATTCAGATTTGAATCTTAAGAAAATTTTAGAAAAATTAATAAATAAGAGAAAAATTAGAAAAGTATTTGATATGTGCATATAATTTTTGTACCTGAAAATAAAGTACAAGAAATTGCTATCCTATCAATAATAAAACCAAAACCCATAACATGAAAGTGAATCAAAGCAAAAGAATAAAGAATCAAAACATAGATTTTGGTCGATTAAAGTTGAAGAGCCCCACAAGAATGAGAAATGAAGAAGTCAGCAACCAATAGGTGAAGACAGCAGCAAGGAAGATAGTGAGCAAAAAGGCATGGAGAACCGAAAATGATGAAGATTGAAGAGGCCCCTCAAAAATCAAGAATTCACAACCAAGAGAAGATTAAGGTAGCAGTGAGCAATGGCAGAAAATTTAGAAGATTAGAAAGATTGAAAGAGAATGAATGATGCCCTAAGCTTGAAAACTTAATGATATTGGGCTTGCATTGGGCTGATTATAACCTAAACTTGTTTAGGTATTAAGGATCCATTTTAAATTGGATAAAAAAGCCCAAACAAATAAAATAAACTGAATCTTTTATGGGTTTCACGATTTTTTCCGGTTTTTAACGGTTCGATAAAAATTCGGTTTAATATATGTAATTGGACCAGACACCTTGCTGGGTCCCGATTCAACAAGTTGAACCGGTCGATCTGGTCCAATTTTTTATTCCATATCTGGAATAATCAAAGCAAATAATTTTAATTATGTATAAATTCATCTTTATTTTCGAAAATAAAAAAGGGTATCTTTCAATTCTAGGTTATATATATTTTAGAATTTTATTTTTTTTAATTAATGAGTATTTATAAGTAGATCTGCTCATTGGTCGGACAACTGTCCAAAAAATTTTCAATTCCCTTGTCCAGGCCCGGCCCATCGACTCGAATTACTATTCATAAATTAATAAAAATAAATAAAAAATCATTTTTATATTAATATTTTTATATTTTATAATTAAATTTAAATAAAAAATAATATTTTATTACGTGAACAGTGATCCGGGTCGGGTTGAGTTGGCCCGGATCACAAAAATGATTATCCAGGTCCGACTCTATACGGACCGAACCTGTCTGACCGGGCAGGCTGCCCGCCCATTTGCAGGTCTATTTATAAGTATGTATTTAGGTTTTATTTAGATGGGACGAGTGTGCCTCTCATTGCATTGGCCCTTGAAACTAGATTCGATATTACATAAAAAATAATTAAAATACGATATAACACGATACCAAAAAAAAAAAAAAAATACTAACATGACATAAATACACGAATGTGTCAAAAATTGTATTTAAAAAATAAATGAAATGTGTGATAGTTTTTTAACCTCATTTGCGAAATTAAAAAACTCTACTGCTGTATCAAAAGCTAACTCATATGTATATATAAACTCCAGCATCTTAACAATTAATTTTATATTAATATTTATATATTTTTATAATTAAATTTAAATAAATATTTTTATTGCTTAAATAATAATTCGAGTCAAACCGGATCAATCCAAATTAAAAAAATCCTATATCAAATCCAATCCGATTCAAATCGAGTCTGCACGTTCGATCTTTGAAAAAGTCTCTTTACGATGGATGTGAATTGAAACCAAAGACAAATTGGGTCTGAATTACACTAAGAAGCTGATTTTAATTCTCAAGAAGTCGTCCTTTTTTATTTGGTTTTTGGTTGAATTAGACAGACATTGAGTTTTAGACATCACAACTAGGGATGAAGAGGTTTGAAATTGTTTCAATCCTCACTTTTCCAATCTTCTTGTATTTAAGTTGTGGAGTAAAATCATTAGTTGCCTTGATTAGAATTACAAAATAAAATTTTGGTACAAACCGTAACACGAGAATTAAAAAAAGGTGTAAATGTTGAGATTCGAACTCCAATTTTATTAAATGTCGTCGTTTAAAAGTGATTGTATGAGCCAAACTAAGTTAAGCCTTTGATTCAAATACACGACTTTTTTATTAACTCTTAAACATAATTTAAAACATCATTAAGAACATAAACTAGAAACAATGACAATGGATACAAAAGAAATGCTAGAAATAACATCCATAAGGCCCATAACTTGGGAATAAAAGAAGAGATTGTTAATGTTGAGATTCGAACTCCAATCTTACTGAATGTCATCGTTTAAAGGTGACTAAATGAACCGACTGAGTTAAGCCTTTGATTCAAATTACAAAACTTTTTTATTAACTCTTAAATATAATTTAAAACATCATTAAGAAGATAAACTAGAAACAATGACAATGGATACAAAAGAAATGCTAGAAATGACATCCATAAAGGAAAAGTTGAACGAAAGCTTGCAATGAGACCCATAACTACACATACAATTAGCACAACAAGCACTTCAGCAGAGAATTCCCAGCTCAGTTCTCTTGCATAGACCAAGGCTAACAGCACAGAAAAGCCAAGGATATTGTTCATGAATACTCCACTATAAATCTGCATTTTCATAAACTTTATATGTGAAGAACTTTGATTTTTGTCTATATTTCATATTAAGTATAAGTTTCACTTGATTATTATTTTCTCTTGAAAGTTATTATTTATATTATCTCGACTCGAGTATCGGATACAAGTATGTGTCCAGCTTGGGTATTTTTTTTATAGGTTTTTTCATATATTTGGAGGATTATACTCCATACCCATGTCCGAATATGTGTCAGGCATGAATAATTTAAGAAAAATAAAAAATTCGAGTAACATAAGTTAAAATGAAAAGACATGAAAGCTTAGGCAAATTAACTTTGAAAAATCAAAATGTAGAATTTGACTTTTTATGAATCTATGTTATCCGGACTCAAGTATCCAACACTAGTATGCTCAATTTTTTTTTTAAGTTTTCATATATTAGGAGGATCATATCATATACCCATATCCGAATATGTATCGAACATAAGTATCATATACAAATACTTTAGAAAAAATGACAAGTTCGAATAACATAGTTATGAATAGTAAAAATTAGGATTATATTTTGCAGTAGTGATCAATGCTTGATCCTTGATTATCCAAATCAAAATTATTGCTGATTGTGCTAAAAATATTGGTTTTATGACCTTGTAATCCGAAAAAAGAAAGAAAAAAGGATTATCAAATTTTACCTTTTCACATTACCATCTAGTAGCTTGTCCGGCCCAATTCGTATTGGGCCGAGTCTAGATAGAGTATTTAATGATTCGGATCGGTAATGTCCGACCTGAATTACTGTTTATATAATAAATTTTTTATTTAAATTTAATTATAAAATATATAAATATTAATATAAAAATTATTTTTTATTATTTTTTAAACAATAAACCGGGCTAGCGGACCGGGTCTAGGTAAGCAAAATTAGAAAAATTTTGACATGTGACCCGACCTAGTCCATGAACAGATCTACAAATAATTTCTTTGCTTCTTTTCGACATTTTTCAATGTTAAATTTAGATGATAAATTAAAGGAAAATATATATATATATATATATATATAATAAATGAGTGAAAAACAAACCTCAGAAAATGTCAAGGAAGTAGTTCTTGGATTCTTACGCCAAGCAGCACTGATTGCTGAAGTTGCAACCCTTGCATTGGTTGTCAATGGCACCAAAATAAATGAAATAAAGAAGGATGGGATGCTTGCAGCCTCTGAGAAACTTTGAACACTATATATCAAAGGCTCTGCTAGAACTGCCAATATAATAACTCCAAGCACCATATACATTATAGCCTTAATCCATGCTCGTTTTGATGCATCCACAACTCCATCGCTTCCATCTTCATCCACCAATTTATCTGTTTCTTCCCAAGTTTTCTAACATTACATAAAGTTATATGTAATTAGTCATTTTAGACCTGATAATATTAGACACGACACAAAAAAACAATTAAAATATGATAAAAAAACATGACATGACACGAAAAAAAAAAAAAAACATAGACACGATACGAATACACGAACATGTTAAAATCTATATAACACAAATTATTAACACGTCAAAATTTATATAAATATAAAACACTTTAAACTTAATTATGACACTAAAAATACATGAACATGATACAGATACACAAATTATCAGATCTAAATCATATTAAAATAAAGTTATATCTGCTTTATAGAAAGAAAGTTAACTTTTAACTGCTCTTTTTAATGTCTAAATTTTCATGTTCAACGCATTTTGTTACCCTCAAGGGTCAATCTAGTAGGTAAGTAGAGGAGCTCCCTTTCTTCATTAATAAAGATTCGATTTTTGTGGTGTGAAGATTCGCACTTAATTTTTGAGGTATTGTTTGTTTTGATTCGAATGTCTTATGATTTTATTTCGTAAAAGATGCCTCAAAAGTATGCGTTCGAGTCTTTATATTTTTATACCGGATTTTCACAATTTTCCAATGTAAGATTAGGGGCATTACAAACTTCTCTGTTAAAGCTTGACGTCCTCGTCAAACACAACACAGCACACACAAAATCAAACATTGGAATTTTAGAAGTGGCTCCCGTTGTGTAGCATTTAGCTCCCACTCATTGAGATTCTAAAGGTGACTCCCAACATTCCAACTGATAGTTACTTAGATATCATTTGTGGAAACTCGCACCCAACCTTCAAAGTATTGTCCGTTTTGACTCGAAAGTCTCACGATTTTGGCTCACAAAAAAGTCTCACAAGTGTGGGTTTGAGTCTCTACATATATATCATAACGGATCTTTATAATTTTTCAAGTGAGATTGAAAGTGTTATATATGGAGAACACTCCGAAAACAAAATCCTGAATGTACTAGAACAATATGAAAAAATGCATTTTTAAAATCGTCTAGAAAAAAATATTAGACCTAGGTAAAGCCTAGAAACACCCCAAACCATATTTCCAAAAAAAAGACATCAAATGTAGACTTACTTGGTAGATATCATCTTGAGGCTCAATTGAAGATGGAGCAGCTTCTTTTTCAGATGTTTTAAGCCACTTTGAAACTCCATTGATAAACTCCTCTTGATCTATTCTATGATCTCCACTTGTGTCAAGTTCTTCAATTACTTTTGCAACAATCTCATTGGCATTTAAAGGGACTGTTCCAAACTTGACATCCGAGATTAGTTCCTTCAATTCATGTTGCGATATGCAATTATCTCCATCTTTATCAATATTTTCGAATAACCTATTACACATTTTTATGTTTGGAATGATTAGTAGTATGAAGCATTAAAAGAAAAACTAATATATATCAATGGGATTGAATTTCAGATCCTACGACTTAGGAAGCACGGACACATATAAGTAATACAAGTACGACACGATATGGATACGTCGACATAAATTTTTTTTAGAAAATTAAGACACATGTACGACAAGACACGACAATAAAAAATATAAAATTAATACTTTTCAATTAAATATTAATATGTAAATAGCTTTTTAATTTTTTTTAACATTATTTTGAATTTAAAAATTTAAACCTTAAAAAATTCATTAGAATTAAATTGTTCATTGTTAATTCTATATTTGAGGGGAAAATGCAACAAAAAAAAAAAAAACCTTCATCGTATGTCCTGACTTATCCAGCCGTGTCTTAACTATGTTTTGACCGTGTCCGATTTTATTTTTATTTTTTTGACATGTCCTCGCGTATCGAACACATATTCCTCAATGTCAGAACTATATCTATATCGAATACGTGTCCACACTTCCCTGACAAAAGTGTCCGTGCTTCATAGCCTACAACCATTCAAGATCCTAGCCCAAGACTAAACTATATGCACTTTTGAGACAAAATTTATGAGCATTCTGTACTATAATTTATGATGGAGTTAAGCAATTGGGATATAGTATACTATATGTCAATACGAGTGGAGAAGCCAAGAAGGATACCTAATCTCTGCAAAACTCAGTTTTTTATTTTATTTTTTATACTTGAAGCTATCGACTATTGTTACCCGGATTCAAAATAAGTGTCGGATATAGGTATATTCAAAAATTTTAAAATTTTTCATATATTTAAAATATTATACCTTCATATCCAAATACAAAGATGTGTCAAATACCGATACTTTATAAAAAAAAATTAAAAAATACGAGTAACATAAACCGCTGGAGATTGAATCTAGTAATTAAAATTAAAAATCCAAAACATTATTAACGGATCACATGACAACACACTACTAACAGATTATACGATTGTCGGGCATGCAAAACTTAATTGATATAAGGGAAGGAATAGTTACAGATATATGGCCAAATTACCTTTTAATAGAAGCTGTATCGGGTTTGCCATCATCTTTGAGAAGGCTTCCTATATTATTGCTTTGAAAATGACTTAACATTTCTGATATTAAATTTTCCTTCATTTCGCGTTCTTTTCTTTTATTCTCAATCCAAGGTTGAAATACCTGCACACAAATATTTCAAGAGAACAATAACCACCCAAAATTATACTGTTAGAATTAGTAAACATATATAAATTAAGCAAAATCATTGGTTGAATTCTATATTATTCGAACTCTTATTTTTTTAAATACTCATATCCAATATCTGTATCCGACACATATTCGAATATGGGTATGTGATATGATCCTTCAAATATATGAAAAAAAAAAATTGAATATATTCATGTCGAACACATACCCGTATTAAACACTTATCTCAAATCTAGATACCATTGCTTGACTCTAGACCTAGCAATATTTGACACGACACGAACATGACACGAAAAAATAACTAAAACACGACACGAAAATAAAATACGACATGACATGACACTACACGGATACATAAACATGTCAAAATCTATATAACACGAATTATCAACACGTCAAATTTTATATAAATATAAAACACTTTAAACATGATTATGACACGAGAAAATACATGAACATGACAAGGATACACGAATTGCCATGGTTGACTCCTTTTAAATAAACCTGCTCATGGGCCGAACCGGGTCGCAGCCCGAAATTTTTTTTCCTTGCCCAAACCCGTTTCGAGCCGGCCCGTAAATCCATTTTACTGTTCATAAATGATTAAAATATTAAAAAAATATTATATTAATATTTATAATATTTTATAATTAAGTTTAAATAAAAATAATTTTTATTTAATGTATAGTAATTTGAGCCGAGTCGGGCTGGTCCGAATTACAAAAATCTTTTTCTAGACCAGGTCCAATTTGAATCGAACCTATCAAGCCGAACGGGTTACTTAGCTCTTGAGCAAGTCTACTCGTAAATGCAAATAGAAGAATCTAATCTATTTTATCTAAGGATGTATATCCAAATAATTCCATAAATATAACAAGATTACTTACCCGATAAATATCTCTCAATGATTTGTGAGAGTAGTATCGCTTATCCATTGCTTGCTTTGCTTCGTCAAGCCATTTGGTGAATCCATTGACGAATTCATCTATAGTTATTTTTTGGTCACCATCAAGATCAAATTCTTTCATTACATCTTCTATTGCTTTCTCCTTATTGATATGTGATCTTGTAAACTTGACTTCCAGAAGCAGTTCTTTAAGTTCCGAAGCTGATATGTAGTCGTCTCCATCTTGGTCTAATTCCTCGAATAGCCTGCAATCATGTCAAATTGATTGATTCCTTTTGAAAGTATTTGCAATAACTTAAACAGAACATCTCAATTTTAGTTTTGTTTTGCGGAAAATACTAACTTTGATCAGAAATTAGTTTTCCTGAGTTTCGTTTTTTCATGAAAGTAAAAGGATTTAAATTGTGGTAGTGGACGGATTTTCGATCGTTCATTGTTGTGATAAATTACAGTAAATATCATCAATGAAAAAAATCGAAACCATAAAATAACAATCATAACGTCATGTTACGACTAGACCTGCTCAAAGGCCGAGTAGTTCGCCCGGCCCGACTTGTATTGGACCGGGCCCGGACAGAGTTTTTTTCACTTTGCGCCGGTCCGATCTAGGGATGGCAATGGAGCGGGGCGGGGGCGGATATTGCCTTATCCACCTCCACCCCATTCTTGCATGGATGTTGGAAACATCCACATCCATGGATGTCGGTTACATCCATAACCGCTCCACAGTGCTCCACTCCGCTACACCCCAATTTATATTAATTATTTTTAACTTAATATTGTAAAAAAATATATTATAATTTATTCATGAACATAATTTTAGTATATAAAAATCTTTAATATAATATATATAATACATATATACTAAAAGTATAGATATGAAATATTAGTATATATATGATTTTAGTATATATATTTAATATATATAAAAAATATAAGGAAAAATATAAAATATTTTAAAGGATAAAATAGTAATTTCAAAAGTCGGGGCGGGGCGGAGTGGAGCAAGCATTTACCAAAACCGCTCCGCTCCATCCCGCTCCAAAAAAAAAACCTCTCCATTCGGAGCGGATCGGTGCAAAATCCATCGGTCGGATCGGGTTTTGCCATCCCTAGTCCGATCCAACCCAAATCACTGTTTAAATAATAAGAATTTATTTTTTATTTAAATTTAATTATAAAAATATTTTTAATTTTTTAGTATTATTTAAACAATAAAACAGACCGGTTTGAGCACACCCAAAGTCGAATTTAGATAAAGAAAATAAAATAAAAAAAATTCGAGCAACGACCCAACCCAATCCGATCCATGAAAAAATCTAGTTTATAACCACTAATTAAATCTCTTACAAACAATAAAAGATTTCATGGAAACTCACCTCCTTATAGCATGTACATTTGGTGCCCCGTCATGAGTTAGGATTCTTCCTATGGCATGTTTTTGCACATGTTGAAGAATTTTTAATATTAAATGTTCATGTTTCACAAATTCCAATCTTCTTTTTTGAATCCATGGCTGAAAAAACTGCAACGTTGTTCAAGAGGGCAAAGTCCAATCAATATAAAAGAAAAGAGCATGTTAGTGCTGGAGGAAAGGATAGAAATATATGAGCTAGTACAAAGAATGGGGAGTACTCTAAAGAAAGAATAATAATAAGGAAAAAATAACAAGAAAGAAATCAAGACAAAAAAATTTACGTGGTTCGATCAATTGTGCTTACATTTACGGAACTAAATTTTTTTTCACTATTTTCTAGAAGATCAACTTGCATATTTAGTAACTATTACAGGATTTTTATAAGTAATGTTACGAAACCCAAAAAAAATATAACCCTAAAATGGGGCCAATAAAGAGAAAAATTAAAAAAAAAAAACCAAAAAAACCTTTTCTTATTTCATAACAATCTTTATCGAATCAAGTCATCAATTTAATTTGCCTCAAATAAATAAAAAAAAAAAAAAACCAAGCTCCACCTAGAAAAATCCAACAAGAACACAATCAAGAGGAATAAAAAGGGAGAGAGCCATCTTCTTCTCATATGATTGATGGTTGGATCTGGAAATGTTTTTGGAAGCTGCTTGTTTCACTTAGGGTGAGAAATTTCCTTTGAAGAGTGTGTACTATTTCAGTTGCCATTAGCTCAAATATTTGGAAAAGGAAGCTGAAAGAGAGCCCGTTTGTCCTCTATGTGGAAAGTATGAAGAAACTATTGAGCATGCATTACTATTTACTATTGTGAGATTGGTCACTGACTATGTTATTTGAAAATATTTGTGTTTGATATTAGTATTTAGATTTGTTCAATGACCAGGTTATACGTCCAGTCTAATCCAAATTGGGTTGGGTCTAGGTAAGAATTTTTGTAATTCGGACTGACCCTATCCGAATTACTATTTATTAAATAAAAAATATTTTTATTTAAATTCAATTATAAAATATATATTAATATAAAAATAATTTTTAATATTTTAATAATTTTTGAATAGTGAAACGGATTTTCGGATCGATCCAAATCCGGCCTGAAATGGGCTTGGATAAGGAAAAAAATTATTTTTAGGGCCGCAACAGCGGCTCGGCCCATGGACAGGTCTACTTGTGTCCGACATATATTCGGATATGTGTATGAGAGTATAATCTTCCAAATATATGAAAAAACTTTAAAAAAAAAATTAAATATACCAATATCAAAAACATACTCATATTTTTTAAATATATTTTTATTTTAATTAGTATTGAAAAATCTCAATTTGAACTCGAACTCGAGCACAAATAATCAAGTTTAAAGTCGAATATGGGAATCAAGCTCATTTTTTACTAGGTAAGCGAGTCTAATCGTGCGAGCTTGAGCAGTTCGATTTTTATCTTGAATCGAGCTCGAGGTTTAAAAGTGAAACTCGATCGAACTTGAGACGAATTTCGAGTTTCTAATTTCAAGTCAAGCTAGAGCTTCTATAACTTGAGTTTGGCTCGGCTCGATTACACCCCTAAATTAAAGAGCATAAGATTTTTTTTTTTTTTTTTTTTTTTAAAAATATTGAAGTCGAATGGGGGGAATATATCATACCTGATAGAAGAAATACAAGAGTAAGAATACAACTGAAATGATAAGAGCAATCAAGATCACTGGTAGCTTTGCAGCAGAAGAAGAAGGAATAATTTTCAAGAGTTGAATGATTAAAAATGGTGTTACAGACAAAACCATGATCCTGGCGGTGTAGCTTGTCTCTTGGTCAGTGGTAATTCCAAAACCTATAAATCAATATAACAATAAATTAAATTAATTTTAAGAAGAAAAAAATATATGGAGTTTTCTTTAATAAGAGACATAAAGATATGAACACCTTGTTTTTATATTCCTATTTATTTATTAAATGAATTTTTAAATTCTAAGTTCATGATCAGATCTGTTTAAAAGACAGGCTACCTGTCAGACGGATCGAGCCTGGATAAAGATTTTTAGAATTCGGTTCGGTCCGGTCCGGTCCGGCTCAACTCGAATTAATATTTATTGAATAAAAAATTATTTTTATTTAAATTAAATTATAAAATATATTAATATAAATATAAAATTATTTTTTAATATTTTTAAATAGTAATATTGGCTTTCGGGTCGACTCGGATTTTACCTTAGCCTAGATAAAGAAGATCAAAAAAATTTGAATCACAACCCGATCCATAATCAAAACTATTAATGACCTTTGAATGTTCAATTTGATTGATACTTTTGTTATTTATTTATTTACTTTCTATTCACTGTTTATAAAAAAAATAACAAAAAATAACAAAAGCATCAACTAAACCAAACCTAAATGATATAAAAAAGATTAAAGTAACAAAAAAGCTCATAAATTTATCATTTTTTTAGTTAAGTCTTTATACTTTTGTTGTATCTGAAAAATTATTAATCTTTAATTTATATACAAATAAATTTTTAACCTTTAATTTATATTCAAATAAGTCCTTAATTTTTTTTTTCAAGATTTTTTTTTTTCAATAAGAGCTTATTTATATACATATTGAATGTTAAAATTTTATTTTGGTACAATAAAAATATAAAGACTTACTAAAAAATAAAAATAAAAATTTATAAATTTATTTAGTATTTTAACCTGTAAAAAATGGGTAGACTGAGCTTACCCGTCAATGAATGTAGTAATTTGTTAAATGATAAAATTATAGAGTTTGAATTGGTAGAGAGGATTGAATATTGTGCTCCATTGTAAAGATCATGGCTCCCAACAATCAAACAAGTTCCCCAAATTATTGTTAGAAGCAAAATTGAAGAACCAGCTAACAAGCCTACTCCAGTGTAAGCATACTCTTGTGCAGCTTCTTTAGTGTTCATGAGTCCAGAAGCTGAAAAACAAACGTATTAAAATATATATAACACAAATTACTAATACATTAAAATTTATATAAATATAAAATATTTTAAACACGATTATGACACGAGAAAATATATAAACACGACACAAATACACGAATTGTCCACAGTCTAAAGATAGGGAAGGGGAAAGGATTGCAGATGCTGAGATTCGAGTCACAAACTTGTTAGATGCCACCTCATAAGGATAGCTGCATGAATTAACTGGGTTAAGCCTTAGGTTGAACTAGCTACTTACTTTAGTATTACTGGATGTATACTTTAATTACTATATATCAGAACTGGTAATTTTGGATACGACATGATTACACGATACGATAAAAATAATTGAAACACTACACGAAATGAATATACAAACGTATCAAAATTGATATAATATGAATTATTAACGTGTTAAAAATTATATAAATATATAATATCTTAAACACGACTATTACATGTTAAAATAAATAAATACGATGCGAATAGACGAATTACCATGTCTACTATAAAATAAGCTAGCTATACCTTTCTAAAATAAGAAAATAAATAAAATGATATAAATTTCAGAATAATTTCTTTGACGAAATAATTTCTTACTAAAAGGGTAGATTGAACCAACAGCTAGATTGGAAAGCAATTAAAGAATATGATATTTTAATTAGTTAATTTGAAAATTCAACATAATTAGGTGAGTTAATCATATATATATATATATATATATATATATATGTATTGAATATTGATAGGCTAGTGGCAATTAGACCTGCTCACGGGTCGGGCAGCCCGCCCGGCCCAGCAAGCCCGGCCCAATACGGGCCGGGCCTGGGCAGGCAATTTCATGTTCCGGCCCGGCCCGGCCCGGAACAGTATTTTTTTATTATTATAATATTTTTTTATTTAATTTTAATTAAAAAAATTAAAAAAAAAAAATTATTTTTTTATTCCAATGAACAGTGATTCGGGCCTAAACGGGCGGGCCTAGGCAACCCAAACCCGGACCTGGGAAAAATATATATATATATATATATATATATATGGGCCGCGGCCCTGCCCGGCCCGGCCATGAGCACCTCTAGTGGCAATTTGCGTGTTACTTTCGATTTTGAATATTTACAATCGTGCAAAATAGGTATATATTTGGACCAGAAGACCTATAGCCATTGCTAGCTCTTAATATTAATTTTTAATTATCTATTTAGTTGCGTTTATCAGGAGCTAAACCTGTTTTAGTCTCTTCTCCGACGTGTTGGCTACTATATAATAATATAATATGGTCAACTAGTGTCTAATATCATACTCGTATTCGATACTTATATTTGATACATATTTAACTATGAGTATAGAGGATATAATTAAGTATATATATATATATATATATATATATATATATATACTTGTGTCGAATATATATCTAAATCCGACATTCATTTTCAAATCTGGATAACATTGATTATAACAACTAATTGAGAATAATTTTAGGTTGAAATTAATAAAATATACTTGGATCGAAAAAAGGATTAGGCTTAGGCAAAACTTAACAACACCCTACTCAAGTAATATATTATAAAAAAATTATCAGAATTTGCAATTAATACTACACCGGAGCAAAGATTCGGATAAAAAACAAAAAAATTTCTTATCATATTTAATGGAATAAGGGAAATGCTAGTGTAGATTTGATCGGTGTTGACAAGATTTGTTCATGGGTTGGGTCGGATCGGGTCGTAGTTTTTGGTCGGGTCTGAATTAGTCCGTAAATTCGTTTTACTGTTTATAAATTATTAAAATATTATTTAATATTTATAATTAAATCTAAATAAAAAATATTTTTTATTTAATGAATAGTAATTCGAGTCGGACCAGATCAGACCGAATTATAAAATCCTTACTAAAGTTCAACTCAATTCAGATTATTCGATCTTTGAGTAGCTCTACTGTTAACAATGCTTGCACAAGTCTAATATTACTGTATTTAAATTGAACTAATTAACCAGACGTGCCAATCAGTCATGAGCTAAACCATAATTTGAATATTAAAATGTACATAAATAATAGTCTAACAAGGACTCAAACATTACGTCTATCTATATCTTACAGGTTGATCAAGATATCTCAAGTTTAGTCTCGCAAGGAATATGTATTTGGCTTGTTAATTAATTGAAGTATATCCCAGGCTCTAGGCCTAAATTAAAAACTCTTAAAATATTGGTGAATTTTATATCAGTTTAGAGGAAATAACCAAAACTTTATAGCGAAAGGTAGGTTATGACTATGTTATTTGGATTTGGGGATGAGTATTGGTTATGGATATATATCTGATATATGTGTCGGATAAGTATCGGATAAATAACCAAAGAAATCAGTGTTCATGTCCGAATAAGTATCAGATACAAGTGTCGGACACGAATATTTTAGAAAAAATAAAGAATTAGGATAACATAGAGTTGTATATGAATGATAACAAAAAGATGAAGAATTTGAAGAGAATTACGACATACCGAGAAGTATCAAGGACTCAGGAAGGGCACCAAGGATATGAAATGCACTTGCACCAAAGAAACCAGGGCCAAGAATCTTGAATATCTGCTCACCCCCTGAAGCCAGATAGGTTTCGCCATGGAAAAGCAGATATTCATACACCAAAATCAGGAATAGATGGCCAAAAATACTGTTTGAACATGGCAAAAAGCCATACATCTGCTCACAATCCTCAGAAGAATCCATTTCTTTGAGAAACAAATTGGAAGAATGGCTGGCCTGAACTTTATCATCGATTCCATCTGAAACCATTTGAGGGAAGCTTTGTGGAAGAGAACGAGCTTTAACAACAATGATTACTATGAAAAGAGCTAAAAGAAAGTTCATAGTTTTTGCAATTTTTCTCATTTTTGCTGGTGCTAAATTGAAGAAAATGGTGGATGAGGAGAAAAAGCCTGCAGAAAAAAAATAAAATAAAGTGTAGCTCAAGTTAAATTAAGTTTATCAATTAATACTTCTTGTTAACATATGTCAATATCTAAAAGTCAATGTTTTTAATTATTATTTATTAATTAGTATAAGGTTTGTTAATTATCTGATATATTACGGAATTTCATTTTTCAAAAAGAAATTTAAAATAAAATAAAAAACCCTTAAGTATATCATTTTATCTAAATAAACTCATATATTTTTATTATATTCAAATAAGTTTTTAACCTTTAATTTGTAATCAAATAAGCTCTTAACTTTTAACATGTATTCAAATAAATCCTTAACTTTTAATTTAAATAAGGACTTATTTAAGTACAAATCAAAAGATAAAAATTTAATCTGGTACGATTAAAATATATGAACTTATTTAAGAAAAGTGATAGCTCAAGAATTTTTTTAGCATTTCAAAAAAAAAAAAAAATCAAAGGCAAGAATCTATATTAAGATTTATCTTACAATATTAAACTTGAACCGATTGCCATAACTTATAAACTATTTTATTAAGCAGACATTATTTTTATTCTATTTCGTGTGATACCTATAATAAAGTTTTTTTTTTTATTTCAAGATCAATTTATATCATAGGTTTCAGTTAAGAATGACAGTAGATCGAATATCTGTAATTTTTTAAATATCTGAATTCGAATCCGTTTAATTTATTTGAAATCTAAATCCGTTTATTATATGCTTACTATCTAAATATTATTATCCGAATCCGCTTCGATTTAAAGAGTAATATCTTTCGGATATTCGAATCTACTAAATATCTGAATTTATTAAATCAATTTTTATTTTATAAATAAAAATATAAAATTAAACAAGAATTAAATATGTAAATGGATATCGGATTTGGATATCCGAATCCGTTATCAGCATATAAAAGCAAATTCGGATATCCATACTATCCGTCTCAAAACCAAAACGAATTTGGATAACGGATATCTAAAAATTTATATCCAAATCCATTATCCTAATCCACAAATTATCCGAATTCATAAAAATCGAATCTAATAATATCAAATATCTAATTTTAAATCCATTCTCATTTCTAGTTTCAGTGAGAATTTACAAATCGTGCACTAAAGAAAACTGTTGACAGGAGTAATCGAATCTAACTCTTACAAGCCTATGATATAACATACGTCAATATCTATGTTTTAATTATTATTTATTAATTAATATAAAGTTTGATAATTATCTGATATATTATGGAATATTCCGAAAAAAAAAAAATCAAAGGCAAGATTCTTGATCTTGATTAAGATTTATCTTTTTGAATTCATATTTGATGCAGTGATATACAATCAGATGATATTATCTCATTAAAAAATTTTAAAAATAAATACAGATGATTTTATTTTTAAAGAGGTGACATCATTTGATTCACTGATAGTATCTAAATTTATACATTATCAATGTATCAAATATAAAAAAAATTATATATATATTATATTTCGTGTGATACCTATAATAATGTTTCTTTTGGTAAAAAAATAAAAAATTAGGTGAATGGTGGCTAATTCATTTCAAGATCAAGGTATATCACATGTTTCAGCGAAAATTTATAAATCGTCCACAAAAAGGAAAAAAAAAATCGAACCTAATTTTAATAAGCGAAGTATTCAATATTTATCAATTCAACCAATCCCGTTGACACACCCAATAATACAGTAAAACCAGCACGTATGGATATAAATTTAGACATGTTCAAGGGCCGAGCCGGGTCATGCATTTTGTCAATTCAGTTCGGCCCGACCCGAATATTATTTATTAATAAAAAAATATTTTTATTTAAATTTAATTATAAAAATATAATATTAATATAAAAATAAATTCTTAATGTTTCTTAAACAATATTTTAGATTTACGGGTCAACCCGAACTTGAATAAAGGTTGTAAAAAAAATCCGGCCGCAGTCGATCCGGTTCATATACACTTCTAGATATAATCTTGAGCTAGACTTTATCTCTAAATAATAAAGAAATTTTGATCTCAAGTTTGTTTGGAAAATATTGAAGAATTTGAGACAAACCTACAAGTAAATTTTAATTAAGGGTCAATTCATTTTGGGTACTAACAAAATTGATATAACATCGATTTGTGCCTTGGTTGCACCTTGACAGAGCTTCAACTCTTGAGACTCCCTATTTAATTATGGGTAGGATTATTATTTATTTATATATTGATAATGGAGTTTTAAAAAGCTTCACAAATAAATTTTGTATTATTGTGAAGATCCGCACACAATTTATAAAATATTATTTGTTTTGATTCAAAATTTTATGATTTTATTTTATAAAAGATGTCTCATAAATATGAAATTAAATATATATATATATATATATATCAAAACGATTTTTCACAATTTTTTAATGTGCAATTGCAACGTTACAATCGTATTTATGTCCTTTTACTTCTTTTTCTCTTTTGGCCATTGAGGGGTGCTTACGAAATTACAATAAAGAACGTAAATTCTAAATTTTTACCTTACTTTTGGTTGCAATTATGGGAAGAAGAAGGAGAATACATTCCACAAATAAAATGCTAGAAATGGTTTCTAATAGATCTATACATAGGTAGGGTCGCAATCCGGAATTTTTTTTTATTCAAATTCGGTTCCAAAATTTATTTTACTGTTCAAAAAAATATTAAAATATTAAAAAAATTTATATTTTATAATTAAATTTAAATAAAAAAAAATTATTTGATGAATAGTAATTCGAATTGAACCGACCCAAATTAGACTATACTTCCACGCCAGAGATTTAGCTGTTTCAAGCAATGATAGTTCCAAATTAGACTATACTTCCTTGATAAGTAAAAAAGAAAAGAGGGTAAGTAATATCGTAAAAGGGAATTCATCCATATCCATGGCATATTCAAGAAGGTCTTCTTGACGTGTAAATATCTACGTTTCTTTTTTTTTTCTTTTACTTTCTTTTTTCTTCATTTACATTAAACTCTATTGTCCATGAATATCAATAACTAATAATTGATAATTAATATGGTAAAGAGAATTATGCATTAGAGAAATTAACCGTTCAACTATATGTGCGTGGATTACATGTGTCTATGATTCAGACGGGATTTGATCAACTTTGAATAGCAAAAAAAAAAAAAAATTTACTTGTTTAATTTCGACCCAAAAACTCATTTTACTATTTGGAATATATTTAAATATAAAAAAATTATTTTTATTTTTATAATTAAATTTAAATAAAAATATTATTATTGATTAAATAGGAATTTTAGATTTAATTCAAGTAGAATCTGTTAGATAGATAGGTCTAGGGTAAATATGTGTATGGCGTGGATATGTGCATGTACACAAAACATTTGAAATTGTGTGAGAGAAATCTCTTATACATGATAATGAATATAGGAGAAATAAAAATTGGCCTTGTTTTGAATATAGATTATTTCTATATCCATCTCCATCATTAGATCTGTTTAAAAGTCGAGCCAAATTAAATCGAATTTGAATAAAGATTTTCTTAATTCGGGCATGCTCAAATTACTATTCATTAAATAAAAATATTTTTATTTGAATTTAATTATAAAAAATATTAATATAAAAATAATATTTTAATAATTTATGAAAATAAAATAGATTTTCAAACCGGTCCAAAATGAATTTTGATAAAAAATTCAAACCATAATCTGACCCATAAATAGGTCTATCCATCACATAGAAATGATAATTTCCCATTAGGAGAAAATGATAATTAGATCAAGCTTTTAGAGGTATCTTTAGATGGGCTTACCTAGGCTCAGCCTAAAAGCTTAAAATGAGCTTAGGTAAGACTTACATTTCAAAACAACTAGAAAAAGGATCTCAGTTTGTCGGGATACGTTTAATTTTTTTAATTAATAATAATAATTTAATTTTAAATTATATTTTATTAAATTATTTAATTAATTATTATTTCCTAATTATAATAATATTAATATAATAATATTTTGTTAATTATTAAAATTAAATTTATGATAATTGTTTATTTATAAATTACACAATATAAATGCATTTTCAAAAGTTATTTAAAAACATTTAGGCTTTATTGTATGTTGTATATTTTTATTTATAGGAGTTAAAAAATAAGAAAATAAAATTTTAGTTTGTATTTTATTCTCCCGTATAATCGATTTTCTCACATAAGTTAGCAGTAAGTTCGTTTTATCTTTCTTTTTTTTTACTTTTTTTCTCGAGCGGATGGATACGGATCCTAACCCGACCCGCAACTCAACGTGCAAACATACCCCTTTAAATACATCATTTAAAATTAAAATAAAAATAATTAACAAAATAATTATTTTTAACTTTTTCCCCAAGCCGGTCGGGTACGGATCCTAAACCGACTCGCGAGTCAACGTGTGGACGAACCCCTTTATATACATTATTTAAAATAAAAATAATTAATGAAATTATTTTTTAACTTTTTTTCGGAGCTGATCGGGTACGGATCCTAAATCTACTTGAGAGTCAACGTGCGGACTAACCCTTTTAAATACATTATTTAAAAATAAAATAATAAACTAATTAATTTATTTTTTAACTTTTTTCTGTGCGGATCGAGTACGGATCC
The DNA here is from genome assembly GCA_030761205.1 of Fremontodendron californicum. Classification (NCBI taxonomy): domain Eukaryota; kingdom Viridiplantae; phylum Streptophyta; class Magnoliopsida; order Malvales; family Malvaceae; genus Fremontodendron; species Fremontodendron californicum. The sequence goes on along the minus strand of JAULJL010000030.1, from coordinate 20,442,168 downwards.
TAAATCGACCTGCAAGTCAATGTACAGGTCAATCCTTTTAAATACATTATTTATAAATAAAATAAAGTACAATGAAATAAGAAACTAAAAATAATTAATAAAACAATTTCTTTTTTTTTTTTTTTAAATTTCAAGCGGGTCGATTACGAATCCTAAATCGACCCGTGAGTGAATGTATAGGCCAACCTTTTAAATATACCATTTAGAATTAAAATAAAAGTAATTAATAATTTTTTTCTCGAACGGATCGGGTACAGATCTTATATCGATCCGCGAGTCAATGTGCAAATCAACCCCTTTAAACACATCATTTTAAAAAAATAAAAACTAAAAATAATTAATAAAATAAATTTATTTTTTTCTCGATCTGGTCAGGTATGGATCCTAAATCGACCCTGAATTAACATGCGGACCAATCTCTTTAAATACATAATTTAATTTTTTTAAAATAATTAATATTGTTTCTTCTTTTTTCGTGTTGGTCGAGTACAAATCCTAAATCGATCCGCGAGTTAATATGCGGACCAATCCCTTTAAATACATTATTTAAAAAAAAATAAAAAAAAAACTAAAAATAATTAATAAAATAAATTTCTTTTTTTCCCGATCGGATCGGGTATGGATCCTAAATCGACCCCGAATTAACATGCGAACCAATCTCTTTAAATACATGATTTAATTTTTTTTAAATAATTAATATTTTTTTTCGTGTTGGTCGGGTACAAATCCTATATCAATCAGCGAGTCAATGTGCAGATCAACCCCTTTAAATACATTATTTAAAAAAAAAAAAAAAACTTCTTTCAATAATTTTGAGTTTTCCCAATCTCTGAAACTATAGAAGGGGTTTTTTTTCTTGACGTCTTGTCTCGTACAAGATCTTTCTCAAGATGCCTCGTGGTGATCTTTGGGGTTAGTTTTTCTGCTCCAGTTAGTTAGTTCGGATACTAGTGGCTTTGATCTGGATGAAATGGAAGACGAGTTAGTGGATTGTTGGAACAAATTTCATCTCACAAAGGAGGAAAAAGAGACAGTCGACATTGATGATGATAATGGAAGTATGGATATGGTGGTTAATGAAAACTAGATGGTCAGCAAACTACTCACCACAAGAACTTTCAACAGAGATATGATGGTTAACATACTCACATCAGTATGAAGGCTGATAAAAGAGATCAATATCTCTTTCCTCGATGCGAATTTGTGTCCCCTCAAATTTGGCATTAAGAAAGATAAAATCAAGGTTCTTGAAGGCTCCCCCTGGTCTTTTGACAAGCATCTCCTAATCTTGACGGAGTATGATGGAAACCTTCGATCATCGGACTATAAATTTGATAAAACAGTGTTTTGGGTGAAGATATACGATTTGCCACTCAAATGGATGACCAGAAATGCTGCTGAACAAATTGGGAATAAACTTGGGCAAGTATTCAACCAAGACAGTACACTGGATGGGATAGGATGGGGGAGATACCTTAGGATCCGTGTGATCATCGATATCACACAACCTCTTAGAAGGTTTATCATGCTGTCAAATGGATGCAAAGGCATTATCAAGTATGAACGATTGCCATTGTTTTGTTATGAGTGTAGCGTTTGGGGCATAGTGATGCAGAGTGTGAACTGATCTTACTCAAGGAGAATGATGTGGAGGAGACAAGACAATATGGAGATTGGTTGAGAGCATTGCCAGTAAAGAAGGGACTCATGGGATTGACTGGAAAATACCGAGGGAAACAACAAGTCAGATCGGTGGCAAACAAACAATGCAGGGCCAACAATGAAGGATCTGGTAAGACAGAAAGCTCCGATAGCAGCCAACCGGTGGCCATGAGTTTGAATTTGGAAGGTAACTACCATAAGGAGATAATTCAGGAGAATGATTTGGATAGACCAAGAAATCAGGGATTTCAAATCACTTGTGATTCAGATGGCATAACAAAAGGCAAAACAGACGTAGGTCAATAGAAGACTCATAAGGGAACTAAAACACTAAAGGAAAATGTGGTTAATGTTCCCAAAAAAGAGCAAAATCAAAGTGAATTTGCTGAATTAGTAAATGCTAAGGTGGGAAAGGAAAAAGACCATGCAGGAAGAGGGCCCACACAAAGTAGTGATGCCGTGGGGAAAAAAACACAGGTTAGCAATACAGTAACTAGTGCAAGACAGGAGAAAAAAACAACATGGAAAAAGAAAGCTCGGGGTTTAATTCATGAGCCTACAATTCAGGAACCAATATTAGGAAACCGGAAGGCATGCCAAAATGACATTGCACTTGATGAGATAGAGAATGAAACTCAAGGCAGTAAGCTACAGAAGATTGATGGGGGTGAGAAGGAGATACTCAAAACATCGACGAGGACTGGGGAACAATCCCACCGAGACCAATGAGGTGTATCGCGTGGAACTGCCGTGGGCTTGGGAACCCACGCGCAATTAGGAGCCTTCGGCACCTAGTGACAATAGAAGATCCCGATGTAGTTTTTCTTAGTGAGACTAAACTACATGAAACTAAAATAGATATAATGAAGAGGAAATGTGGAATGAAGTACAGGGTTGCGGTTAGTGCAGATGGGACCCGGGGTGGTTTAGCAATGATATGGAAGGAAAAAATTGATCTCAAACTCCTAAGTTTCTCAAAGAATCACATTGACATGGAGGTACAAGGTGACATTAGTTGGAGAATCACAGGCTTTTATGTGGAACCAGATGTACGGAGGAGAGTAGAATCCTAGCAGCTGCTACGGAATCTATCACAATAGAGTAACAGCCTTGGGTGTGTATGGGTGATTTCAATGAACTAATGTGGACTTTTGAGAAATCTAGGGGCAGTTTGCTTCGGGAATGTCAAATGGAAGCTTTTCAAGGGGCACTAGAGGAATGTGAATTGGAAGATCTGGGCTTTGCTGGACTTTGGTACACATGGGAATGTGGAAGAAGGACATCAACCAATGTGAGGGAACGACTTGATAGGGTTGTGGCATCAAGATATTGGTGGGATCTTTTCCCACGCTATTCAGTTCAACACCTTACAACAGCTACTTCTGATCACTGCCCAATTATGGTTAACACATCAGGTCAGAACCGTAGGAAAATAAAGAAAGGGTTAAAGCGAAGACAACAGTTTGAGGCCATGTGGGTACAAGAAACTGACTGTGAAAGAAAAGTATTAAGTACCTGGGAACCGAAGGCAGTAGCCATGTTTTAAACAAGATAGAAGCAGTGGGGGAGCGATTAAGGAGGGGGCATAAAGATCATTTCCACAAACGACAAGAGCAGATTGGGGGTTTAAAGAAGAAATTAGAACAGCTTTCAACCAGACCACCAACTGATGCAAATCTTGAACAAGCGTCAACAGTGCGCTTGGAGCTGACTAAGGACTTAGAAGCAGAGGAAACCTTTTGGGCACAAAGGGCAAGAGTTAATTGGCTACGGGAGGGAGATCGTAACACTGCCTTCTTCCACTCAAAAGCTTTACAGAGAAGGCGCATTAATGAGATCAAAGGGTTGGAGGATGATTTTAGAGTTTGGCATAAGAAATAAGAGAAAATCCAGAACATTACCACTAGTTATTTCCAACAGCTATTTCAATCCCAGGGATCTAGTTATTGCGAGGACATACTTGAGGGAGTGATGGTACGGGTCACAGATGAGATGAACACACTCCTACTCTTGGAATTCAGAGCTAAGAAAGTCATTACAGCCATTAAACAAATGCATCCTACCAAAGCTCCTGGAGCCGATGGTATGCCTACTTTATTTTACCTAAAATATTGGCACATTATAGGCTCTGATGTTATTGGTTTTTGCCTTTCTTGCTTGAATGATGAGAGATATCTTAGTACTACAAATACTACCAATATTGTTTTGATTCCCAAAATAGCTAGCCTTTAGAAAATCACACAATTCCGACCAATAAGTCTCTGTAATGTGATTTATAAGATAATTGCAAAAGTATTGGTCAATAGATTTAAAATTGCCCTCCCATCTTGTATTGATGAGTCCCAGAGTGCTTTTGTCCCGGGTAGACTAATAACTGATAATATCTTAGTGGCCTATGAATTGTTACATACACTCAAGAACAATAGGAAAGGGTTGGGAGGTCAGTTTGCTCTCAAACTAGATATGAGCAAAGCTTATGATAGGGTAGAATAGTCTTTCCTAAAGGCGATGATAGAAAAGCTTGGATTCCATCCTAGGTGGATTTCGTTGATTATGCCATGTATTACAACTGTAACCTATTCCATTATTGTGAATAGCATTACAACTAACAGTTTCAACCCAGGGAGAGGTCTTCGGCAAGGGGACCCATTATCCCCTATTTGTTCTTGATTTGCAGCAAAGGACTCTCAGCTCTACTTGCCAAAGCACAAAGGGATGGGCTGATACATGGAGTTCGAGCAGGCCGCCAGAGACCCTGAGTCACTCACCTTTTCTTTGCAGATGATAGCTTACTCTTTGCTAAGGCAGAACTAAGCGAAGGAGAAATGGTGATGTCCATACTACAGAGATATGAAGAAGGTTCGGGCAGCGGATAAACTTTGAAAAAACAGCAATTTTTTTCAGCAAGAACACGGGGGATAGTCAACAGGAGGCTTTAAAGCAGTTATTTAGTATTCAGGAAACTGCCAATTTGGAGAAATATCTCGGTTTACCTAGCATGGTAGGACGAGGGAGGAAGAGGGCTTTCAGGGAACTAAAGGAAATAATCAAAAGTAAACTAAGAGGGTGGAGCAATCGATGCCTGTCCCAAGGTGGAAAAGAAGTTTACATTAAATCCATACTTCAAGCAATTCCAGCGTATACATTAAACTGTTTTGAGCTACCAAAGACCCTTTGCAAAGAAATAGATGGAATTCTAAGTACTTATTGGTGGTCTCTAAGTCCAGGGAAGCGTGGGATTCATTGGATCAGCTAGTATCAGTTATGTAAGTCAAAAAGCAAAGGAGGGTTAGGTTTTCACGACATGGAAACTTTCAATCGAGCACTATTGGGGAAGCAAGGATGGAGACTCCTAACAAACACAGAGACACTTGTGTTTAGTGTGCTAAAAGCGAAGTACTTTCCAAGAGTAAGCTTTCTAGAATCCTCGTTGGGAAGCAATCCATTGTTAACATTGCGAAGTATTTGAAACTCCAAATTTATTCTGGAAAGGGGAGTATGTTGGAGGGTAGGAGATGGTAAGCAAATAAAAGTCTAGGAGGATAGCTGGCTACTTAATGATCAAACATTCAAGGTATAATCTGTTCGAGATAGTCAAACTGATGTTACGATGGTTAACGATCTCATCGATAATAACACAATGCAGTGGAAGCTCGGGGTCGTAAACCAGCTGTTCAATCGAGAGGAAGCAAAGGCAATTGTAAGAATACCTATAAGTAAAACAGGTGGAGCTGATCTACTAGTGTTTCATTTCGAAAAACAGGGGGAGTACTCAGTCAAAAGTGGCTACAAACTCATGAGGAGTGATATGGACTGCATAGTAATGGATCAAAATCAGCAGCAAGCATACCACAACAGATCAACATATTTGAAGTTATGGACAACTGAGGTCCCAAGCAAAATTAAACTACTTGTGTGGAAGGTAGTTCGAGATATCTTACCAACAAAAGTTAACCTCTGCTGACGGAGAATAATAGATAACCCAGTATGCTTTTGATGCAACGAAGCTAACGAGACAGTGATCCATGCACTAAAAGAATGCCCAGCAGCAAAATCTGTGTGGAATAAAGTAGGGTTTGTTTGGGATAATGATAGCCATCTAGATGATCATCCTTCCAGTTGGGTGTTGCGTTCTTGCCAGCTTCTCAACCAAGATCAACTGCCAATTTTCATGGTGACTGTTTAGGCCATTTGGAACAGCAGAAATGGAGAACTGCATGAAGGAAATTGGAAATCACTAGAAGAGGAAAGGAAATTCATAACAGGATATGCCCAAGAATACAAGAATGCATAGACTCACTGTAGACAAGGAATTGCGGTATACCAATAGAGTTGGACACCCCCTGATGATGGCGAGTTTAAGGTCAATTTTGATGGGGCACTGAACACCCACACAAACAGAGGAGGCCTAAGGGTGGTGATTAGGGATTTCACAAGACAAGTGGTAGGGGCAAGCTCGATGAAGGTAACAGACATGCAAGACTTATTTTAGGTGGAAGTTGTAGCTGCAATTCGAGCCTTACAAGTAGCACAAGATATGGATTTCACGAAAATAGTTTTGGAGGGTGACAATTTGGGGATTATCAAGAGAATCAACTCCAACAAACAAGACCTCTCTCCCGTGGGGCATATGATTGATGAGGCAAGGAACAGGGCTCGAAATTTTCACAAATGTTCATTCACACACACTTTTAGAACAAATAATGTTGCTGCACATAGTTTAGCAAAACTTGGGCTAGAACTACATGAAGATAGATTTTGGGTGGAAGTTTGCCTAGACATTATTTCTACAATTGTGATGAATGATTGTAATTTTCAGTAATGAATGAAAAGAAGTTTCTCTTAAAAAATTAAAAAAAAATAAAAAATAAAAATAATTAATAAAATAAATTTATTTTTAAAATTTTTACGGATCTTAAATCGATCTGCGAGTCAACGTATAGACTAACACCTTTTAAATACATGATTTAAAAAATAAAAAACTAAAAAAAATAATAAAATAATTTTTTTTCCCGAACCACGAGTGAATGTTCGGACCAACCCCTTCAAATACAATATTTAAAAATAAACTAAAAAAATAAAAGCTAAAAAAAAAATTATGTTATAAAAGAGGACAAAATTGTCCCTGACCTATTTCAAAAATCTCTCTTAAAGCTCAACTCAAAAATAAATATAATTAGATTACTTTTTTATCCCATTATCAAACAAACAAACAAACAATCTTTTTATAAAATGTCCATTGAATCCCTCAAGATTCAGTTTTAATAATAAGATATGACTGTTAGTTTTTATACATAGACAACTAAATTTTTTAATTTTACAAGTGAAATTAAAAGACTGTTACATATTTTATATATTTTTAATTTTTTTTAATATACCTTAAAGATATTAACTTTACTTATAAAACTTAAAATTTTCTTCAACTATATATGAGATAATTTCTCATTATTTTTCATAAATTATTATGAGATAAAAATAAAATTAACTATATATATATATATATAAAGTTAAGGTAATTCTTTTCTTTCTTTCTTTTTTTTTCTTCATGATTTTACCCTTATCTTACACAATTCTCGCATATGTCTTTCTTTTATGGTTAATAGAACTAAAGCTCCCCCTGTGATTTTTTTATTTTTATTTTAAATTAATTTTAAATAAAAATATTTTTTTATTTAAATATTTAAATATTTTAATAATATTAATATTAGTATAATTATATTTTATTAATTAAGAAAATTAAATTTATGATAATTGTTTATTTATAAATTGCATAATACAAATATATTTTCAAGTGTTATTTATATATATTAATTAAAAATATTTAGATCTTATCATATAGTGTATATTTTATTTATATGAGGTAAAAAATAATAAATAACAAATTATAATTATAATTTATATTTTATTCTCTCGTTGAATCGATTTTTTTATATAGATTATTAAAAAGTTCTTTTTTCTTTTTTATTTGTTAAATAAATGAACTATTAACTTATTTTTATATATTTAAATTAAAATTAAAAAATATAATTTATATTTAATTTTCTTGTTAAATCGATTTTTTCACATTAATTAACAATAAATTCGTATTTTTTTTTTATATATTTTTTCTTAAAGAGGTCATGCACGAATTTCAAATTCACTTTGCGAGTTAAGGTAGTATAGAAGATTAATATATTAGAATCCGTGCTTGACCTTAGTTTACCTTAGTATAGAAGATTAATATATTGGAATCTGTGGTTGAGCAAGTTTACTTTTTCTTGAACAGGTTAATTTCTTTTTAAATTAATATAAACTAAAAAAAATTATAAAAAAAATCCAATGGGATTTTTTATATATAGGTAGTTAGGAGATTCGTAGTCAACAATTCAAAACAAGTCAAAGTAAACCAGCGGACATCAAAACAGTTTTCCTGCATTTAACTCAGTAGACTATATACAACATCTTCCTTTTCATAACCAATTGCAGTCTATGTTATTTAGACTTGACGTGAGCATTGGATATGGATATATTTTTTATATCGATATATTTAATTTTTTTTAAAAATAATTTATATATTTGGAAGATAATATCTCATATCAGTGTATAAATATGTGTCGAATACGGATGTCAAACACAAATACTTCAAAAAATTAATCCGAAATAACATTGATTGCAACATTACAATATTGATGACTAGGGAAACTTACTTAACAAAGATTGTAATTGTGTTCAAAAAGAAGAAAATATTTCTGCTTGTAAAGGAAATTAAGATGAAATTTTCAAAGTAATCTCCATCCACAAATTGTAATGGAGGTTAGTAGAAAGAAATTCTATTCTATTGAAGTTGGGAAACAGTGTGGAAAATGTCAGGTGACTTCTTGACAAAAGCAAAAGGCTAATTAAATTGGTTTTTAATTTAATTATTTACACTTTCAAAATCAGTTTTCCTTCAAGTAGACGATATTCTACCCGGTTATAATACGTTCTATGATAGTAGAATCCATGGATTTTAAATAATGGTCGGTCGTGATGCGATGTTATAGTCATTAATTTATGTGAAGCGATGTTATAGTCATTAATTAATGTTTCAGCTCTCTCCAATCGTCAAAATTCATTGCAATTGAGATATGAATAGTTAATAATTCATAACTATTAAACTCACGACTGTGAATTATCTGTATATAAATTCAATTTACAACTTGTAAATTATTTTTTTCTTTTATAAATAAAAAAATCATAAAGAGTCCTAAACTATTTTAAAATTTATTAAATATTTTTTATGGTTATAATTATAATTACTATATTTTACAGTAAATTGTGCAAAATAAAAAAATAAAATTATGATAACAACCGTGTTTAAACACGATACGAACCGAAAATACGTTTGCAACCGCAATTTTAATCTCAAAGTCTTTAGATTCTTAATGCTGACTTTGATCTAAGAAAAGGTCAGTCGCAGAAACATAATTTTATGCAAATTTTTGTGTATAAATAGGCCAATAGGAGAGAAAAGCAAATGTAGTTATGTAGAAATGGATCACATTTTCTTTCGTATCTTTATTAGCCATTGGGGAATAAAGAAGCTGCAGCAGCTGAAAGTTTTGGCATTGGGGAAGAAGATCAGCTTAAGGGCATCATTGGTGCTATTGTGAATGATGGTTCTCGAATTGGAAAAGAAGAGAGAGTAGCCATGGCAATGGCAGTGGAGGATTTCAATGGCTACAACAATCAAAGCCTGATTTTGCATGTAAGAAACTCTCGGAAGGAACCTCTTCGGGCTGCTGTTTCTGGTATATATAATTTCTTCTTGCTTACGAAACAAATACTTCTTTTTTTATGAATTTTCTCAAGAGTAGAAAGTTTGCCTAACACATCATTAAATTGCTATACTTTTCCTTCAATTATTGCTATACCATATAAAATTAATTTTGTTTTTATTCAAAGAGAACATATCAACAGCCATGCATGCACCTAGCTTAGCTCAAGTTTGTGGAGGCTTTTCACAATTTGGTAGAAATCTTAACTTAAGCTGTAGCATTTCCTCTAGTACCAACGGAAAAAAAAGTGTGGTATTTTACATCGATTATCAAAATAATAGTGTTATCTTAACTTAAGCTGTAGCGTGTTACTATGTTTGTTATTCCTTTCAAGTTTGTCACGTGGTAGGCCTATACTTGATGGGGTCAACTAAAATAGTGTTATCTTACATCGATTATCAAAATAATAATGATAACAGAAGAAGAAGAAGATTCTATGTTTTAATGCCATGTCATTATGACAAATTGCAGCTATGGATCTTATCAAGAAACATGGAGCAGAAGCCATTCTTGGACCACAAACATGGGAGGAGCTGTCATTAGTTGCTGAGATTGGTAGCCAAAACCAAATCCCAGTTTTTTCTTTTGCTGATATGACCCCAACATGGGCAACAAAGAAATGGCCCTTTCTACTTGCAGCTTCAGCCAATCAGTATGCACAAATGCAAGCCATAGCTTCTATTGTACAGTCTTACGAGTGGCATCAAGTTACCCTGATATACGAAGACATTGATTCTTCAGTGAATGGAATCATACATCTCTCTGATGCATTAAGAGAAAAAGGTGTAGAAATTAATCATGTTGGTCTCCCTCCAATTCATTCTCTGTCGCTATCTAAAGAGCTTGAGAGGCTTAAGGGAGAGCAATGTAGGGTCTTTGTAGTTCATTTGTCGTCATCAATGGCTGTTCATCTCTTTGAAAGGGCAAAGAGGATGAAGATGATGGAAAAGGAATTTGTATGGATCACTACAACTACCTTTACAAACCTTATTCATTCTGTTAAACCCTCCACCATTGCCACCACCATGCAAGGAATTGTAGGATTGAAAAGCTATTTCTCCAATGGTGATTCCCAGTTTCAGGATTTTCACTTCAGATTTCGAAAAAGGTTCATCTTAGAGCATCCTGAAGAGAGTATCCATGAGCCTGGAATTCATGCAGTGCAGGCATATGATGCCTTATGGATGTTGGCTCAAGCAATGAGTGAAGAAAAATATGGGAAACTGTTATTAGAAACAACTTTGCATACCAACTTTCATGGATTAAGTGGAAAGGTTGATTTCATCAATCAAAATGTAGCCTCAACACAAATATTTCAGATAATAAATATCATAGGAAGAAGTTATAGAGAGCTTGGGTTTTGGTCAGATGGTGTGGGTTTCTTGGAAATTATTGATCAAAATAGTAATCAGATTCAGAGTCTTTCTATGAAAGACTTAGGGCAAATCTTTTGGCCAGGAGGGTCTTCAAATACTCCAAGAGGATGGAATCTGCCAACAAATGCTAAACCATTAAGAATTGGTGTGCCTACTAGGTCCATTTTCAAGACTTATGTCAATATACAATATGACAAAGCCAAAAATGAGACTTCTATAACTGGTTTAGCAATTGAACTCTTCAACAAAACTGTGAAGCAGTTGCTGTTCCCTTTGCCTTATGATTTGATTCCTTTCAATGGCTCATATGATGAACTGGTGATGCAAATTGGTTTGAAGGTGCAAAATATCTCCTAATTTTTCATATCTTATCATTCAATTATTTTCTTTTGAACCATAGATAATGATCTAGCTATAGATTAAAGTTTAATTTCTAATTTAAAGATAATTACTGTTGACTATATTTATACTCAGAAGAAAGTATTTTCAACCAACATATCTGAGTCTGTTGTTACTCAGATTAAGATACGGGTATGTATCCGACACGGTATTCTCAATTTTTTTTTTGAGTTTTTTCATATATTTGGAGGATCATACCTCCATATCCATGTCCGAATATGTATCAAACACGGATGTCGGACACGAGGACTTTAGGAAAAATGAAGAGTACGAGTAACATAGGTTGAAGCTATAACTGAGCTACTGTGACTGATCATGTTTTGCTATTTTAACCCTGATCAATCCATTTATGGATGGAAGCAGAAATTTGATGCAGCAGTTGGTGATATAGCAATTATATCAAGAAGATACAAGTATGCAGAATTCACTCAGCCTTTCACTGAAGCAGGATTGGTGATGGTTGTTCCTCTTCAGTTAAAAAACAGCAATAGAGCCTGGTTATTCATGAGGCCTTTTACAAAAGCTATGTGGTTTCTAATAGGCATCATAAATGTCTACAATGGTTTCGTTGTGTGGCTAATAGAGCGACGCCACTGCTCGGAGCTTAATGGCTCAGCATTAAATCAAACAGGAAGCTTGCTGTGGTTGTCCTTCAGCACACTCTTCACCTTTCATGGTACTATCATCTATTCTCTATCAAGATCAAAAATTTAAATTGCGGTCGTAGAAGCATTTTTCGATCGCGTCGTGTTTATCACGATTGCGGACGTAACAAATGCTATTTAAAACTATGTTGCTCCGACTCTTCATTTTTCTTGAAGTACCCGTGTCCGACATCCATATCCAACGCATCTCCGGACATGGGTATGGGGATATGATCATCCAAGGACCCTCCCAATACATGGAAATCTTGGAAAAAATTGAACATACCCGTGTCGGAGATATACCCGTCTTCAACACTCGCATTCGAGTCCGAGTAACATAAATTTAAATCCTGATTAGGATGTTAAATAAAGTTTTTAATAAAAATGAAGAATTGGCTAACATCAGTTTGTTTTTGTTTTTTTTTTTTTTTTTTTGGTACTCAACAAAGGGGAAAGGCTTCATAGCAATTTGTCACGGATGGCTATGGCAGTGTGGCTATTTGTGGCACTAGTTCTTACTCAGATTTATACAGCTAACCTTGCAAGTATACTCACAACTCAAGCACTTGAACCTACTGTGACTGACATTGAATCCCTGCAAAACAGTAATGCAATGGTTGGTCACACTGGGGCATCATTTGTGAAGAGATATTTGGTGGATGTCTTGCATTTCAACTACCAAAACATGAAGAATTATACCTCTCCTGAAGCTCTTGCTAATGACCTTAGAAAAAGAGAGGTAGCAGCTATTTTTCTTGAAGTTCCTGTGGCCAAGTTATTTCTAGCAAGATACTGCAAGAGCTTTGCCATGGCTGGGCCAACTTTTAAAGTGGGAGGATATGGATTTGTAATTCTTCTACTAACTTCTTCTTTTGCTTTTCAACCTGCTTTTTATTATTTTGAAATCAGTTGAGCATGCCCGTGTGTCCGACACATACTCATATCTAACACTCACCCTCATCCCGAGTACGAATAACATAGTTAAAAAACTTCTTTAAGATTAAAACATTAACAGATTGCTTGCTTTAATATAAAGATTAAAACAGAGTATTAACAATATTTTGCCCATTGTTATTCAACAGGTATTTCCGAAGGGCTCTCCATTGCTTCACAGTGTAACTGAAGCACTGCTAAATGTATCCGAAAGTGGCAAGCTAAGAGAGCTAGAGACCAGCATGATTGCATCTCAAAACTGCACAGAAATGGATTTGAATCATGACATTTCTAGTCTTAGCCCCGACAGTTTTTGGGCACTCTTCTCACTTACAGGAACCATTTCGACATTGGCCCTCTTAGTATATGTTGGTCACTGCAAATGGGAAAGCAATTATTCAATATATAAAGTCAATTGGACCCTGATGTTGGCTGTAATTAGAAGCTGGTCCAACATCAAGAATATGGTGTTCTCAAGGAATGTTGGCAAGGTTGAAGAAAGACCTCCAAAAACATTGGAATCTTGGACTCAAGTTTGAAAATTGGAGTAACATGAAACCTAGGAAATTGAAAAAAAAAGGCACAAGTCTCAACTCGAAGTTTAGTTTATTTGATTCATGTAAACACTTTTTAGAGGTGTTATCTAACAAATTTAAAATTCTCAATGTAACCTCTCCTTTTATCATCACTTTTTTTGTATAAAAAAAAAAAAAAAGCATAAGTCTGAATTTATGATTATACTGTTACATACAGTAAAAATAGAATAAAGAACATTGAGAAATGTAGAATGGATTAAGCAGGTAGGGATATTAGAGAAAAACCGAGATTGATTAGTTCAAAGCATGTCGTTGATAAAGTTATAATTAATTTAAAATATGTCGATAAAGCTGATAACACTTAAAGATGTTGATAAAGTTTTTGATCACTTTATCTATTTATATTATCTACGTTTATATTATCTATTATTTTTGTATTATCTATAGCTAGTTTTTATATTTATCGAATAATATAAAATTGAACGTTAATGAATTCAATGGTGTCAAAATATTCCTATTTTTCTACAATTCTTTAAGTATATGTTTGTTATTAAAATGATACTCTGGTTTTGCCCTTTTAACCCCCAATTCATTAAAAAAATAAAGAGTATTAAATACTCAAACAATTTTAAACTATATTATTTGGATTATTTATTTTTTAAAAAACATTAATGTCTGACACTTGTGTCTGAACATATTCGGATATGGGTATGAAGATATGATTTTTCAAATATAGACCTGGCAACTTTGGACATAATACGATTACACGATACGAACACGACACAAAAGAAATAACTAAAATACGATACGAAAAAAATAACATGAACACAACATGAATACATAAACGTGTCAAAATCTATATAACATGAATTATTGACCTATCAAAATTTATATAAATATATAATAACTTAAACACGATTATGAAACGTGAAAATATACAAACACGATATGAATATATGGATTGTCATATCTATTCAAATATATGAAAAAACTTTTAAAAATTAAAAATATCAGTATCAGACACATATTCATATTCGATATTCATCTAGATAAAATATATTTAAATAATGACCAAGCTACCATCTAGTCAAGATTCTAATATCAAGGTTAATTCTTCTTTTCCAAGAATTGACTTAGACTGCTCTACCATTTAAGCTGAACACAAACACACACAAAAACCATTAAAGTCCAACATTTTCCATGAACTTAATTGTTTCAATTTCTTAGTATTTACCAACTGTTAAATATTTGTTAACAAATTCATAAACATAAAATAATATAAAATAATATAAAATCAGTTTTTTTCTTTGTTTGGTAAACAATCAGACATTAACTACCAGTTGTCTCTCACAATACTCTCTTTTCAATATCCATTAGTAATTTTACCCGCACGATGATGCAAGAGTTATATATATTTTAAAATAGATATAAATAATTATATTAAATTATTTTAAATTAAAATATTTTAAAAAATATAAAATGAATGGAAATAAAATAAAATAAAATATTTTTTCTTTTTCTTTTTCCTATTATACCTTTATATTTTTTAATATTTTTAAATTTAATTTGATAAATACAAAGTGATAATAAACTACTATAATTATTTTAAATCATATTTTCCTTAAACAAATCGATAAGAGAATAATAAAAAATAATAATAAATTTAATAATATATAAAATTATGTAAATTTTTTACTAAATATATATTTATTTATTTTTGTAAAAATAATAAAGTATCAAAAAATTAAAACAACAATAATAGTAAAAAAAAACTACAACTATTTTTTTTATTTTCTTTCTATTTTACCTCTATTCTTCTTAATTATAAAAATTAAAACAACAATAATAATAAAAAAATTAAACTACAATTTTTTTTTCTTTTTTTTCCTTCTTTTTTTTCCTCCTCCTACCGCCGACAGCCTGAAAAAGAAAGAAGTAAATATTCTATATTTTTATAATATAAATGAAATAAATATTTTATATTTTTATAAAATTAATTTAAATTATAATATAATTATTATTTATTTTATTTATTTATAAATAGGAGAAAAAAGGAAAAATATAATAAAGAAGTAAAAAATATATATATAATTAATGTAAATAAATATTTTATAAATTATTTAATATTTAAAAAATTAATTTAAATTATCATATAAATTATTTATTTATGTTTTAGTTTATTTATAAAGAAGATAAAATGAAAAAAAAAAAAAAAAAAAAAACAAACAAACAAACAAAAAATTAAAAAATTAAAAATTAAAAATAATTTTTATAAAATTAATTTAAATAAATATTATATATGTTTATAAATTAATTATATTTTTACAAAATTAATTCAAATTATAATATAAATTATTTTTTATTTTTTGTATTTATTTACAAAGAAAAAGGGAAAAGAAAATATAAAATTTGAAGAAGAAAAAAGGAAAAAGAAAAAAGAAAAAAAAACCACATCAACAGATGACATTTATGTAATTTACACGTCACATTTCTTTTGTCATTTAACACTTATTTTCACGATTGTGCTAATAGATGGACCACATTGATACGAAACTATGAAATGGGGATCTGATTGTTACGTTTTGAAATTTAAGGACCAATACAAAATATGCTCTATATTCTGGGGACCATTTGTGTAATTAACTCTCTCTCTTTTTTTTTTAATCATTTAACTTAAATTACTTTTTTGCCCTCATTACTGAATAAAAAAAAAAATTCAAAAAAAATGATAACTGAGTCCCTAGAACTCAATTTTCATTATAGTAGATCCCAAACACAACCCCACCATGTTTTGCCTCCCAATTAATTACAATTCTTTTAAAAATAAACTATTTATCATCATCATAAATTAAAAAAAAAAGTTAAGACCAATCATTAAAACATTAAAATAGCTTTACTTTTTCAAGTAAATTTAACTTAAATAAATTTTATCATTTAATTTATACTTAAATAAATTTTTATTTTAAATGAAAAATTGATTTACATTAACGACTTATTTAGGTATAAATTAAAAATTAAAGGTTTATCATATATATAATATAACAAGGTACAATGTTACTATTATTTTTGAACAAGGTTTATCATATATATATATAATAAATTAAAGATGTTGATAAAGTTTTTGATCACTTTATCTCTTTATATTATCTATTATTTTTGTATTATCTATAGCTAGTTTTTATATTGATCGAATAATATAAAATTGTACGTTAATGAATTCAATGGTGTTGTTGAACCCACTAGGCCCACCAGGAGCGAGCCCAATCCACCAAGCACAGGTCCAGCTAATCAGACCAACCAGGTGAGCTCGACAATCACCAGGAAGGCAGGAACAGAGGTCTAGGACACGTGGACGCCTCTCTTTCTCCCAGAGGTCACATCTCCAGTTACCTCGGCGCCCACCTGGGGCAGTGCGAAGCATTAAATACTACAGTCTGCAGACGACGGACATTAAATGCGGCCATCTCCTCGACAAGGCCCCTCGAGACCGCTTACATCAGACGACCTATCAGAGTCGGGCATGTGGAACTAGTAGGGCGAGCACTAGCTCGCCCAATATCCTCTATATATAGCCCTCTCAGGGCTATTCACGGTTAAGCTCTCTCTTTCTCCCTCTCTCTCTCTTTTAAGACTACTCTCTCTCCAATACCTCTCCTTCCTTCTCCAAATACTGACTTAACCATCGGAGTATGTCCCGGAGCTCAACCCCCAGTGCTCTCTGACCTATTCTCCTCCTACTCAGGGCTCCAGCCCACCAGGAACCTCAAGAGCACCACCACGACACAAAAAGACAACAACATTTGGAACTGTCTGTGGGAAACGACAAGCCATGTCTTTACCACCAATCCAACAAACCTCCTCACCCGGAGACCCAAGTACAACCCCCCATCACCAACTCCTCCACACCCTGGTTACGAGTAGTTTTCAATCTCCCCCCTCCCCCCACGAACCTCCCTTAACCTCCTGAGACCTGGCACCAGCTACCAAGCACCTTTTATGCCTAACTTTTGTCACCAACAGCCCTTCTACACTTAGCCCTACTACCAGAGGCTACTGATAGCTCCCTCCCCAGTGTTCTCAACCCTCACGACTCCACTGCGAGACATACCTCCAGCAACCCAACAAACCACCCGCATAGCCCTTTCCAACCCCTTAGAAACTCAGTTTAATGCTGCGGGACAAACGAACATTTCTTTTGTTCCCGAAGCAGACCCCCCACCAACTGGCCAAGAGAACCCACCAGCCACACTACCACCAAATACCGCCACTGGACCCCCACTAGCAACCAACCTCACCATCCAACCACCCAGAACCACTTTCCAACCCCCTGTGCTACCCTACGTCGACCCAACGTACCAAATCCACATGAATTATTGACCTATCAAAATTTATATAAATATATAATACTTTAAACACGATTATGAAACGTGAAAAAATACAAACACGATAAGAATATATGGATTTTCAGATCTATTCAAATATATGAAAAAACTTTTAAAAATTAAAAATATCCGTATCAGACACATATTCATATTCGATATTCATCTAGATAAAATAGATTCTAAATAATGACCAAGCTACCAACTAGTCAAGATTCTAATATCAAAGGTTAATTCTTCTTTTCCAAGAATTGACTTAGACTGCTCTACCATTTAAGCTGAACACACACACACAAAAACCAATAAAGTCCAACATTTTCCATGAACTTAATTGTTTCAATTTCTTAGTATTTACCAACTGTTAATATTTGTTAACAAATTCATAAACATAAAATAAAATAATATAAAAGGAAGAGAGAAAAGAAATCAACAATCAGTTTTTTTCTTCTTTTGGTAAACAATCAGACCACGAGTTGTCTCTGACAATACTCTCCTTTCAATATCCATCCCAAACACAACCCCACACCTTCATTTCCCACCATGTTTTGCCTCCCAATTAATTATAAGTTTTTAAAAGATTTTGCTAACGAATGTTCTAAAGACATTATTTAAGATTATTATATATAATAATATCTTCATTAAATGCATTGAAAATGATGAATAAAATTATCAGTTTTTTTATTTAATACAATACTGTTACTATAAATAGTATATTAACTAAGTTAGCAAAACCTTTTTTTTTAAAATAAACTATTTATAATCATCATAAATTAAAAAAAGTTAAGACCAATCCAAAAAAATTAAAACATTAAAATAGCTTTTAGAATATATTACGTTTTCAAGTAAATTCATATATTTTTATTATACTTAAATAAATTTTATCATTTAATTTATACTTAAATAAATTTTTATTTCAAATGAAAATTTGATTTACATTATGAGCTTATTTAAGTATAAATTAAAAATTAAAGGTTTATCATATATATATAATATAACAAGGTACAAGGTTATCAGATAAGGTTTGCTGACGTCAATACCTACATGTACAGTCTCTCTGCATGACATGTAAGATAATACATTTATTTATATTTCAAATTTAAATAAAAGGCTAAATCTATATATTTGAAATTTGAAAGTATATAAAAAAATTTCTTACCAAAGTTTAAATACAATGGAATATCAAATTTTTCTAAAATTATTATAAACTAGAAAGAAAACCGGCGCTACGCCGCGGATGCAAAGATTCACTTTCTATTTTGCATGACCGTTCATCAAAGAAATTGTTAATTTTGTAATAGCACATAACAACATTGTTATAAAAAACGTATAAATAATTTAATTTTGTAATAGCACATAACAACATTGTTATAAAAAACGTATAAATAATAGAAAATTTTTGTGGTGCGCTTTATATAAGCTTTATATAAGTTAATGACGTATAAAATTAATTATTAACGTGAAAACATTTACATAAATTTATAATATTTTGAAAACACAAAAAAATAATACGAAAACGAACACGTTACAAAAACATAAATTTTTCTCTAAATTGAATCACTATGACAAATTATGCAAAATATGTCATGAATTGAGACACGACACGAACACACAAATTTTTCTCTAAATTGAATCATAATGACAAACTGTAAAATATGAGATTAATTGAGACACGACACGAACACAACATAGGAAAAATAATTAAAACACAGCATGAAAAGTAATATGAACACGACACGAATACACAAACGTGTACAACTTTATATAAATTATTAATGTGAAGAAATTTATATAAATTTGTAATACTTTAAAAATACAAAAAAATAACACGAACGTGGACACAAAATTTTTCTCTAAATTGAATAATTATAACAAATTATGCAAAATATGTCATGAATTGAGACATGACACGAACAGAACATAGGATAAATAATTAAAACATAACACGAAAAATAACATGAACACAACACGAATACACGAACGTTTAAAAATATACATAAAATGAATTATTAACGTGTGAAAATTTATATAAATTTATAATACTTTATATGTTATACATGCATGTTATTAATGAATGCATGTGGATGACTAAGATTAGGATGAATATAGTGAATGAATTAAATTAATTACTATGTACTTAATAAATATGGTGCATTGTATTCTCCTCCTCCTATTCATTTTTGGAACCCTATATAGGGGTGGTTTGCATCCAATAAGTGATATAGAAAAGCTTAGTAATATAACTAGTTTCTGAAGAACTAGACTTTCAAAGTTCATATTTCTCTGTCTCGATCTCTCTTTATTTTCTCTATTTATTTATAATATTATATAAATTATTAACGTGTAAAACTAATTATTAACGTGTAAAAATTTATATAAATTTGTATACTTTGAAAACACAAAAAAATAACACAAACACAATTTTTCTCTAAATTGAATTATTATGACAAATTATCTAAAATATGTCACAAATTGAGACATGACACGAACACACAAATTTTCTCTAAATTGAATCGCAGTTACAATTTATGTAAAATATGAGATGAATTGAAATACGACACGAACACAGCATAAGAAAAATAATTAAAACACAACACGAAAAATAACATGAACACGACACGAATATACGGACGTGTAAAATACATAAAATAATTATTAATGTGTAAAAGTTTATTTAAATTTATAATACTTTGAAAACTTAAAAAAATAAAACGAATACGAACACATCACGAATACACAAAATTTTCTCTAAATTGAATCACAATGACAAACTATATAAAAAAAAAAATGAATTATTAACGTGTAAAAATTTATATAAATTTATAATATTTTAAAAACATAAAAAAAATAAAACAAACACGAACACACAAAATGTTCATCTTCTTTCTTTGCTTTCTTTATTCTTTATTTTTAATTTTTCTCTTTGGAAAAAAAAAAGGACAAAATGAAGTGTCGGCCTCTCCACTTTGTTGCTTTCTTTTTTATTATTATTATTATCTTAAATTTTAGTTTTTTTATTATTTTAAATTTAAGTTTTAGTTATCTTATTAAATATTAAAAAAAATGTGATGAGGATAAATAGAGGAGTTGGTGAGAAAATTTAAGTTATTTTAGACTTGATAATTTATGTACTCGTGTCGTATTTTTATGTGTCATAATCGTATTTAAGGTATTATATATTTATATAAATTATGATAAGTTAATAATTCAAACACAACATGAAAAACAACACGAAAACCATATGAATACACGAACGTGTAAAAATATACATAAAATGAATTATTAACGTATAAAGAATGTTCAATATTTATAGTATGGATTTAATTTTGTTTTACCAATCAAATTTAATTTGTCTTGCAATTTAATTTCAAAATCATGCATATCTCTTTTTATCTTTATTAATTTAATTATAATTCTTTATTATTAAATCTTCTATAGTAAATAATCAAATCTTTTAATTTTATTTTTATAAATTTTTGGATACTTTTAAGATCTATTTTAGTGTTTTGTATCTAACTAGAACCTTAATAAATTTTAGTTTAATTTTTTTTTTTTTTTTTGCTAAATCAGTAAATTCATTGATGGAACAAGGAAAACAGAGAGATTTTCTCTCTGGGTACAAAACACAAGAAGTTCCCAGAGCAGCCAAAAAACCATAAACCATCACCTGAACAACAGACAGAAAACCATGAAACATCACCTAATCACCACACCATAAAACATTACTTTCATCACAGAATAAAGAGGACTTGAGAAAATGGACCCAGGAATAAGACATAGGAAAGCCTCGCATGTTCAAGACAACAATCACCAGAATATCAGAACTGGGCTCTTGTTTCCAATAACTTTTTTAATAGAAATAGATCTCTGAGGCAATCAGATTTGTCCACCAAACTAAATCATAAAAATTCATATCTTCCAAGGTAGCTTTAATCCAAGTTGAAGATCTAAGTTTAACCAGAAATAAAAGCTCTTCAATAGACCATTTCTTCTATTCAAAAAACATTTCATTTCTAGCCAACCATAAAAGAACACAGTCACACAAGAAGCAAACCACTAGTGTTTTAATGAGCCAATAAAATGAGAGTCAAAGCAGAATAACATAAATCTCTCATTATCTCATGGAGCGTGAATATTGCAAATAAATTCTATCAAACTTATGGAAAATCCAATCTCCTCTACCCAAAATGAAATTACTGTAAACTAACACCTATTAAGGCCAAAACAGCTTATATTCCAAATCAATCTTAAACTCCCAAAATTTCCACAAGTAACATAACTATAAAACCTTTCAAAATTGCAATCCAGCCATATAATCTGAATTAAGGAAGAAATATTTGTTTCAATTGCAGTATCATGTATAAGCATCATTTCAATCTTGTAGTAGCTCATGAATTTTTTATCACCTCCTTTTTAGTCACAGAATCCAAACCTCTACAATTTCATAAACAAAACTTCATTTTTTAAGTCATACCCAGCAAAAGAGAATACCGAAAATTAATAAGCCCCCAAAATTAGCCACAATCCTTTAAAAAGGTTAGAACAAAGTCACCTCAATTCTGGTAGTGAGGAGAAATAACGGGCTCGATCCCTCTCTTCCAATTCCTTCAGCTTGTCCAATATAGCTTCCTCATTGCAAATAGCAGATAAGCCTAACATTTTTCCCACTTCCCATGTAGATCTCGCCGCTTCTTCAACTGTCTCTTCTCTTTCGATTCCTGAATCACCATTTTTTGAAAGGCTAATGCCACATTTGCCAGAACTGATCTTGTTCTTTCCCACTTTGAGAGATTTTTTTTTACTTTCTTTCCCCTATTTTTTCCTTTTTTCTGTAGCTTTTCAAGTAAATCTTCTTCAATCTCCTCTAAAGTTTTTGACTTCTTGGTGTTTCTTCTCAGGATCTCCTTTGTCTAATTTCACTAGAGTTGAAAGTATCACTCAGATAGAATTAAACATTGAATTATATTTGTTTTTGGGAATCAAATACCCACAATTAAATTATATAGAATTAATTTTTCTACTAAGTTATTAATTTTTACTAATTTTTATTGATTTCAAATCTAAATTGAGACATAGTTTTCATTTTAAAATAATCTTTTTCTTTTTTTTTTTTAATCTAGAAATTAATATCAAATAAACACACAAAACACTTAGTTATGCTAATTTTACACTAAGAAATATTTAAGCTAGCTAATACACTATAAAAAACTTACTAAAGTTTAAATTACTTAAACAATATGAGTTTTAAATATTGATAGGCATTGATAGTTATTAAACTGTACATTCATATCCAATTGTATAAACAATAATAATATTTATTTGTAAAATATTCAAAAAATTAAATAATTAATTACAATAATAAGCAGTTTAGCCCCTTCAAATATAAAAAGTATATTATTAGATGAAATTATCTTTTTTGAAGTTTATCTAACATCTCATTCATTTTGCAAATAATTATACCAAAATATAAATTTTGAAAATCCTCAAAAACTTATTAACCAATGTATTTAAATTATATTATGTAATGTAGTATACAATTTTTTTTACAAAATAGTACTACATAATGTTCATTCATAACCATGTTTAAAATATTCAATTTTGTTAATATGTGTATTAACACTTGACCGTCATGTAAAAGTTCATTTAACCATGTTTTTTGTTTTATACAATTGTCAACGAAATAATAATAAAATCAATATATTTTAATTTTTTACTAAAATGAAGGTTATCCACTTAATATTTGTAGTATGTAATATTTATGCATATCGTTGAAAATATTGAACATTAATTAGATTATATATGTTAAAGTATTTTTATTTTTTATTTTAAAATATTTTTAATTATTAATTTATGTATATCAAAATTTTATAAATTTTAAAATTTCGTGCATGGCATGGGGTCAAAACTAGTTTAGATACAAATTAAAAATTAAGAGTTTATTTGGGTGCAAATTAAAAGCTAAAGATTTATTTGGAATATGCACTGAAAGTATAAAAACTTATTTAAATAAATTGATAAAATTCAGAAACATTTTTGTTATTTGAGCATAAAAAAAAATCCCACTCCCACACAACATGTTAATTAATCAATTTTTTTAAAAAAAAATAATTAAATTATCACCCTCCTATAGCATTAGAGGTGTCCATGAGTTGGGACAAGCTCGAACCCTAAACATTTTATTTTTTCTTGCCCAAACTTGACCCGAGCCCAAAAGCCTTTTTTATTATTTTAAAATATTTTATATTTTATAATTAAATTAAATTAAATAATATATTTTTTATTAAATGTCCAATCCGAATTACAAAAAATTTTATCCAACTCGATCTAATTCAAACCGAACAGATAACTCGATCTATAGATAGATCTATTTAGCATTTCACATGTCCCTTTTCTTAGCCCTTAAATTTTTGGTCTTAAGGACCCTACACTAAATAGAAAGACAGCAATTGGGAAATGCATCACTTGAAAAACTTAAGCCCCCAACCCCCCATTGTTAGATAGCTTCATTGCATTTTTTTTTTCCTTTTGTTTTTTTTTTTCATTTTGCACCACAGCTTCTCATTCAATTATTTCCTTTGATCTGAAGCTCCCTCTTTCTCTGATCAACTTATAAGTTGTTCTTCATTCTGTGACAGCGGCGGTGGCGGCAGCTGCTGTTGTTGTTGCGGTGGTGCATGGTGGTTGTGGTGCTAGTTTTCATTTTCTTGAGGCTTTGTTGTTGCTGATATACTCGTTTAGTCTCTCAATTTCCTTCTTCAATGCTTCTTGATGAGCTGATTAAGGTTTTAAAACATTTTAATAAAAGTGAGTAAATTATATTATATCACAATATATACTTATTTATTGACAGTACATTAATATAAATTCATAATACATGACGTCAAAGTAGATCTGCTCATGGGTCGGGCAGTCAGCGTAGCCCAGTAGGCTCGACTCGAATTGGGTAGGTATTTTTGTGATCCGGACCGGCTCACCCGGTTTGGATCACTGTTCATAGAATAAAAAATTATTTCTTTATTTAAATTTAATTAGAAAATATATAATTATTAATATAAAAATATTTTTTTTAATAATAAAATGAACAGTAACTCGGGCCGGCCCGGACAAGCAAAAAAAAAAAGTTTCTGGCCACGACTCAGCCCATTAGCAGATCTACGTCAAAGCAATATTTAATAAGTAAATATCCCTCCCAAAAAGCATCGAATAAAAAACCGGATTGGAAATCAAATCGATATGACATTTAGGCCACATATTCAACCAATGAACCAGATTATTCAATTAAAAAATAAATTAAATATTAAATATGTGATTTTGATTTTGATTTTAAATAAGTATTAAATATAGTAATTAGTTAATAAAAATATGTATTTGTCTTAATAGTATGGTCTCTAATATATAATTAAGAGATTAAAGGTTTAAATTTCATCACTTACAAAATTAATTTTAATAAAAAAAATAAAAATAGCAAAAAACCCATTTTTTCAGTTTAATCCGGGTTTTTTGTCGGTTTTTTACCGATTGAACTAGTTTTCTACCAGTTCATTGAATCCTGATTTTTTGATATGTGTCAGACTGGACAGGCTCCGATTCCCGATTAAACCAATCCGACCAACCAATCAAATCTGATTTTTTCAACACTGCCAAAAAGTTTGAAATCCAAAACAAAAGGAAATTTGGCATGATATATGGAAATAAAATATGCCATAGACTTTTTATAAAATTCTTTCTAGTAATAGCATTGAAAAAAATATAT
Source organism: Fremontodendron californicum (assembly GCA_030761205.1). NCBI lineage: Eukaryota > Viridiplantae > Streptophyta > Magnoliopsida > Malvales > Malvaceae > Fremontodendron > Fremontodendron californicum. The sequence goes on along the minus strand of JAULJL010000030.1, from coordinate 20,416,693 downwards.
ATTATGGAAAGAACTATCTATTATTAGTAACTATTACTTATATTGTAATTTACTCTGCCAACTTCATATTCACACATCTTTCATTATAAAATGTTTTACTCATCTAGAAATAAACAGTTAAAAAAATTAATAACAAAGTGCATATGGTAGGAATAAATGTTCCATTATATTGAAAGGGAAAAAAAAAAGTTCTAATGAAGATCCAAAGGTTTTAATTCAACATCTCTAGAATTTGCATTTGGAGAGTTTTAGAGGTACCAATAAGGAAAAGACTTTATCTTCTTAATTTTGGCCGTGACAATTGAAACATCTAAAAATGATTTATAAGTGTGAAAGAGCTATGTTACTCGAATTTTTTATTTTTTTTAAGTATTCGTATTCGATATATATTTGGATATGAAGTATAGGAGTATAATGCTCAAAAAACTTAGAAAAAAATTGAATATACCTGTATCAGATACATCCATATCCGACACCACTTGAATTTTAAATAATATAGTAAAATAGTGGAGTGAAATAACCGTAGGTAATTAAGAAGAGAAAGTAATAACTAGTATTTTGGGATTTTTTTTTTTTGAAATTTTTGGTATTTCTTTGGCTAAAATAAAAAAAAAAACTACGAAATTATACCACTTTATCTAGATAAGCTTTTATATTTTTATTACACTCAAATAAACTCTTTAACTTTTAATTCATACCCAAATAAGTCATTAATCTTTAACATTGAGTCATGTACCTACATAAGCTCATAATCTTTAATTTAAACCTAAATAAATCCTTAACATAAATCAATTTTTCATTTGAAATAAAGGCTTATTTTGATACAAATTAAAAGATAAAAGTTTATTTAAATACGATAAAAATATAGGGCTTATTTTATTAAAAAAATACATAATTCAGAATTTTTTTTAGTATTTTAACCATTTTATCCTATTTCTTTTTTATTAAGCTAGCAAACTATTATGAGGATCAAAATGTGAACCTTTTCTCAGAAAAATGGAAAGAAACAAATTGTCTAGTGGGTCACCTTTAAATCATGATGGAACTTACATGCCTCCATATATAAGGGATGGAAAAGCTTAATTTTTCCTTCAAAATTACTATTCCATGTTTCATTATATATAATTATTAGACATAAGTTATAGAAAACAATCATATGTTTAATTAATTAAAATTATAGTACTAATTAATAATTATTGAACAAGTCCTACCATCTTTAAAAATCTTGTCTTGAGCCAAAGCAGCAATCCTTTGCTTTAAAGCACTATTGTCAACATTGAGAATCAATCTTTGATGATCCAAGAATGCAACCCTTGGTGATAATGCTGATACTTCAGTCTTCATTTTGCAACAAAGAAAATAAAATTAAAACAAATTAAAGAAAAAAACCATCAAAAATTATTTTTAATCCTTTGTAAATAAACTATTTATGTAAAAGAATAATCAAAATTAAAGCATACACATAATAATTAGTATAACTTATATAATTAATATGCATATTAATAAAATCAAAATTTTTAATTTATTTAAAAATTATTTTTTAATTTCATCGAAAATACTGCTAATTTTTGACAGAATTCTGTCAGGAATAGTATAATTGCCGACGAAATTAAAAAATATTTTAAAACAATTTTATATAAGTATTTTTTATGAAAATTTTCATCGAAAACATTCATATATTTTTCAACGGAACGGAAAACTTTTACCATCATTTACATTTTTGATGAAATTTGTCGTCTGAAATTTTCATCTGTAAAAATGATTTCCGACAAAACTATTCGTCGGGAATGACTGTTTTTCTTATATTGTTACTATATGATGTATGTACCTGCAACGTTGTTACTCTCCTTTCAAGTTCTGAAATATATTGCAGCTTTCTCACTCTTGATCTTTGCGCTGATTGCCGGTTTGCCAAAATTCTGATCATCACCCAAAATAAATTAATTTTTTGTTTGAATAACATAATTAAAGAATTGTTAGCTGAAGCCTGCAAATTAAACAATTCATTTGGCAATATTACAGGCCTTGAATTACTGAAAAATTAAGTTTTAGGCTGTTTAATTTGTTGTTTTTACCTCTTAACCCTCTTTGGATCAATGATAGGATCGCCATTGGAGGTTGGTGGAGGTTTGCATGAGCTTTCTACCTCTCCTGGTTCATTTTTGCGTTGTTGCAAATCCAAGGATGCTGCTGGCTTCTCATCATTGTTGCTATTTTGATCAGACGTCGGCATTGAAGGGTTCGATGAAGACACCGTTGGCGGCGCCGCCACGGTGAAGGCGACGTCGTCGGAGAACATGGACATGAGCTGCTCATCATCAAGGCGATCAAACGCATTTGTTTCCGTCATCATGGCATTGGAGTCGACCTTACATTCTTCCACCAATGGTTGCTCAAGGAAGGCTATGGAGTCGCTGACGGAACGGCGGTGAGCTCCGCGAGGTGCTGACGAGAAATCGAGGAACTCGTCGAGCCATGAGGGCTGGTGGTTTTGATGGTTAGAGCCATTCATGATGGCGGTGGTGGTGGTGGAAATGAAGTTTGCCATTGTGGGCATTTTTTTATGAGCAAAAGAAAGCCAATTTTGGGTCATGTTGGGTATTTTCGGAGGTAGTTGTGCCATTCTAAGCTAATGTCACAAAACCACACTCAATATAAAGAAAAATAATAATTTATGAGTGCATGTGTATGTATATAACAAAAATGAAATAATCGGATCGAAGATCAAATTAGTAAAAAAAATTAATATTAAATAAAAAAATTTAATATTAAATAAGAGATAAATATAGTAGATAATTAATAAAAATACATATTTGATTTAATGACATACTTTTTAATATAAAATTAAAAGGTTAAAGATTTAAATCTTATCATTTATAAAAAAATAAAAAATAAAAATCAATTTTTAATCAGTTGAATCGGTTTTTTACCAATTCTATACATTACATCGGATCAAATATACTTTTGATTTTCAGTTAAATCGATCTGATCGATTGATCCAATCTAATTTTTAATTATTTATTATAAAAATAAATATAGTAAATAATTAATAAAAATATGCATTTGTTTTAGTAGTATGTCTTTAATATAAAATTAATAAGAGGTTAAAAATTCTAATCTAATCATTTATTAAAAAAAAAATTGAAAAAAAATCAAAAATCATTTTTTATTGATTTTTAATCGATTAAACCAGTTTTTTTTATCGATTTTGTACATCAAATCGGATCGAACAAATCTTCGATTTCCAATTAAATCGATTTGATCGACTAATTTAATTCGATTTTTTCAATCATAATATATGTGTATATTTATGCACGCGAACAAGGAAAAAAATAATAATAATCTTAATCAACAAAATCTAACCAACTAACTATACAAACCAACACATCAAGATGTTGCAAAATCTTTATATTAGTCCAAACAAAACATGACTACAAGGGAAAAGGACCCAATACAAACATCATATCATAGTCTTTTTTTTTTTTATGACCTAGACCTGGGGTAGACCCCACCCTTAGGATGTGGCCCACCTTACCAACTGGGGGCTGCTCAAGAGAACCACCACCTTGATACCCCGCTTTTTTCAGCACCCAAGTTTTTCCAATGGAATTTTAGTCATATTTGGTTTTTTATATATAATTTACTTTTTTTTTTCTTTATTTTAGGGACCCTTAAAGGTTTTGAAAGGAGGGGGGCAGGGGGTCACATGGGAGGAGATTAGGGAGGAATAAGTGAGTTTAATAAGTGGAGGAATCAGCACCATCACGTGCCGATGTGACCCCTCTACTTGGCATCAACTATTTACATAAAAACATTATCTAATCCTTCCAACAGAATGTATATTAGTGGATCAATTTGCTTCGAATTATTTTTTATTTAAATTTAATTATAAAAATATATAAATATTAATATAAAAATAATTTTTTATTTTTTAAACAATGATTTGAGCTTATATGCCGGGCTTGAGTAAAGGATGTGAAAAAAATCGGGTCACGGCTCAACCCATGAACAGATTTAGATATATGCATTTGTGTATTATATGCCCTTTTTTCTTTTTTAATTTTGATGAGCCTTACAAATAGACATGTCCATAGATTAGGTTATCTATCCGAGTGTCAAGGCCCGTCTAAATTTTGGAAGGGTTTGGATAGGAATATTAAGCACGAAAAACGGGTTTGAGAAAAAATGAAACTCGTTTTAAAATGGATCATGCCTTGTGCATAGCATTTTTTTGTCCAAACCCGACCCGACCAATTTTACTATTAGTTATATAAAATTTTTAGAGGGATCGATCCTTTTTAAGAGGGATCAATCCTTTTCAAGAGGGATCGCTCTTATTTTAAGAATGATCAATCTTTTTGTGTAAAAATATGAGCGATCCTATGTGAATTTAAATAGTATCCTTATATAATCTGGCCATACCTTAAAATAAACTTCAACCTATATTTCGAATAGAACAAGACTTAGATAGCTAGTCATAAAACTCCTTAATATCTTATTTAAATCTGGTCCATAAATAGATCTAGTTACACATCTATAAGTTCTCTTTTGTATTGATTTTCATTGACTATATATATATATATATATATATATATATATATATATCTTTTGCACACCTATTTAATTCACTTAGTTCTGAAAGACTAAATGTGTTTACAAAGACGCATAAATTTAAGAATTATTATTTCATGCGGTACCAAATTGTTGGTAAACTATTATTGCTATTGAAAGTTGTTGACAAGCTTAGGTTGAATGAACAGAAAATGGATATAAATTAATTTCATATAATAATATCTAACTGTGAAACAATAAATTAAAGAAGTTTTCTTAAGACTAGCAAGTAATTAAAAGGGTTTTTTAAGTAAAATATTACTAATTATTCCATTCATCTTTTCATATGTAAATGCATTTACCTATATATTACAACATATTTTGCAAATTGAGTAAAGATCATTTTTGTTGACATGGGGAAGAAAATCTATGGGAGAATATATATATATATATATATATATATATATATATATATGAGTTCGTATTTGATATACTAATGATGAAATTTGTTAACTTTACAAGTGAGATTAAAAATCTGTCGTATGTCTATTATTTATTTAATTAATTTTGTTTAAGAGTATATTTCACCTTACTAACTCCATTTATAGTCTAAAAAGTTTATTGGCAGTTAATCAAATATTTTCTTTATAATATATATATATATATATATATTGATGTTTATAGTGGGAAAATGTTATATATATATATATATATAACATTTTAGTGGAAAAATGTAGGATTTTGAGGTATGAGCTGTGAAAGAAAAGGAACTTGTAAGAATCATATTCTTCTCCTTCCCATGTGAAAACTGTTAGTAAGAGCCCACTGCCCACCCCTTTCTTTTGTTTTGTGATTGTAGAAGGAGAAGATTTGTAACCAATTACAAATTGTCATGTGTCAATTGAAATTTCTTTTAATTAAGGAATTTTCAATTAAATTATGCATCATCATGTCTAAGCGATGACATCATAATTAATTATTTTATAATTAATTAAATATGTACAAATGGTTTGACCAATCAAATTGCAAGGATTCATGGGTCATCCAATCAAATTTCACCCATGTGTCATAATTATTTTACCTCTAATTAAATTAAATTAATTAAGAGATAAATAATAATTATCTCTAATTAAATTAAATTAATTAAGAGATAAATAATAAGGTTTTATCTCTAATTAAATTAAATTAATTAAGAGATAAATAATGAAGTTTTATCTCTAATTAAATTAAATTAATTAAGAGATAAATAATGAAATTTTATCTCTAATTAAATTTAATTAATTAAGGGAAAATAATAAAGTCTTATCTCTAATTAAATTAAATTAATTAAGAGATAAATAAGGAGATATTATCTCTAATTAAATTAAATTAATTAAGAGATAAATAAGGAAGACAAGTTCTTTTAGAACTCTCTTTCACCTAGCTGGCTACCACTATAAATAGAGACCTCCTCTTAACACAAATGACAATTCAGAAACCTGAAGAGAATAAAGAGATTTTGAAGACCCAAATCTTCTCCAAAATCCCAAGAAGAATTCTCTGAAGAATTGAAGGAATTGAAGATATTCTGAAGAACGTTGTGCCTGTTCTTAAGAAAGCTGCTCTTTGATCTTGTTTCATCAAAAGAAAGGAGATCAATCCCGTTTTTCAAGATCAAGTCTAGAATACCCTTGAAGCGGATCTCAAGATCTCTCAAAAAGCTGCTCTCCGATCTTGTTCCATAGAAAGAAATGAGGTCAAATCCGTTTTTTTCAAGATCAAGTCTAGAAGACCCTTGAAGCGGATCTCATCAGAATCTTGTTGAAGAAAAGAATCAAGAGATTTCTTTATTTTAAGAATTTCAAGAGATTGTAACCTCAAAGTTTGATTAATAAAATTCTTATTTGACTGCAAATTTTCCTTGTCATATTTTCGACGCGAAATTTGTGTGTACAAATTTTGGCACGCCCGGTGGGACCATCTCTGCCTTTCATCTCTTTTCTTCAAAACTCAAGTTATCAAGTTGCAATGGCTCCAAAGAAGAACCTTGCTAACAAACCAACTCTCAAGCCTGCTCGAGCTAATCCTGCAATCTACCCCACTTCATCATCAAGCGTTGATATCCCCGCTCATCCTTATGGCACTAGGAGGAAGACCAAAGCTCTTGCTGAATTGTATGAGCAAACTTTTCCGGTGCTCAATCAAAACCTTCTCTATGACACTTCTTCTCCAATTCAAGACTTAGAAGAAGTTTCCGCTGGACAAGTTGATTCTCCTCGAGGATCAAGTGCAAGTCGCCAGTTAACATACAAAGAACAAGATAGCTACTCAAGCAACAGCCTTATTCCATCATCTGCTCCAAAATCAAGTTCTGGAGTAATGGTTGTCATGACAACTGGCACCACATCATTGGAAGAACAAGTTGCACTTCTGGCAAAATCTGTTGAAATTCTTTCAGCAAGCATCAAAGAGAAGGATAACCAGATCGCTTCCATGATGGACAAGATCGTCGGTCTCACTGGAAAAAGAAACGAAGCTTCAAACCAAAATTGGCAATCAATCTTTTAATATGATGGTGAGAACTCTGGCAAGGAAGTTGCTAAGGATTCTGAAGAAAAGATCAATGAACTCGTCACTACCAGTTAGCTCAAGGATCTTATCAAGGAGGCTATCAAAGATCAAGTTGAAAGCGTCACTCAACCTTCATATACATATGCAAAGCTATATTCTCAAAGGATCGATCGTCTGAGGATGCCTCGGAACTATCAACCCCCAAAGTTTCAGCAGTTCGATGGAAAAGGAAATCCACGCCAACATGTTGCACATTTCGTGGAAACTTGCAATAATGCTGACACCTATGGAGATCTCATGGTGAAGCAGTTCGTTCGCTCCTTAAAAAGCAACGCCTTTGATTGGTATACTGATCTTGAGCCTGGGATGATTGACAGCTAGGAACAACTTGAGCGTGAATTTCTTAATCGATTCTACAGCACTCGCCGCATAGTCAACATGATCGAACTCACAAGCTCACGTCAATGGAAAGATGAGCCAGTCATTGATTACATCCACAGATGGAGGAATCTAAGCCTTAACTGCAAAGAAAGACTGTCTGAGTCTTCTGCCCTTGACATTTGCATCCAAGGCATGAATTGGGGCTTGCGTTACATTCTTCAAGGCATCAAGCCTAAGACCTTTGAAGAATTAGCCACTCGTGCTCATGATATGGAGTTGAGTATGACAGCTGCTGGAAATCAAGAACCTCCGGTGCAAGAGCCAAAGAAAGGTAAGGAAAAACAAGATACCCGCAAAGGGGGCAAAACCTTTATCAACAAGGGAGAAAGCAAACAGTCCATGGCCGTGACTACCAAGCCTCTTAAGATATCTCCCAAGTCAAAACAATCTCAAGAGACGAAATATTCTCCTATCCAAGACAAAGGTAAAGGCAAGATCACTTTGAAGGAGAGACAAGAAAAGAAGTATCATTTTCCTGATTCTGATGTTTCAAACATTCTTGAAAAACTTTTAAAGACTAAGCTGATTCAGTTACCAAAAATGAAGCAACCTGAAGAAGCTGATAAAGTAGAAGACCCCAATTATTGCAAGTACCATCGCTTGATTAGCCATCCTCTGGAGAAGTGCTTTATTTTGAAGGATAAAATCATGTGACTCTATGAAGAGGGGAAAATCGAGTTTGAAGAAGAAACGGTGTCGTCAAATTTGGCATCAGTCAATATGGTTTCTCAATCCAATTTGCTGGATAGAACCATAAAATTTGGCTCTTTTGATCCTATCATACTGGCTCCAAGTACAAGTACGATGGTGGATCTTCAGGGAAGTGGGGGCAACTATTTGCTTCAAAGACAAAATCAAGATTACGATGGTTGGACTCTAGTCATACGCCGAAAAAGCAAAAAGAAGAATCTTCCAAAACTTGTGAAAGTTCCTACAAGAGCTAAGATGATCAAACAACCATCTAAATCTCCAAAGCCCAATGTGCCTCAAGAAACAAAAATGTCATCTCAGGGTAAAAATTCAGTAGGGAGAAAGTCAAGGAGGCCAATCACTTTAAACGAATTCATGCCAATTCAGCTTAGAGATGAAGATTCGGTTTTCATGACTTGTTACCATAACGGTGGCAATAAAGATAATGAAAACAACATTGACACAGTAGCATTTGAAGTTGATGATCATTCTTGTGCTACGAAAATTAACTTTTCTGATGAAGATCTGTTGCTGGGGTCAACCCCTCATAATCGGCCGTTGTTCGTCGTAGGATATACTCGAGAACAGAAGATCAATAGAATCTTGATCCATGATGGTTCTGTTGTCAACATACTCCCGTTGATAACAATGAAGGAATTGGGAGTTCCTTTGGATGAATTGATGCAAAGCCGCTTGATGATCCAAGGATTCAACCAAAAGGGACAAAGAGCTCTTGGAAAACTTAGACTTCAACTTTTCATTGGAGATATGGAGTCAAGTCCACTTTTCCATGTGATCGATGCCAAAATAACGTACAACATGTTGTTAGGATGACCGTGGATACATCAAAATGGTGTAGTCTCCTCAACTCTGCACCAATGTCTCAAGTATTGCAAAAACGGTCAAGTCAAGATGATCCTTGCAGACGCTAAGCCATTTACTATAGCAGAAGCACATTTCGCAGATGCAAAGTTTTATCTAAAAGATACATTTATCGAAGAAGTAATGCCCAACCCGATGCAAGAATTAAAGCAAAAGGGAAAGAATTTGGCTTCCTCCACAGTTGGAGAAGATGAAATTGCTCAAGGTTTAAAGGATTTGACTCTTCTCCTCACTAACTTAGAAGAATCAAGAGTCCTTATACCTCCACTGAAAGGATTTGTTAGGCCAGTAGAAGAACCTCTTTGTGAACATCAGGATCTTCCTACTCATCGAGCCAAAGATTTTGATCCTAATGCTTATAGGTTGCTTGTCAAAGCTGGATATAAAATAGAGGATGTTGCAAAATTAGCTCACGAGATAAAAGAGTCTAACAAAGAAAAGCCGCAAAGTTCATTCAAGATCCGACAGGTCTGGCAAATGAAAATTGATCAAATCGGAACTTCTAGAGAGGGGCTTGGATATTCTCTATTAAAATTGAAGATTCATAAACAAACTTCGAGGTACATAAATGTGGAGGAAGTTCTCGAGGAGCAAGAAGATGCAGTGAAGCCACCAAGACTTTCAGTATTTGATTGCTTGGGAGCACGCTCAACACGATGTTCAGTGTTTGATCGTTTGAGCATTCAATCATCACGAAGGTCAGTTTTTGAACAAATGGGAGAAAAATGCAGTGAAGTTTCTATAAGTAAACCAATTTCCATTCAGTCAAGGCTTGGAAGTCTGTACTCCGAAGAAGTTAACTGTGACCGAAAAAGAAAATTTTCCACTTTAAAGGAATCAAGAGATTTTCACAGCAAAATTCCTTCTCGAATGAAAAGGCAAAGCGAATGGAAGGTAACTACTGGTGAACTTTTAAAGGCTAGAAAGCACATAGTGGTTATAACCAAATCGATCTCATCCTCAGAGGAAGAAGAACTTGAAGAAACAGAAATCCTTACTTCTAACCATGTATCTGTAAAAGAAACTGGTGAAAAATCTCAAGAAGAAGAAGCCCCTTCATCTTTTGAAGAAGGAAATCAAGCTACTATTGATGAGCTAAAGGAGGTTAACATCAGTACTAGTGAAGATCCACGACCGGTCTTTATTAATGCTTGCTTACCACCAGAAGAGGAAAAAGCCTATCTTGATCTTTTGATAGAGTATCGAGATATCTTTGCTTGGACTTACAAAGAGATGCAGGGACTTTTTCCAAAAGTAGCTATGCATCATCTGGCTGTCAAGAAAAGTGTTCGACCTATCAAACAAGCTCAACGACGTTTTCATCCTGACTTGATTCCCCAAATTGAAGCTGAGGTCAATAAGCTAATCAAAGCTGGCTTTATTAGAGAAGTCAAATATCCCACTTGGATCTCAAATATTGTTCCAGTGAGAAAAAAAATGGTCAACTTCGAGTTTGTGTAGATTTTCGAGATTTGAACAATGCTTGTCCAAAGGACGATTTTCCTCTCCCTTTGACAGAAATAATGGTTGATGCTACAACTGGCCACGAAGCTTTGTCATTTATGGATGGATCGTCTGGCTATAATCAAATTCGTATGGCTCCAAGAGATGAAGAACTTACCGCATTTTGAACTCCAAAAGGAATATACTGTTACAAAGTTATGCCGTTTGGGTTAAAAAATGCAGGTGCTACTTATCAAAGAGCAATGCAAAAGATCTTTGATGATATGCTTCACAAAAATGTTGAATGTTATGTTGATGACTTGGTAGTAAAGTCAAAGGAAAAATCAGATCATCTTGCTGATCTTCGCCAAGTGTTTGAAAAGTTGCGCAGATACCAATTGAAAATGAATCCGCTCAAGTGTGCGTTCGGAGTATCCTCGGGTAAGTTTTTGGGGTTCATCGTACGACATCGTGGGATTGAGATCGATCAATCAAAAATAGATGCAATCATGAAAATGTCTGAACCGCGCAATCTGCATAAACTTAAAAGTCTACAAGGAAGATTGGCATATATCCGACGCTTTATCTCAAACTTGGCTGGTCGATGTCAACCATTTAGTCGGCTAATGAATAAGGATGTCCCTTTTGTCTGGGATGAGGCCTGCAGTAATGCTTTTAAGAGCATTAAGACCTTTTTGTTACGACCACCTATTCTGAAGGCACCTATACCAGGACAGCCGTTAATCCTTTATATTGCTGCACAAGAACGTTCCTTAGTAGCATTGTTGGCACAAGAGAATGATGAAGGAAAAGAAACTACACTCTACTATCTTAGCAGAACTCTTAATGGCGCTGAATTAAATTATTCTCCCATTGAAAAGACTTGCTTGTCATTGATGTTTGCAGTTAAAAAGCTAAGGCATTATTTGCAAGCTCATTCTGTTCGTTTGATTTCGCGAGTAGATCCTCTCAAATATCTCATGTCCAAGTCTGTGCTCAGTGGAAGATTGGCAAAATGGGCTCTTTTGCTACAAGAGTTCGATATTACTTATATTCCACAAAAGGCTGTTAAAGGGCAAGCACTTGCCGATTTCCTTGCAAACCATCCGATTCCAGATGATTGGGAATTTTCTGAAGATCTCCCAGATGAAGATGCTCTTTTCATCAAAATTCACAGGCCATGGAAACTATTCTTCGATGGGGCTGCCCGTCAAGATAGAGCTGGAGCAGGTGTTATCTTTGTCACTTCAGAAGGAGATGTATTGCCTTATGCATTTACTCTCACTGAAAATTGTTCCAACAATGTAGCAGAATACCAAGCTCTGATCATTGGATTGGAAATGGCAGTGGATATGAAGATCACTCAACTTAAAGTGTTTGGGGATTCCAAATTGGTCATCAACCAACTTCTTTCACTTTATGAAGTTAAGAAGCCAGACCTCTTACCATATGTCAACTATGCGAAGAAGATTTTGGAATGGTTTGACAATGTAAGCTTGGAACATGTACCAAGAAGAGAGAACAAGCAAGCAGATTCTCTAGCTAATCTAGCATCAGCTCTTGCCATGCCAAGTGTAGAAGTAAAAGTCCCTCTTTGCAAACGATGGATTTTGCCTCCAGTTGATTTTAAAGATAACGATACAGAATCCAATGTTGTTTTAGTTTGCAAAGTTGAAAAAAAAGATTGGAGACAATCATTGATTGATTATTTAGAGCATGGGAGGCTACCCAATGATCCAAGGCATAAAATAGAAGTGAAACGCCGAGCTCCTCGATTTATTTACTTCAAGGGTACGCTTTATCGCCGCTCTTTTGATGGGGTCTTCCTTCGATGTTTAGGAGAAGATGAAGTATCCAAAACCTTACAAGAAGCTCATTCAGGAATTTGTGGTGCACATCAGTCTGGAGCTAAATTGCACTTTCAAATTAAAAGAATGGGATACTACTGGCCAACAATGGTAAAGGATAGCATGGACTACTCCAAGAAATGTCAAGCTTGTCAGTTTCATGCAAACTTCATCCATCAACCTCCTGAACCATTACATCCGACAGTCACATCTTGGCCGTTCGATGCTTGGGGACTTGATTTGGTAGGACCATTACCTAAGAGTTCACTAGGGCATATGTATATACTTGCCGCTACAGATTACTTTTCAAAGTGGGCAGAAGTGGTACCTTACAGGGAAGTAAAAAAAGAAACTGTTGCAACTTTTATCAGGACAAACATCATTTATCGGTATGGTGTACCTCATCACATCATAACTGATAATAGGAAGCAGTTTGACATGAGCAAATTATGTGCACAGTTTGACTTCAAGCAGTACAAGTCTTCAATGTACCATGCTCCAGCAAACGGATTAGCAGAAGCTTTTAACAAGACTTTGTGCAATCTTCTCAAGAAAGTTATTAACCGTTCAAAGAAAGATTGGCATGAAAGGATGGGAGAAGCTCTGTGGGCTTATCGAACTACATATCGCACACCAACTCAAGCCACTCTGTATTCATTTGTTTATGGTGTAGAAGCTGTTCTACCACTTGAGCGACAAATTCCATCATTGAGGATTGCAATCTAGGAAGATCTTTCTAGTGAAGACAATGTACGCTTACGTTTGGAAGAATTAGAAGCACTGGATGAGAAAAGGTTGGAAGCCCAACAACGCTTGGAGTGCTATCAAGCTCAACTATCCAAAGCTTTTAATAAGAAAGTCAAGCAGCGATCTTTCCAAGTTGGAGATTTAGTCCTTGCTGTAAGAAGACCCATAAATACTTCACATCGTATTGGCAACAAGTTCCTTTCAAAATGGGATGGACCATACGTTGTTCGAGAAGTTTATACCATTGGTGCATACAAGATCGTTGATCAAGATGGTGTCAAAGTTGGACCGATCAATGGAAAGTTTTTGAAGCGTTACTATGCTTAAAGAAGATATTGCTCCTAAGCAAGAGCTTAAACTGTCGTATGTTGCTCCTAAGCACGAGCTTAAACTGCACATTAAAAAGAAAAAAAAAACGCGCTATGTTGAAAATCCTTTCTAGGACAACTTAGGCAAAAGTTAGGGCACAAAAAAAAATGATGAACTACGTTATGACTTGATCCTTCAAATTCGAGGGTACGTAGGCAGCTTGGTTTCATTGCCAAGTTCAGTCCAAATAAAAAATATATATATATTTGTTTGATTCAAATATTATCTTTTGTTTACTTGAAAGTATCATGATAATTCCCCATTCAAACGTCATGAGTCAAGTTGTTTTTCAAGTAAAACAAATCTTTTACAAAATAAAGATCCTTTGCAATTTAGTTTGTATTCAACACAAAGCTTTCATACAAAAGTGCTTTAGAAAGTGCAAAAGATTGTCTTCTAAGATGATGTATGGAGTAAAAAAAAATTAACTTCATTCCAAATTTGAAAATATATTACAATGTTGAAAAAAAAAATCCCAAACAATCCTGAAAACTAAGAAAAATTTCCAAAAGAAAAAATTAAATCAAAAAGGATTCAGGGCTTCCATTTGAAATTCTTCATGTCTTCTCGAGAGGCTTCCAACATACTTCGCAACAAATCTAAGTTTTTGGCTTCATTCTCAGTAAGGGTAGTAAAAGACTCAACAGAATTCATCTCCTCACGAATCTTGGAGGTGTCGATTCTTCTTCTTTTCAGTTCATCTTCAGTTTCTTGGAGCGAAGATTCAAGTCTATGTTTTTTGCGTTGCAAAGTAATGAACTCTTGCTCTATATCTGCCAAGTTCGACTGCAGGGTGTTAAGGTTTTCAACAGTTTTATGTTCAAGTAACATTGAATCTTTAAATCGAATTTCAAGTGCTTGAAGTCTTTCAATTCCATCCTTGGATGAAGAGATGGAAGATTCAAGCTATTAAACTTTTGGACTTGTGTAAAGTAGTCTTCCATCATGCCTTTTAATAAGGATGAATCAATGGACTTAATTGCTTCTATTGCATCAAAGATCTTGTGGACATCACTAGTAAGTGAAGAAACCCGATCAAAAGAAGCGTGAATAATCCTTGGTTGAATGCTTTCCCACAAAATAGTTGCAAGCTTCAACTGACTATCGGATATCACTTTTTCAGCACTAAACTTAGATAATTCTGGAAGGGCGAGATGACTAGCTTCAACATGAGGGCTTATGGTAGTCTTCACTATAGGGGAAGTATTATTAACAATCATGTTGGGGCAAGCATCTTCTTGGTTGGAAACGGTACTTGAAACCTTATTTTTGATCTCAGCTACAAGTTTGTTGAACTCATGCGAACTAGAAACTGAAGCTTCACTTTTGGCAGGGGATATATCACAATGAAAGGATTCCCTTGGCCTGATTCGCTTCCAATGTCTTTCATGATCACTCTCATCATTGAATCTTCAAGGATCGCATTATGCTTCCCTTCGATGACTTTCGGTAAAACCCTTTGTGCTTCATCAACTAATGACACTGATCGAGGAACTTCTTATGAAGCCTTCACATGCTCCTCTGTTAAATCTATAGTGGACGAGACTTTGGCTTTATTGGATTTGTCTTGCGAAATCTCTAAAGGCTTTTTCTTAACATCCTTTGAAGGTTTTCTTCTCTTTGATGGTGATGTACGGATACTTGAAATCAAAATATCAATAGAATGCTCAAGATATGGCTCATGAACTTTCGACCACCATTCCATGTATCTTGCGGTTGCATGATCATTAGGACTTAGAGAACGAGCTGGAGAGATCAATCTAGACTTTGTATGAGAACGAGTGCAAATTCTCCAAAACCTACATAGATCATCCACAGATCCAGAATGAATGTCTTCCTTAAGAGCTCCGGGAATATCTGAACAAAATCCAAATTGTCTCCCAAATCGATGAGGACTATAAGGTTCTACAATGATGGCTTGGTTACATCGGGCGGGAAAATAGCTCGAACGAACATTAACAAGGTAGCCATGATTGATCTTATTAAGAGCGTCATCATCAACAATCACTTCATCTCTATTTCTGGGACATAAGTTAGCATTCCACACTATGCCAGTATAAATCAACTTGCGGGCGTCATAATCCTCAAAGTATTTGGCTCCATCTTCTCCTGAAAACTTGCTCATCAAAGGCCCATATACATCATCTGGATTTTGAAAGTGAGTCCGGAAGTAATAACTTAGCCACCCATAAACATAGTGAATTGGAAAACACGCATCTGAAGAGCCCGCTTGAGTTGAAAGTGTGATTCGGCTTAGTCCATGGTAAATATTGGCTAACACCGGGATCGCGAGATTAACAGTTCTTCCAATCGCCATCAGGCTGGCTATCTTAAATGTCTCTGGCCGAACAAATTCTGAATCTTTACTTGGGAAAACGAAAACACAAATCCAACAAGAAAGGAAGGCAGCTAAATAAGTGTCTGTTGTTAAACTTCCTGTGATTCCAAGTGTAGTGAATGCTCCATCTCCTGTCATTCCCTGACCTTGGTACTTCTGAAGGATCCCAATAAGGTTTGTGTAGCTTTTGGACGAACAAGCTTCTTTGCTTTTCGAGCAGGTGGCTTGGTGTAACGCGATTTTCCTTGAAACCAAAAGTTGATCCAATCCTCGATAGACACCTTATCCTCCTTGTTTTGCTTCAAAAGATGGAATGCAGCAAATAGATACTCACAACATCTCGGGATGAATCTTCCCTTGTTATCAAAGCCAGTCAATTCGGCAGCACAAGGAATGACTTCATCATAAAAAATGCCGTGAATGGGCAAACCACCTAGCTTATGCAAATCCCATAAGGAGATGGAAGCTTCCCCAGTAGCAAGGTAGAGAGTATTGGTAGCCGGGCACCAAGCTTCACAAAAAGCGCGAATGACGTCCTTGTTGTGATCATAAGTGTATAATGATGCATAAACAACATCATATATACTAACAGTCATTAAATTTTTGTTGAAGTGATATAACACATCTTCAGTCCATTCCCAGTACTTTGGTATGTAACCAAACTCCCCAAAAATCTTGAAGGAAAATCCCCAATATGACTTTTCGGAAGTGATACGGCTTCCCAATGTGTCAAACTTCTCATTATTAGAAGTATTGACGTGAAGATTAGATTGAAGAGATCTCGCCTTTGGAGAAGATTGTGAGGCTTGGGAAAGTTCTATCGACCAATCTTCCAAAGTGGCAGGAAAATCAAATGATTTCCAAGCGGACTTATATCTACCCGATATGGGCTTGTCGGTGAAGACATATAATCCTTTTTTAATGTCTTCGTCTTCCTTGGAAAGAATCACAAGATAATCTTTGTGATCTTTGAAGTACACCATGACGATTCTACAAAAACAAAAACAAAACAAACAAAAAATGTCAAAGTAGGTAGAGAATTAAAATAAAAAAAAATAAAAAGAGAGAGAGAGAGAGAATACATCTTAGTAAATAGAGAATTAAAAAAAAAAATCTTTATTTATCTTCTAAAAAAAAAGCCTGAAAAGAAGTTGATTCTTGAATCCAAAAATAAGAAGACAAGTGGCGCATGGCGTTAATGTGAAGACTGGAAAAAAAAAGCATGGTGGCAAAAAGAACAAGAAACTAAAGTGCCATGATATGTGTCACTATGCATGGCTTTAAAGTAGAACAATCAATCATGTTTTAACATGCATGGTTTTAAACCAAAGAAAATAATGCATGACTTGGATGTAATGTAACAATTAGGCGTTATGATGGCGAGACAAGTGGTGCATAAAGGACTTTGTTTCCTTGCTACAAGAGTGAAAACGTGCATGAAGGCTGTTATGCAGATTTCTAGTTTTTTCGGTTCGGTGCTATTGATTGAAAATCTTTCAAGAGAAGAAGAGCCGCACCTACATCATGCAACTAATTGATAAGAATGCAAAGTTAGATTGCATTAAAAAAAAAAAAAAAAAGAAAGACCTAGTGAAGTATAATCGTGGACTTACCTATCGAGCATGGGAATGTACCACATCCAAAATTGTTCACGAGCCACATGCCAATGATAATGCGAAACTGGATTACAGAGGGCATGCAATGAACGTGGGGCTAAAAAATTAAAAAGCATGATGATGAACTTGAGCCAAGAAACTTTTTTTATCAAGACAATTGTTAGGAGCAATTAAGGGGACATGCAATTCTTTGGAATATCAGGAAAACCATGACAGGGGGCGACACAAAAAAAAAAAAAGAACTCACCTATCAAGCTCTCCAATGCATAACAATCTTTGGCAATTTTGATATGCGAATAAGTTAGAGGGATGTTGCTTTTATAGGGGAAATAATCTAAATCCCAAGCGGTGAAGGAATACCAATGGTATAAGACTTTCTCTAGGGTGAAGTCTTTTTGTTCATCTAGGATAACAATTCTTTTGTTATTCGGCAAAGAAGAAACCGGTAGACCAAGTTTTGTTTGAAGTATAATTCTTTTTAAAATTAAGGCACACTAGGTTTATGATATCCTAAAGAAAATTGTTGCCAAATTAAGAATTTACTTAAAATAAAAAGTGATGCTAAATCAAATTAAGTGTCAAGACTTAGCACATTTGTCACATGAAAAAAATCATGTGGGAACAATTGAAACTTGTAAATCTTTTCAAGACAATGCAAAGGTGCAAATAAATTTTGGCATCAAAAGCAAATCAAATTTCAAGACTTGTCCGTTTGCTACTCAAAAAAATTGTGTATGTAACCAAGTCTTGAGGGGGCATTTGTAGAAGGAGAAAATTTGTAACCAATTACAAGTTGCCATGTGTCAATTGAAATTTCTTTTAATTAAGGAATTTTCAATTAAATTATGCATCATCATGTGTAAGCGATGACATCATAATTAATTATTTTATAATTAATTAAATATGTACACATGGCTTGACCAATCAAATTGCAAGGATTCATGGGTCATCCAATCAAATTTCATCCATGTGTCATAATTATTTTACCTCTAATTAAATTAATTAAGAGATAAATAATAATATATTATCTCTAATTAAATTAAATTAATTAAGAGATAAATAATAAGGTTTTATCTCTAATTAAATTAAATTAATTAAGAGATAAATAATGAAGTTTTATCTCTAATTAAATTTAATTAATTAAGGGATAAATAATAAAGTCTTATCTCTAATTAAATTAAATTAATTAAGAGATAAATAAGGAAGACAAGTTCTTTTAGAACTCTCTTTCACCTGGTTGGCTACCACTATAAATAGAGACCTCCCCTTAACACAAATGACAATTCAGAAGCCTGAAGAGAAGAAAGAGATTTTGAAGACCCAAATCTTCTCCAAAATCCCAAGAAGAATTCTCTGAAGAATTGAAGGAATTGAAGATATTCTGAAGAACGTTGTGTCTGTTCTTAAGAAAGCTGCTCTTTGATCTTGTTTCATCAAAAGAAAGGAGATCAATCCCGTTTTTCAAGATCAAGTCTAGAAGACCCTTGAAGCGGATCTCAAGATCTCTCAAAAAGTTGCTCTCCGATCTTGTTCCATAGAAAGAAAGGAGGTCAAATCCGTTTTTTTCAAGATCAAGTCTAGAAGACCCTTGAAGCGGATCTCATCAGAATCTTGTTGAAGAAAAGAATCAAGGGATTTCTTTATTTGAAGAATTTCAAGAGATTGTAACCTCAAAGTTTGATTAATAAAATTCTTATTTGACTGCAAATTTTCCTTGTCATATTTTCGACGCGAAATTTGTGCGTACAATGATCCCCAAATCAGACTCACATGAAAGGTAATGTCACGGAATTATATTTGATGTATTAATAATGTATAAATTTATATATTGATAATAAATCATATGATGCCAGCTCATTAAAAATAAAGTTATCTGTATTTATTTTTAAATTTTTTAATGAAGGCATCATATGATTTACTGACAGTATATAAATATATATACTGGTCACTGCATCAAAATAAACTTTAATGTGATCCTTAATTTTTTCCCTCTCCCTTTCTCTCTCTCTCTTTCTCAAGTTTCTTGATACCTTCCATCATCTCATGTTGGCATTTTATGTTATTGTTTTTTTCTAATCAAAAGTACTTAAGAAACACTAATTAATCATAATTATTTGAAAATTTTAACTATTCATTATTATGAATTTTCATTTACCTATATTTAAACAGAGTCAAAAATATATTTTATTTAGCTAAAATTGTTTTTTTTTTTTTGTCAATTGAAAATTCAATTCCGAATAACAATGATTCTTATTAGAATTAGAGGGCGGTTTTCATGTCAATGGCAAAATACCTCATTTGTTGTAACATTCCTTTAAATAATAACAAAGGTTTCTCTTAAACTAGGAAGGAAAAGTAAGAAAACGAGTCAGTGTGATAATTCCTCGTCAAGGCATGTTTTGAAGCCTCTCTCAACTCTCAAGTAAAAATTTGTCTATAATTATTTTTATACAATTTTTTATAATGTAATTGTAAATCCACCAGCTTGACCACTTTGATCTCATTAAGTACATAATCACACTTTAATCTCAAAAATTTGTCTATAATTATTTTTATACAATTTTTTATAATGTAATTGTAAATCCACCAGCTTGACCACTTTGATCTCATTAAGTACATAATCACACTTTAATCTTTTTTATTAACAATTAAAATAACTCAAAGTATAGGAGCAAGCTGGCTTAATCAAATGTCGTACACCGTTGCAAGTAGACTTAGCAATTTGTGTTTGCGTGTTTTTTTTTATTAAAAAAAAAAATCAATATCAAATTGTCATTTTTTTTCTTTGTATAAATTAGTTAAATTTTCGTTTTTTTTTCTTTGAATAAAATTGTCATGCTTTAAATCATTATATTAGATAATAAAAAACCTCGAGAAAAAGAGTAGCTTCGAGAGGAATTTTAAAAAGCTTTTAAAACAATTAGCAACATTATCAAGCTTTTAAAACAGTTTTCAAAGAATATGTTTGGATGAGAGATTTGAAAAAAGTTTTTCATTTGAGTTAAGATTTTTAAAAGTTCCAAAATGAATTTATTTGTTTAGGTAAAAGCAAAGAAAATTTTCAAAATTTAGAAGAAATTTCAAAAGAAAATTTGAACATATTAATTTTTATACAATAAATTATTTCATTTGGATCCTAACCTCTTAAATTAGTTTTATTTTGATCATTTGTTAAATTATAACCTTAAAATTAACAAATTTGTCCATCTAAACATTGACATGTCAACATATGTGAGCTTAAGTGTCATTGTTGTAATTATTTTTATTTTCATGTTTGGATTATATAATAACACTAGATAAATATCCTAATTTTTAAATATCTTTTTTATATAAACAACAAACAATTAATTATCAAATTTATCATTAATTTAATCATAAAAAAAAAATCCCCAACCAAAGTTTGATAGGTTCTTATTAAAGGTAGATTTTTGAGTTAGAATATAATTGAAAACAATTTGATATTTTAATTTATTTATCAATTTTTTTAATACTCATTACCTTTTTATAACTTTTTCTTTGCCAATAAATTATTTTAGTACAAAAGAGGCACAACTTGAAAATAGAAGAAAGAGTTATAAATACTGAGATTCGAATTTTGCTAGATATTATTTCTTAAAGATAATTGCATTAATCAACTAAATTAAATTCGAATTCTTAAAAATAATTTCTTTAATTATTAGAATATTATTAAAGTGACCGCTAGAAAATTCAATTTCTTTAATTATTACAATATTATTAAAGTGGCCACTAAAAGATTTTCAAAAACCCATTTTTTCGTTAAATTGGCCCACTAAGTCATACTTGGACCCAATAATCAAATCTAATTGCCCGACCCAAGTCTGACCCCTTATCCCCTCTTCAATTAGACAATAAATGAAAAGAGCATTCGATAAATAGTTTATGAACAGTTCAATTTTTGTTTGTTTATATTTGTTTATCAAATTAAATAAACGATTATGAACAAAATTTTGAGGTTCGTTTATTAAACGAACAGAACTCGAATAATGTATGTTTAGTTCATTTATGTTCACGAACAAACTCGTTTATGAATCGTTTAAAACTCGTTTAATAAATCGTTTAAAACTTGTTTATTATTCAATTATAATATAATTAATAATTTATATTATTTTCGTTTTATTTTATTTATAATTAATAATATTTGTTGTTATTATTTTATATCTAAAATCGAAAAATATGTTTATTTGAATTTGTTTGTTTATTATTCATGAACAAATTTTTAATTGTTCGTGATGCACTCCAAAGAGTATATCTTAATTAAAACCTTATACTAATAATAATATTAATTGTAGAGTATAGTAGAAGCAAGGGTTGAATCCACAGGTATTGGTGTCTAGTTTATAAATTACTAATTTAAAACTTAAATTCAAGAACAATAAAAGAAAAGGGGTTTTTTTGAAATAATTTTAAAAACTAAAATAAACAAGAAAAGTAAGAAGCAAATAAATAAGATAGAAATCAAATATAAGAAAAATATGGCTAAATGTTCATTCTCCATCACTAGACATCATTGAAAATCAATTTCAGATCTATCAACATCAATTAGCTATCAAAGTTAACAACCGTAAATAACAACCTCCCGTATTATCTCAATCATTCCTTAGTTCGTCGTTAAGTAGGACGAATGTCACTACTTAATCTCTAACTATCAAACAACCTAAGATGAGCATCTCTAAATTTAATTTGACAGCAACTTTATGATGAGAAAGATAGGTTGATCTAAGCAACAAAAGCATGAACATGAATTGTTTAACTTAAGTTATGTTCTACTTTGCAATTAGCGAAAACTTGACCATAATCATTAATCACAAATTGCCACTTATGAATAGGAAACCAAGACAATTACAAGGATCAAGACTCCTAAACTAACAATAGACAATTATCAAGATCTATCTAGTTGCGCACCTAAACAAATTAAGACAATATCATGAACAATTAGAAAAACATAAGAAATTTTAATAGAAAACTAATGATAGATAAATCTGAAAATCAATTACAAAACTTGTCTAGGACTTTGAAATCACCCTTAACCAGAAAGAAGTTTAACCTTACATAGGCATAGTTAACATAAACATGAATATTCAAAAGAAACTAAGAAGAAAAATAAAATAAAACTAAGAGATTTAGAGAATAAGAAGATTGATAAATAACCAAAAGCATGTCCTAGTTGGTGACTCAAAAGATGGTATTTATAGAGCTTTAAGATCTTGAAGACCCTTTCTTGTTGATTAAGGAAGCTAGAAGGCAAATTAGTGCAAATATGAAATTTTTTGCGATTTTTCGGTTTTAGAGGCAGTAGGGTCGGCGCCGCGACGCCAAACTTGCTGACTTGTGAGTTTTTGCTCGCCGAGCTCCCTGTCTTCGATTTTTTGGCTGCTGCATCTTCTCGCACTTCATCGGTTGATTTGGATGACCATTTCTTGTCTGATTTGGGTGTGTAAACTACCGTTGGAAAAGTATTCAAGTCAGCTTCAAAAGTCAAGTAGGAAGTTTCTTCAAATAAAGACTTTAACATAATGATTTTTTAGTAACAAGCTCCAGAGGTCAAATCTGTCTGATTGTTTTGCAGTAATAATTTGATTTTTTGACTGAAAATCTTTTTCCATCTTATTATTGTGATTTTATAAGCTTTTTAATATTATATTTGACGTCTTTTGATTTCATTCTTCTTATTATATTTAAAATTCAAAATATATAATATGAGTAAACAAGATAAAAATTAAAAATATAACAAAAATTAAAAATAAAAAAATAAAAAATATATATTTTATGAACTTATTTATTCGCGAATATGTTTGTTCGTTAAATATTTATGAAAAAATTTATTTAATTTAAACGAATAAACTTAAACACAATTTTGAAATTCTTAAGACCAAACGCAAACAGACTTAAAAATAAAAAAACACAAACAAAGGTCTCTTAGTTCCAGCTCTTTCATTTACAGCCTATCCTCAATCTAATCCCCATTCGCCCTATTTTATTTTTTCCAATTCAAAATCTCTCTCTACTGCCACTGATCTCTGCAATTTGATAAAATTTCCTTAAAAAATCTAGTTTTTTAGAAAATCGATAGAAGAACCCGACTCGGTGACCCGAGATGGCGGCGTATAGAGCGGACGATGACTATGATTATTTGTTAAAGTTGGTGTTGATCGGAGATTCGGGTGTTGGCAAATCGAATTTGTTGTCGAGATTTACGAGGAACGAGTTTAGCCTTGAATCCAAATCTACAATCGGAGTAGAATTCGCCACCCGAAGTATTCGGGTCGATGATAAGGTCGTTAAGGCCCAGATTTGGGACACCGCTGGACAAGAAAGGTTAATTTTTTTTTACTTATTTTCTGTTTTATATCATCACTCTTACTTCTCTTTTGTTTTGTTTTCTGTTGGTTTTTATTAGTTTTAAGGGTTTTGGAATTTTGAGAAATAAGAGGGAAATGGGGTGTTTTTCGGATTGATGCATTGGATTGGTAGAATGGGTACTTGGAATTTTGGTTTTTTGGGCTGTTTGGTTGCTGAGAAAATGTAGGAAAATTACATTCAAATAGTTCTCGTATTCTTATATTTGTTTGTTTTGTTCTATTTGTAAGGGTTTTTTGGATTTTCTGCTATTTTTGGAATTTTTTAGAGATTTGAGGAAAAGAAGGTGTTTCTTAGATTAGTGTATTGGTTTGGTGAAAAGAGTATTAGGAATTTTGTGTTTTTTTCTTTTGGGTTGTTTGGTTGCTGAGAAAATGTGGGAATAAGGTGCATTTATAAATATTTTTTTCTTATTGATTTTAAAGCTTTATTTGGTAAAAAGTAGGCGTGCTTTTGGATTGGTGTATTGATTTAAGCCTATGTGCAAGACAATTTTCTTGATTAGAATGTTGCAAATTCAATTTGATTTAGAAATTAGCAAGTGTTAGATAATATACAAAATCTCACAGTTGGTTTTCTAATGGATGAGCCACAAAGAAAATTACATATGGGTCTAATTCATAAATGTTACAACTTGATCCATTAATGAAAAGGTGGAATAAACCTACTTCTCTTAAAAGTCCTAGTTGAATCATCAAACTGTATTTGTAAGCATCTTTAGAATATAGGATTATTGAAGAGGATATCCTTTGTATATCCAATCTATGGATCATTGTCTTTTTTGTGGTTGGTTTTAGCAGGATATTTGTCTGTTATTTTCAGCTTTTATTGTTGTATTAATTCTATAAATTGACCTTTTTCTAGTCTTAAAGTTCATTATGTTATCCAGAAATTTAGGACATCTGTTTTAGTTCTGATGAATGTCCTATTATCTGTAAACTTCGATTCTTGGACTTGTATGAAAAGCATCTTCACATCTATGTTACTCGAACTCGGGGTGAGTGTCAGATACAGGTATGTGTCCGACATGGGTATGCTCAATTTTTTTCAAGTTTTTCCATATATTTGGAGGATTGTACCCATAACCATTTCCAAATATGTGTCGGCACGGGTACTTCATGAAAAATGAAGAGTCAGAGTAACATAGATTCACATGCCTTTAGAGGGCATGTCTTCTTGTCTGCTTTAACTCCGTTTATCATGCATGAGGCTGGAAGAAGGTTGTGTTCCATACTCGGATGTTTTGCTGCTTTTGCAATAGAACTTTCTAGTTGCACAGATAATTTTCTGAGTGATGTTCTCTGGGCTGGGGTGATGATACCAGAGTGAGGTTGCACAATATCTTATATCTTATTAATTGAAAAAAGATTTAATTGTAAAAGCTTTAGATATACTTCATTTTCTATATTGAAAAACCTAATGCCTTTTTAAATTAAAATAAAACTGCGTCTAGAACCTTTAGGGCATGAAATGAAAATTCTGTGTTGTCTCTCCTTGAAATCAAATGTTTTGGGTGCCTTAATTTCCAATAGGCTGTTCAACATTTTATTATTAATTGCTTGGTGAATCACTTGCAACTGAACGTTTACATTGCCATGCTATGTTACTCGAACTCGGGTGTGTGTCGGACACAGATATGTGTCCAAGACAGGTATGTTTGATTTACTCTAAGTTTTTCCATGTATTTGGAGGGTCCTTGGAGGATCATATCCCCATACCCATGTCCGGATATGCGTCGGACACGGGTGCTTCAAGAAAAATGAAGAGTGGAGCAACGTAGTTGCCATGAATGAGTTAAGAGGAAATCATAGCAGTTCTTGCTGATACTTCTCTTTGATTATGAGAACTCAATGGAAGATTACGATGTTAAGTTTTGCCCAGTATAAGAAACTGATGCCTTGGCTTGGCAGGCATTAAAACAGGCCCCTGCTTGAGGTGTTATTGGTGTAAAATGGAAATATAAATGATTTTCTACCATCATTTTAGTTATGAATACCTGAATTACACTTTCTCCTACAAATAGAGGTGTTTTATAAGCTTTTAGAGAGTTGATTTGTTGTTATATTCTTTTCAAAGATACCGGGCAATTACAAGTGCATACTATCGAGGAGCTGTTGGTGCATTGCTTGTCTATGATGTCACTCGACATGTCACATTTGAGAATGTTGAGAGATGGTTGAAGGAACTACGAGATCACACGGATTCCAATATCGTGATTATGCTTGTTGGTAACAAGGCGGACCTGCGACACTTGCTTGCTGTTTCCACTGAGGATGCGAAGGCCTTTGCCGAGAGAGAAAATACCTTCTTTATGGAGACATCTGCACTTGAGTGTATGAATGTTGAGAATGCATTCACTGAGGTGCTAACTCAAATATATCGTGTGATCTGTCGAAAAGCACTTGAAGTAGGGGATGATCCTGCAGCATTGCCTAAGGGACAAACCATCAATGTTGGAACCAAGGATGATGTTTCAGCCGTCAAAAACGCTGGCTGCTGTTCTGCTTAAGTGTCTGATGATTTTGGGTGTCCAAGTTTCCTCTATTTTTCATCTCTTTAAGCACAAGACCTTCCTCATTGTGTTATGGTCCTTGAGCTTCCCCAAGATTTGAGGTTAAGTCAAAGAAAACGCAGCATCTCCCAAATTTCCTTAATTTGATTTCAGTTCCTTTTTCATGGTTCTTTTAGGGTATTTTTCTTCCTCATGTAATGTTCCATTCCATAGTTTTTATCTATGTTACTCGGACTTGGGTATATGTCCGATACGGGTATGTTTAATATTTTATAAGTTTTTTCATGTATTTGAAAGGTTCTTGGAATGTCATATCTCCATATCCATATTTGGTTATGTATCGAACACGGATGTCAGACACTGATAGTTCAAAAAAAAAAAAAATCGAGCAACATAGGTTTTTATAGTTTTTTGTTGTATTTGATTGCTTTAGAATACATAGTTTGTTCAGACAGATCTAGTTTTGTATTTTTAAATGATTTTGATTAGTGGTGGAAGATAACTTTTGAATTAGCTATGATAATATACATATATATTAATTCCTTCATAGGTGCAATGAATGTCGTATTTAATATACAAATTGGAATGCTATTTACATGCTTGGAAGCAAAAATTACATGAAATGAATACAACAAGGAAAAAATAACTAAAACATAACATAAATATAAGAACGTGTCAAAATTTATATAATACGAATTATTAATGTGTTAAAATTTATATAAATATATAACACATTAAATACGATTATGACACAAAAAATAATACAAATATAATAAGAATACACATTGTCAAATCTACTAACTACTAAGCCAAGTGCTCAACCCTAAAGCGTGTTTGCTTTGCATGAATGGCTATTTAATTCATGGATTATTCTGTGCGGAACAATCATTCGTTACTTTGGTTGAAAGTCGTACGTTGAATCATTCATTTGTTGGAATGCTCTATTACGGGAGGGCCTGCATAGCTAGGGGTCTTCACTATTCGGTTTTAACCGAATTAATCGATCGAAATTTAATTCGATTTGGTTAATCGGTTAACCGAATAAAATTCGGTTTGGTTAACGGTTAAAGGTTTTGAAGAATTTCGGTTTTCGGTTAATTCGGTTCTTTTAAGCGAAAAGAACCGAATTACACGAATTAACCGAAATTCTTCAAAACGGTAGTATTTTATGCGTTTAGATAAAAAAAATTAAATTAATTTATATATTAAAAAAGTAATAAATTAAAAAAAAAAAAATTGATTGGTTGGACTTGGATGGATAATTTGGATACAAAATCATGTAAAAAAATAGGTTAGCAAAATAAATTTCTTATTTATTTCGGTTAATTCGGAAATCGACCGAATTAACCGAAATAATTTTGGTTCGGTTAATTAACCGAACTAACTATTCGGTTCAGTTAACGGTTAATAGAAAAATAATTTCGGTTAATTCGGTTATGGGTAATTCGGTTCGGTTATTAACAGAATGAACACCCCTATGCATAGCCATTCAGGGTCTCCCCCTCTGAATGGCTATTCAGAGTCCTTCCGTAATAGCTTCTTTTTTTTTTTGACAAAATTGTTCATATTCGTATAATATTTTCGTATAATAGGCTTAAGTAGCAAAATCCTATATTACTCAGATTCGAAGTGAATATCAGATACGAGTATATGTTCGACATTGATATACTCAATTTTTTAAAGTTTTTTCATATATTTAAAAGAGTACCATACCTAATACCTAGAGGTGTTCATGGTCGGTCCGGGTTGGGCCTGGGCTTAAGTATGGTATTATCAACACACATATACTTGCACAAGCTCGGCCCGACTCGAAATATGAGTCTCATATTCTGCCTAAGCCCACCCATATTTGTAAATGAGTAGTCCAAGCCCGTTTAGACTCGCTCATATTATTTTTTTCTAAAAAAATTTAAAAATATATGTTTCTTTATTTAATTTTTAGTAATTTTATCTTTTTTTATTATTATTAGGTTCTAAAATATGGATAACTTAACATATCTTTAAATGTTTATACTATAATATTATATATATTTATTTTTTATATGATATAAATTACATAATATATAATTATATAAAAATATAAAAATAATATATTATATTATATAAATGAAAAACGAGTCGGGTCAGACTCGAATCTTGATTATTGAAGCCAAGACCTGATCCATTTTCTAAAAGGATCTCAATTTTTTGCCCAAACCCATATTTCGGACCTAATATTTTTTTTTCAAACCCTCTCAAATATCGAACGAGCCTTCGGATTTGAACGAGTAACCTGGTCCTTGAACAAGTCTCATACCCATATTCGAATATGCGTCAAACATGAGTATTTTAGAAAAAATAAAAAATCCGAATTAGAAGAACATTAATCTTCATTGAAATGCGAGAAAAAACTTATAATTATAGTAAAATTTTCTTTTTGCAGGAGTTGGGAATGGAAGCCAGGCAGCAATGAAAACTACTTCAATGAGTCTTTACCCAATCCAAGGTTCAGGGGCACAGGATCTAACCTAGCAATTATTAGACTGTATCTATATTATGTTCGTACATTTTATCGTATCATAATTATATTTAAAATATTTATATTTATATAAATTTTGATACGTTAATAGTTCATATTATATAAATTTTGAGACATTTGTGTATTCGTGTTATTTTTTTGTGTCGTGTCCGTGTTATTTTTTCTTGTCGTGTCTTGTTTATGTCGTATTTTAATTATTTTTTTCATGTCGTATAATCGTATCGTATCCAATATTATCAGATTTAACAATTATGGAGATAACTCATGATATTTTATAAGACCTTAAAATCAATGTCACATTTTTGAACATAACCCAATTGTCAGAATACAGGAAAGATGCTCAAACAACAGTTTTTGGGGAAAGAAGGGGCAAACTCTTGACCCAAAGAATTTTGCTGATTGCATCCATTGGTGCTTACCTGGAGTACCTGATCCATGGAATGAGATTTTGTTTGTATATTTGTTGCAAAGTTATCAGAATTTTTTGTAACCTCAACAAATAGTATTGCCTCTCAAAAATTGGAGAGTTACATAAAAAAAGATGATACAAAAATTAGTTATAAGCAATGAGATATCGAAACTCTGATTTAGTCTAGTTGATTCATACAATCATCTTTAAAAGGTAGCATCCAAGAGCTTTAAATTCGAATCTCAACATCTACAACCCCTTCTCCTAAGCTATGACTTCTTTTATACCAAAAAAGAGAGCAATCAAGCTTAATTTTGAAGAAAAAATGGCCACGGAATATGTAGAAGAAATATATATATATATATAACTAGACTATGTTACTTCAATTTTTCATTTTTTTTTAAATATCCATATTCGAATATGGGTATAAAAATATGACTTTTCAAAGACTCATCAAATACATAAAAAATTAAAAAAAATTACGCTTCGAATATATATCCGACATGCACACATGAGTAACATAAAAACTAGATAACAGTAATCATTCATGGTCAGTCCATCATTCTGATTTATCACTCATTTGTTAGTAATATATCACTATCATCACCATTCCAATGATTAAGTTCTCATTCTTAGAAATTCCAAATTATGGGAAAATTTGACAAAGGAATCCTTTGATTTTTAATCCATCTTATATATATCAATATATATACACACAAAAATGGGTCAAAATACTTAAAAAGTCTCTGTAATATACCATCTAATTCAAATTAATCTTTATATTATAAAATTGAGTAATTTAATCATGTACTTTTAAAATTTAAGCATAAAGGTAAAATCACTAACTAGTGTAATGAAAACTATTAAAAAAATTGACATGACATTTAATCTTATGTTTATGTGATGATGTGACACCAATAAAATATATTATTTTAAACTGACGTAAACAAGATAACAAACTACATTGACAAAAAATAATTTGATATAACATTTTTACCAATTTAGTTTGTTATTTTGTCCACGTTGACTTAAAATAATATATTTTATTAATGTCACGTCAACATTTGACATCCACATTATCAAATAAACACAATGTTAAATGTCATGTCAGCTTTTTTAACAATTTCTGTTATACTAATCAGTGATTTTATCTTTTTGCTTCAATTTTAAAAGTACATAGATTAAATTACTCAATTTTATAATAAAAAAACTAATTTGCACTAAATTGTATAATACAGTAACTTCCTAGATACTTTGACCCACAAGAATGTCAAGTAAAGAATTTTCCTTCAACTATCCTTAAAATGTGACATCTTGTAAGCAAGTATAAATTCGAATATCAAAATCTACAAACCCCACCCCTTCCTTATTCTATTCCTAAACTGCGACTTTTTTGTACAAGATTTTCATGACAAATTTCTTGGGTTAGGACTTGGGATACAATTGCATGTTCATTACATAAAGCACCAACTCAGAGACTTAGGATCCTTCATTTTGTCATATAAGCAGGCTCCTGGAGACTAATGATCCATATTTTTCGCAGACTGAATCAATGGACATCCCTCCATCTTTGCTTCATTTTGAGTTTGCTGTAGATCCACTCTCATCCAGCTTCCATCTTTATCTTTGGGGTTGGTTTGATCATCTCAGTGTTCCACATCAAATGGCCAAAACAGAAGGGAAGAAAAAGAAGATACCAATGACAGTTAGCTTAGAAACAAAGCATCAATTCCACCCAACGACACCATAAAAAGATGTCAGACATTCAACTTTCCTACCCAACAATAAAAGAAGAGAGAGAGAGGAGAAATATGCTCCTGGTTCCTCAACAGAAAAAAAAATATTCTTCAAAGCAACCTAGATAGATAACGATTTTACGAACGATGCCCCCCTAAAGACACTCTTTAAGGTTGTTATAGGGCATTCTTAGATGTTAATTACGTGTCAATTACTGCATTTAATATAAGAATATTACTTTAAATAGAAACTCAACTAACTTTAAAAAGTGTGTTTTAAGGGTACTCGTTAACAAAATCCGGTAGACAAATGGAAAAATCCAAAGATAACAATGAAACTAGTTAAATGGTTGTGTCCTTAACCAGGACTTCATGAGTAGTTGGTTTCATAAAATCTTTGACCAAATAGGCCTCATTTTTCATCAATTTATGAAACCAAACAAGATTCCCCTAATTTCCAAAAGCTAAATTTAACATCTAAGAAAAGACACATTTAAGATCAACAAAGAATCAAAAAAAGGCTTTCGACAACTTGCACAATTCGGTCATCAAATTGCATTTGAGGCCTAATTTGGCAAGTACGAATGAAAATTAGGATAAAAATGTTTCTACAAAACCAATCACATCATTTGCAACAAGAACCTCCTTCTAGAGGAACTTACCAAGAGAATGGGACAGGTGAAGACATCAAAATCAGCTACCAAGCATATCACACATGGAATTCTTTTCAAAACACGTCACATCTATTCCGATAGGATATTGACCTTGGGTTTAGCAAGTAGACTCAAAAGTTACATGATGTATTGAAATCTAGTTATTAGATGCAGAAACAGCCACCACGATAAAAGAGAAAAGGAAATTAAAAGCTAGCCTTTCAACCGGTCTCCTGCAGAACCGAACCTATCAAGACCCTAACTTCAAATGCATACAGATCACACAGTCCATTACTCCATTGTGCACAAAAATAAGTCGACCAACAAAGACGGCCACCAAAGACAGTTGCAGCACATGGGGAGGAAAGAGACTCATTTTATGTTGCCAATGAAATGGTAAAATCACAGCAAGAGCTCATTTACAAACCTAACAAAACCCAACGAAGGCCACACAGATGATAATAAAAGGAAACTGTCAATTATGAACATCAACACGCAAAAACTAGCAGCAACACATCAAGATGCAACCGGCAAATCACTGGCACACTTAGTGAAATACTTGCTGCTCCTACATCATAAGATTCTTTAATGAAACAAGAACCCACTCTTAAAGTCCATCTTATGTGGGCATCCTACCAATTTTATACAAATTCACGAAACCAGAAATACCTCCACTTGAACAAAGGAACATGTATCAGAAGAAGACTAGCAAAACTCTTGCCACTAAATAATAAAATGACGATACAAAAATCTTGAAGACATCTTTGGGTGGCAACTTTAACACATAATTATGCCAGGTACAGCAACAGTTTTAACAAGAATGCAATAAATTACATTAGAAAAGGGTCTTGTTTAACTGAAGAGGTAAAACTCATTTATGTAACAACAAGGATGGTAAAAATTTTATGGTGCAGGTTCTCTACACCCCATTAACTTATATATCAAAATAAAGAACTACATTTAATTTCAATAAAAATAAGCTGCACGTTTGTCATAGTTCCATCCGAGAACATAATAGTAAAATCAACATGAATAGCAATGTCAACCAACATAGAAATAAACTTCCACGCAGAGGAGATGCTGTAACAACCATAGATATTAGCAAAAATAGGCAAAAACATTATGTCACTATTTATATTATTAAAAAGCTATACTAATGACTAAAATGCCCCATGAAGCAAAGGTTCCTAATAAAACATAGAAAAACTAGTCTAGATCACAAGTTTTGCCAACCAGCACTCAGAAATAAACATCTTAAGGGTGCAGAACAAGAGAAGTGGCTGTAAGAGCCCAGCTAAAACATTCATCAAGCCAGAGTATATATAGTCTGCATTCACGCAATCACCAGAACCACAAAAAGCATCTGCGCCCAACAAGCTGTCATAAACCTGAATCAAACACCCATTGACAACTCAATTCATCATTCCACATCATCAAGCAAAACAAACGTCAACACTAATTGAAAAGCAACGTATTAAAGCAAAACTAGTGAAACAAAAACAAACAAACACAGCACTTACTTGAAGGGATCAGCTGAGACTTTTGTCACTTGTCAAACAAACAAAAAGAACAAGCAGAAATGCAAAGCAATTACAACAAATATACAGAGATATGCAAACAGCACCACAAACCATCATGCAATACAACTGGAAAAAATCATAAAAACTCCACAGTGATGGAAAATTTTTCCTAAAAGAGAATTTGGAACACAAAATAATGGAAAGCCCCTCAGATTAGTTAACAATGGAAACCAAAGCAAAAACACATGCCAGGCTACCAGAAGGTAAGTCATAAGAAAGATGAATGTCAAAGTTGTAATCTACTATGCAAGAATGACATGTTCATGGTAAGCAAATAGGAGGCACCATTCTAGATTGAAATTTACTCGTCTTCTTACCCTTGATGCAAAGCAAATGAAATGTACATTCATGGGTGGGCATTACAGAACTAGAATACTAAGTAATACAACCAAGGGGAGATTCACAAAACTTCATAAACATGAAAAGGAGACAGGCAAACTCAAACATCAAAGAGAACTGCTATCAATTTTTACTTCACAGATGGACATGTCATCTGACCTCAACTGTAAATCTCTGTTCTATAACAGGTGTCAGTAAAATAAAATCAACCAAGATAACAGTTCAATTTCAAAAAGTTTTCAAGAATGCTTGTACTTATCAACACAATAATTCATTAAGTTCAGGCCAACAAATAGCAAAACCCACAACCAACAGAAGACGGTATTTTTTTACACATGATAAACATAAGATCATAATATGCCTTTAAACACCAGAACTCTTAAGGGAAAAAAAAAGTATGTTTATAGGGGGTAAGATAAAAAGGAGGAACCCTAACTGAATAAGTAAAACTAGATTTTAGCACACCGACATACTGGGTGAAAAGAAATAAAGATGTGAGAAAAAATAGGTAGAAGAAAATAAAATTCATGTAACTATAAGAACGTGTAGATTTTTCAAATGCAAGTGTGAAAAATTTTAAAAACAAAATTAATGAAAAAATATGTTAATTTATAGGAATATTAAATGACAACTATATCCTTCACTTTATATATTTACGATGATTTAATATTTATTTTTGGTAATTTAACTAACGGAGTTGGTATCAGTGGACTCATGACACCAATCTCAGTCAAAGGCTTTATTAATAGTATAGATATCAACCATCAGCCACACATAAGTAATGTTATCTATACAAATGCTCCAGAATATGAAGCATATAATAGAAGATTTTAAATGTGCAACAGTGAAAAGCCATTAGAAAACACAATAAAATGTGAAAATATATAGTATCTTCCACAAAAAGCAAAACCACAAGATGCAGACAACTATACAAGTATATAGCATACGACTAACACCACTCGGAACAAACAAAGCTGGAAAAGAACCAAAAAGTTTCAAGCAATCACACAAAGAACAAATATTTACAATAAAGCACATGAGCAAGCATAAACACAACATTAAATCATTCTAACTAATCCCAGAGAGTCAAAATTAAAAAGCATAACACCTCATGTAGTATACATGAATTTACAGAATGCCAAATCAAGGAGAACTACCTCAGTAGAAAGGTGGTCCATTGGGATACATTCCACCAGGTGGAACTCTTGGCACAGCGGATGCCCCAGTTCCTTGGTGATGCTGACTAGGGAAAGCAGCCGAAGAAGATAAGCTATAATGAGCACTCTCCGGATACCCACCAGACGGCATCCCAACAGAAATCGGTGGCAATCTATACAATGAAGACCCTCCAGCAGCAGCAGTCAAACCACTCCCTGCACCAGCACCACTCAACCCACCATAGCCAGTTGAACCCGGTCCACCATACCCACCATATGGCACACCAAGTCCAGAACCATAACCACTACCAGCACCCCCTCCACTCCCACTCAAAGCCCCCACCCCAACTCCTGATGAATTCAAGTGCTGAGGATAACCCATTGGACCCGGTGGCCCTTGCAGCCCACCCGAAAACCCACTGTAACCACCCAAACCACCTGGTCCACCAGGCCCACCATATCCTCCACCATGTCCCCCAATCCCCATCTCTGCATTCCCCGGAGCCCCACCTCCACTTTGCATCATCCCATCTTGTCCCGGCTTCCCTTTTTTCCCTTCAATAGCCAGTTTACAATTCATTTGTCTCCCATCAATGTTCTTCACCGGCTCCATCAACGCCGCCTGAGCCCCTTCCACCATCTTATAAACAAAAAGAGCAAATCCCTTTGATTTCCCGGTCTGCTTATCAAACCCCAAAGGACCCTCTTCTATTTCCCCATACTGAGCAAAATGACCCAATAACTTATCCGCCGGCATATCGTACGGCACATTGGCTACATAAATCTTCCTCATTTGAACATCCACCGAGTTAGTATTCGTCCCTGAATTCCCTGCTGCTGCCAGCTGTGTCACCGTGACTCTCCCGTCGATTTTCTTACTGGGTTCTTTGAGAGCAAGCAAAGCACCATCGACGTGCTTGAAAGTAACAAATCCGTACCCTTTTGATTTCCCAGTAGCCTTGTCGAGGATAACGACGGCTTCTTCGAGTTCTCCATATACGGAAAAAAGTGAACGAAGGCCGTCTGTTGTGGTATCCCAACCCAACCCGCGGACGAAGAGCTTCCGTTGAGATGGGTCTTGATCGGCAACAGATCGGACGGCAGAAAGGACATCCACGTGGCGAGAAACGGCGTCTTGGAGGATGTCGAGGAGTTGATCAACGGTGAACCGCTCGATTAGTTTGCGGCCGTCTTGCGGGGTTAGTTTGGTGATTGGGTCAGGTTCAGATGCAAATGAAACGATACCATTTTCATCCAGCTTGCGTTTCTTTGTTGGATCCATGGATTGCATCTTTGGGGGTTCTTAGCTTAAACCCCTAAAAAACTCTAGTTAGAGACAGAAAGAGAGAGAGAGACGGCTTTCGAGTTTCGGCTTGAGGTTGAAGAAAAGAAAGCGAAAGAACTGGGAAAGGTGCTATTTTTATAGAGGATTGGCCGATTGGGGGCCTGGGGTTGTTTATATTGACAGTTTGGGTCTAACTTGTAAATCCAATTTTCTTTAAGGAATGGTTTACAAAC
Organism: Fremontodendron californicum; assembly: GCA_030761205.1. NCBI lineage: Eukaryota > Viridiplantae > Streptophyta > Magnoliopsida > Malvales > Malvaceae > Fremontodendron > Fremontodendron californicum. The sequence continues at coordinate 20,380,419 of JAULJL010000030.1, read as the reverse complement.
AATTGCTTCAATAAGTTCAATTATAGCTAGAACCGGTAATTTTAGACACACCGTACGATACAAACAAAATATACACAAATATATAAATCAAAATTTATATAAAATTAATTATTAATATATTAAAATTTATATAAATATACAATATATTAAATATGATTATAATACATAAAAATATATGAATATAGTCATAATAATTTGAACTATTGTGTACAAAAAAAAAAAGCCAAAATGGGACTACATTGCTACCAATTGAGTAAAAGCTATCATTTTTTAAAAGCATATATAAGAATTTCACATGCTAAACTTTTTAGGTAAATTTGATAATATTACATACGACACAATTATACGAAACAGAAAAAAAAAATTTAAAATACGATACGAAAATAACACGAATACACAAATGTATCAAAATATATATAATACAAATTATTAACACGTCAAAATTTAAATAAATATAAAATACTTTAAACACAATTATAACACGAAAAAAATACATAAATACCATAGGAATACACGAATTATCAATGGATGGATTTGACGAATACAACCTGCTTGGTTTTGGAAGTTTGGATATATATATATATATATATGAGGAGATTTTTAGATGGAACGAATACAACCCGATTTTTTTAACACAGACCGATCTTATTCAATTTTTTCATCACTGTTTATGATAACATTGACCCATTTTTTTAAACACTGATCGATCCAATCCGATTTTTTCTAAAACCGGTTATGATAACATTGCTGGTTTCCTATTAAATTGTTTTTCAGCTGACAAATAGGTATGGCTCACAACTTGAATCCTATCAATACTTAAGATACAGGTTTTGTAAAAGATTTTCAGGGTTATTCCATGTCGAAAAACAAAAGTAACCTTATTGTTACATGTCCGATTCTTCATTTTTTCTAAAATATCCGTGTGCAACACATATTTGGACATGAGTATGAAGGTACGATTCTTCAAATATATAAAAAAAAAAAATTAAAAAAAATATATATATATATATATATATATATATATATCCATATCAAACACATAATTCATATCCAACACTCATCCCGAGACCGAGTAACATAATGAAGAGTTCATTAACATTTAAGTCACAAAGTATTTTGCTCATATACAATCAGGCTTTGCAGTACTTGTTCTTGCTCTTTCTCCTTTTAACATAGCTCAAGTGAGTTTAAAAAGAATCAAAATATGAAGGTCTAATTGATTACAATTTACATAAATTTACAGCATTGCTAATCTCAGAAACAGGAAGGATGAACAAGGTATGGTTTGGCCTGTTTTTCCGACTCTTCATTATTCTTGAACTACCCGTATCCGACGCATATCTAGATATGAGTATGAAAATATAATCCTCCAAGAACCCTCCAAATACATGAAAATATTAGAAAATTTTGAACATTCCCATGTCCGACACACACACCTGAATCCGAGTAACGTAATTTTGGCCAGCAATTTCCAAAGCCCTGGTTTTTACTCAGAAAAACCCAGGGAGAAAAAATTTCAGAACACTAGCCAAAGAATAACAAAAGCTTAATTACACCCTATGTTTTTCCGACTCTTCATTTTTCTTGAAGTAACCGTGTCTGACATCCATGTCCGACGCATGATCGGACATGGGTATAGAAATATGACCATTCAAGAACCCTCCAAATACATGAAAGAACTTAGAAAAAAATTAAACATACCCGTGTAGGACACATACCCGTTATTGACACTCACACCCGAGTCCGAGTAACATAGATTACACCAACCTAATTGCTTCGGTCGTATATCGAATTGAATGTCATTGTAGCATATGATGTGGTAATATTTCCTGAAGATGAAGATGTATTCCCCTCTTTGCCTGTGCCTTCAGAAATCATGTCGGACTTATCTTTGTGACCTCTGAGATTCATGAATTCCGAAAGCAGGCCAGGTCTTGATATGTTCTGGTCATCCACAGCTTCCTCACCCATTAGCATCTTCACCACTTCGGGCATGGATGGTCGGAGCTTTGGCATGTCTTGGGTGCAAAGTAAGCCAATCTTTAGGTACTTCTGAGCTTCTTCATCGTTATACTCTCCATTCAATGACATATCAACTAATTCCGCAAGTTGTCCTCGCTCAAACAAGTCCCATGCCTGCAGTTGAAACAGATGAAGCTCAAGAATACACCAAAATACAGTAGACATTTTGACTGGGGATAATGAGGCAACACCTATGTTACTCGAACTCGAGGATGAGTGTCGGATACGGGTATGTGTCCTACACGAGTATGCTCAATTTTTTTCTAAATTTTTCCATATATTTGAAGGATCATACCCCATACCCATGTCCGCATATGTAGTTGATACAATTCCAGCCCTATCAAACACATTTTTGTGGTAGATTTAAGTAAAAGAAACTTAAATATCTTCCAGATATGTCCTTTACGCCATATTTTGAAATTGTTTAAAACTAGACTATCCACCAAATTTTTTATGCAATAAGGAAAATGACATTCAAGGTGCTATAACTGTTTATGAAACAACAAAGGAAAAAAACAATCACTTTTTTTTAACATTAACACATTGGTATGACACCCAACATCAAGAAAACATCGGAAAATCAAGAAAGATATGTACACCCGGGACCTTCCAAAAACCTATGTTACTCCGACTCTTCATTTTCCCTAAAGTACCCATGTCTAACACATATTTGAATAAGGGTATGGGGGTATGATCTTCCAAATATATGAAAAAACTTAGAAAAAATTGAGTATAGCCCTATCCGACACTCACCCCGAGTCCGAGTAACATAGTCAAAAACAGTTAAAGCTTTCGGTCAAAGTGGGGTCTTATATGCATGTGCCCATTAACAGTCCTTAAGCATAGAATTCTAAAATGCCTAATCTCCCAAGAAGCGGTAATAGAACCAAGATTTTAGTTGGTTTCTTACCTTAGTTATAGCTTTTTATACATGGTTTCTTTTGGTCAGTAAGATAGCTATAGCTATAAGCTTTTGTGAACAGGTAGATACACCCATGTATTCAATCTCCCCAAGAAATCTTTCTGCGAAATACTGCATGGTTCTATTTGCATTATATGGAACATTGGCAAGCCAAATCTAATTCCTTTATATTTTTGCAATTTCAACTTTTTTGTCATATTTCTTAGCTATGTTATGTTACTCGGACTCTGGTGTGAGTGTCGGACACGGCAGGTATGTTTAATTTATTCTAAATTTTTCGATGTGTTTGGAGGGTCCTTGGGGGATCATATCCCCATATCTATGTCCAAATATGCGTCGGACACGGGTACTTCAAGAAAAATGAAGAGTCGGAGCAACATAGATTGAAGCTATGAGTTATGTGGACAATAAGACTCAAATGAAACTAGCAATGAAGGGTACAACAAGATAAGAATAGAAGAAATTCATACCCTTTCAAGTAGATATTGATCCGCCAGAGGTAATCTCCTGTTTGTGTTGCATCTACCACTAACAATTTCCATTAGTAAAACACCAAAACTGTAAATATCTGCTTTCCTCGTCAGCTGACCTCTTATAGCATACTCAGGTGCTAGATAACCTCTATATAAACCAAAAAAGGATAACCAAATTAACAATGCTGAAATGAAGTTAGGAAGATTGTTAAATAAATAAATTAAAAGGAGAACTAGATTAAAGGCACATATGCAAAGCTTGTATTGTGCATAACAGTTTCCAGTACAATCAGATTTTAACAGCTCTAATAGCATTTTACGAGAGGCCTATGATAGTTTAAATCTATGTTACTCGGACTCGAGTGTGAGTGTCTGATACGGGTATATGTCCGACACGGGTATGTTCAATTTTTTAAAAAGTTTTTCCATGTATTTGGAGGGTCATATCCCCATACCATGTCTGAATATGTGTCGGACACGGGTAATTCAAGAAAAATGAAGAGTCCGAGTAACATATGTTTAAATCACAAGTTGCTGCTTTATGTATCACTCACAAGAAGAAAAAAAAAAAAAAGTGACACTAGAAACAGGTTAAACATGATAAAGAGTAACCAAGATAAAAAAAACAAATCTGTAAAGCCAGAAGACCTGGTAGTTAGAAATATCACCTATGTTGCTCCGACTCTTCATTTTTCTTGAAGTACCCGTGTCCGACGCATATTTAGATATGGGTATGGAGATATTAGATATGACCCTCCAAAGATCCTCCAAATACATGCAAAAACTTGGGAAAAAAATTGAACATACCAGTGTCGGACACATACCCATATCCGACACTCACACCCGAGTCCGAGTAACATAGAATATCACCAACCATCCCACAAGGAAAAATGTATACTCCACATTAAAACCGGTTCAAATGACTGTTCTAGAAGATTATATCAAGACCATATTTTTTTGATACTTTAAAATCATCATGTAGCCCATAATATTGTGTCCCTTCACTAAGAATGAGAGATTGAACAGACAAGTATATACAGCAATTTAAGAACTTACGTTGTTCCGGCAACACGTGTACTAATATGAGTCAAGTTGTCAGGGAAAAGTTTTGCCAGACCAAAATCTGAAATTTTGGGCATGAGATTTCTATCAAGGAGGATATTGCTTGCTTTGATGTCTCTGTGAATAATACAAGGTCGTTCCTCGTGAAGAAAAGCAAGCCCCTTTGCAACACCAATGCAAATGTTACGTCTTGCTGGCCAGCTGAATTGAATACTGCTATGGCTTCCCCCTAAAAGGAAAAGAGGCCTTAGGTTATTATTGTTCAAGCAGTTAACAAACACAAATCCAGAATAGTAGAAATCTATGTTACTCGGACTCGGGTGTGAGTGTTTGATTTATTCTAAGTTTTTCCATATATTTGGAGGGTCCTTGGGGGATCATTTCCCCATACCAATGTCCGAATATGCGTCAGACAAGAGTACTTCAAGAAAAATGAAGAATCGGAACAACATAGGTAGAAATTACCAAGCAGAGTTTGTGCAAGGCTGTTATTCTCAAGATAGCCATACACCAAAATTCTGTGGTTTCCTTCCACGCAACAACCACACAACTTAACCAGGTTTTCATGCTCTATATCTGCAATCACATTTATTTCTGTCAAGAACTCTCGCACCCCTTGCCTTGAGTCAGCTGACAGAACCTTTATAGCAGCCATGGTTCCATCTCTGAAAGTTCCCTGCTCAAACAAAAATGATTCGTAAGAAGTTAGCATTGGATGTTAAAATAATAAACAGGCTTTGTTAAGAATTTATTAAAGCCTTCTTCAAAAAGATTGGAACAAAAATGAAATCTGCAATCACCTTGTAGACAACACCGAAACCTCCCTCTCCAATTTTATTGGAATAATGAAAATTTCCAGTTGCCATTTTCAGCTCCTTGTAAGTAAACAGTTTAGTGTTCTGAATACCTGAAACCTCTGTAAAATGAGTATGAATTAGGAACTTTTGCAAGCACATAATACATATAGAAGGAACTATGAAGCATTTTCCAGGATGGGAGGAGGTTTTTAGCTGAGCGAGGTAATACATATCTAGCTCCAGATGATTTTAAAGGAAGTCAAACCTAATAAAGAGTTTGGAAAAATTTAGCCGTTCATCAGGGCTACCTAACATTTTTTTCCCTTTTCCAGTGTTATTGCTGGAATTATGTCAAAGTCACATAAACTTCAGTCAATTTAGTAATCCTCAGCTATGTTACTCGGACTTGGGTGTGAGTGTCCAACACGGGTATGTTCAACTTTTTCTAAGATTTTCATGTATTTAGAGGGTCATTGGAGGATCATATCCCCATACCCATGTCCGGATATGCATCGGACACGGGTGTCGGACACGGGTACTTCAAGAAAAATGAAGAGTCGGAGCAACATAGATCCCCAGCCAAGCCGGATTTTATAGCCATAGGCCCTTTGTTAGGATTGTTAGTTCCAAACGGAAGACAACATTAAATAAGGTTAGCAGCATACCTTCATGAATTTCTGTTGTATGTTCAGCTGAGGAAGCTGTCTTCTTTCTTGAACATAAAAATGAGAAACAAGTCATCACCAGCTGTTGTTCAGCTTGAATGCCTAAACACAAATGGAAACTCTGCCCAGCCACTGTAAAGCAAAAAATAAGAGTCATCATCTTCTAAGCCCATCAGAAATAGTATATAATCTATGTTACCCCAACTCTTCATTTTCCCTGAAGTACCCGTGTCCGAATCTCGTGTCTGAACATATTTGGACATGGGTATGAGGGTACGGTCCTCCAAATATATGGAAAAACTTAGAAAAAATTGAGCATACCCGTGTCGTACACATACCGTATCTGACACTCACCCCTTGGTCCGAGTAACATAGTATATAATTGCCTTATCGTATCCTAATTAACCATTACAGCATTCCTATAGAAAAAATAGATAAATAAAAAGGTAAATCTATCTCTGTGAGTATGATTATGATCAACCTTGACCTCCTAAATCATTTCAGCTTTATGATTTATATGATTGTTTAAGAATACAAATATCAGCTGCTATGAATCTCAACATCACATTCATTCTCTTCTATTAAAGTAACTGAATAGAGATTCAAACCTGCACACAAAACCTAGGTAGCACTAGTTTAGCATCTTAAACCCACGTCTCTAGCAAAGAAAGAAACAATGCCATCATGCTTTTTGATAAGCTCCATGTTAAGATCAAATATAACCTTTTCAATAGATTAGATTCATAGGAGCATCGAGGCAGAGAATTTATGCATGCAATATGACTTTTGAGCTATGTTACTCATATTTGGGTGGGAGTGTCGAATATGGGTATGTGTCCGACACGGGTATGTTCAATTTTTTCTAAGTTTTTCCATGTATTTGGAGGGTCATATCCCCATACCCATGTCCGAATAAGTGTCGGACACAGATGCTTCAAGAAAAATGAAGAATCGGAGGAACTTAGATTTTGAGTATGTTAGGCAATAAAAAGGAAAAACTTGTTCTTAAAGAACCCATAAACAAAGGCAATATCAAGAGTACAACATTAGCAAGATTCTGGTGAACAAGATAAAGACAGCTCTAATTATGATGTCCATGTAACGATCTAACTGCATGCAGAAAGTTTTTTTTTTTGGCCAATCATGCAGAAAGTTGGAGAACTTAAAATTATTCCAGATTCAATGAGCATCACCAAGAGCCCAATTCACCTTCTTAATGGTGAAAAGTATGATACATGACTTGTAAGAGTTCTTCACAAGAACATGATCATTGAACAATTTTGAATAGTATTTGGAGGATCCTTGGAGGGTCATATCCCATACCCATGTTCGGATATGCGTCGGACACGGGTGTCGGACACGGATAGTTCGAGAAAAATGAAGAGTCGGAGCAACATAATTAGAAACATACCAAATTTGCTTGAAAGTTGAAAGGTCAAGGAGAAGACTTAAAGATCTCCTGGAAAGTCCCCACGAGTTCAAATTGCGAAAACAGGTAAAATTTCTCAATTCTCCAGAATTTTTGAGCACATGAAGAAATTATAATATGATCTACAACACCTATAACTACAAAGGAAATCATATTTTGAAGGGCAAAATCCAAACAAAAAACATGGGAAACCATTGTAAAATCTTCCATTACACAAACTAGAAACTTCTAAATACCACAACCTTTCATGAGAATTCAAAGCTAAAACACTATAACATTAGCCCAAAATAACAAAAAAAAGAAAGAAAACCAACATTCCTTTTCCTGTGTTTTGCTAAGAACATCAGAAAAACTGAATCTTGAATCTTGCTTTTGTGTCACAAAGAATCCAAAAAAGAAAAACAAAAACAAACAGCCATGAAGACCAAGCATCAAAATTTCGTTAAGTAATCTACTTTTTCAGTATATCCAAGCAAAACAACCAAGGATAAAGAGATCTAAACTATTCTAAAGCATAATTTTCTCTCTTTTTTTTTTTTCTTTTCTTTTGTTCTGTTTTTATTTCATTCTCCTATATTTTCTTGACAACAAACAAAACCCAGATTGGAAACTAACCTTAGATACTTTTGCAAGCTGCACCAAAGATTCAAACAACCTTAGAATCGTGTAATAATACAGTTTTGCAGTTAATGCTGGTATTTTTCTAGTCGTTATTACTGATTAAATCGGAAGATAATTGTAATACGAAAAGCAAAATAAAAAGGGGAAAAACTCTGAATACATCCCCAAGGTTTTACATAATACCAATTTCGTCCCTAAAACTTCTTTCAAACTCATCATTTTTTGTGATTTTTGACGTCCTTTTATATGTTTTATTGAAATAAAAAATTAAAAAAAAATAAAAAGAAATTAGATTACAATTTCATGTGAAGGTGACGTGTCGTAGAAAATATTGCTTTTCGAAAAGTCAAAATAAGCCTTCTCTCCTTTGACAAGACTTGCATGTGGAAATATGATTATAATATATATATATATATATATATAATATATTTGGAGTTTATAGCTTTTCTTTAATAATTGAGATTAAGTCAAGTTACTTTGCTTTTAAGACTTTATAAATTTTAAATTTTCAGGATTATTAATAATGATTTTTTGCTAAAAAAAAAAATTCCCTAAGATATCCTACAATTTAAGAAGGAAAATATTAATCATCATCTAATGGCTTGGTGATGTTTCGATCGGTTTGATTTTAAAATTTTAAAAATTCATTAAATCGATTAAATTTATAAAGTTAATCGAACTGATCGACTAAGAATCTTAAAATCGAAAAAACCAAAACAGATTTAAGTCAATCGGTTCGATTAGTTTAATCAATTTTAATTATTTAAAAAATAATTCATTTATTGTATATTATATTATATATTATTATATAATATAAATGATATATTATATTATATATAATTTTAAATTATTATATAAATATATTTTATTTATATTATATATAAAATAAAATTAAAAGGATCGATTAGTTATGTTATCAATTTTAAAAACCAATAACCGACCGAACTAAACGAATAAACCGATTTTCATAATCGATTAATTTCAAAACCGAATAAACTGAACAGAACTAACCAAATTTGGTTGGTTCGATCGGTTAAATCAGTTCAAACCGATTAATTCTCACCTCTATTAATGGTACTGGTTAAGGTAATATTTATGAAAAACAATATGTAATTAATGTATCATTTTTTCTTGAATTTAGTAAAAGTAATATATTAAATAATAAAAAATTACCTAAAATGGTAATTAAATAATTCTTAACCGGTGCCTATAGGTATTCGTTAATCGAACCCTATTAAGAATTTATTTTTAATACATTAATAGTAGACCTTTTTAATTTTATAATCAATGTTAAGAAACTGACGTCTCACTTATTTTTAATTTTTTTATTTTTTAAATATACCGAAAGAATATGTATCACTTTGTATATGGAGTTTAAAAACTCGACTAAAGTAGATGAGATAATTTTTCTTAGAGAAATGTTAATCGATGCATAGTGATATTGATTAATGTGATATTTATAGAAAAAAAAATATAATTAGTGTATTTTTTTTTAAATTTAGTAAAAATAATATATTAAATATTTTTATTTCTAAAATAATAATTAAATAATCTTTAAGTATTGGTGCCTATAAACTTCCGTTAGTCGGATCCTTTCTCTTGTAGTAATATTTTTATATTAAACTAGTGTTTAGACCTCGCGATACTTCGGTTGTAGATTGTGCTAACGTTGAGTAAGATGTTAAGATAGTTATATTATGCACATATCAAAATAAAAGTTTTTGTACATAATATGATTGAAGTTAAGGAGACAATATTAGAGTCTAGAAAGTGTGCAAAAGTAAATCAAACATCGATTAGAGATTCAATGTTCGGTTCGAATTTTTTTGTATTTGGTTCAAATCTTAAAAAAAATTATTTGTTTCGGTTTCATTATTTTCCATTTGATTTTTTTTATATATTTTATAAAATAAAAAATATTTTTATTTATAAATTTAAAATAATATTAAAAATGAATATTTTTAAATTTAAAAAATTGATGTCGAATCGTGTTGAATTTGTGAAATTTGGTTAGAGGTCCATTAAATTTCTATCCTAATTAAGTTCAATTTTAAAAAAAAATCAATTCATTAACCCAATTTTGTTTTTTGAAATCAAATTGAGCCCAATTCAACAATTATATATTATTATTATTAAATATTTTAATTTTTATCTATAATTTATCAATACAATAATTTTTTATTCAATAATATAAAAATTAAAAAATTAATGACTTTATTTTTTTATAAAATAAATAAATAACCAATCATTATACAACACGTGACATAAAATTAGGAGTTATTTGAATATTGTCACACACGAACATGACATGAAAAAATAACTAAAATACGACATGACACAAAAAAATAACATGACCACTACATGAATAAAGGAACGTGTCAAAATTTATATAAAACGAACTTGACACAAAATTGAAAATTATTTGAATAGTACCAATTAGACTTGGCAATTCGGACACGAAATGAACATGACAAAATAACTAAAACATAATACAACAAAATAAAATAACACTAACACAACACGAAAGCACGAATGTATCAAAATCTATACATAACGTGTCAAAATTTATATGTAATAACCTTAATACGATTATAACACGAAAAATAATATAAATACAACACGTGATAATTATAAAATTATCCTTCAATTAAAAATTTTTGATTTTTTTTAAATTAAAAAAAATTGAAGGCCTAATTAGATGACAAATGTCATCCAATTAGACCTTAATTCATGGTTCAATTGAATGAGCATTATTTAAATGTATTTATTTTGATTTTTTAAATAAAAAAAATTGAAGACCTAATTGGATGACAAATGTCATCCAATTAGGCCTTAATTCATGATTCAATTGAATAGGGCTTACTTTAATATATTTATTTGGATGACATGTTTTCCAATTAGACCTTAATTCATGTTCAATTGAATGGAACTTATTTTAATATATTTATTTATTTTATTTTTTAAAATTAAAAAAATTGAAGACCTAATTGGATGACAAGTGTCATCCAATTAGGCCTTAATTCATGATTTAATTGAATAGGCTTATTTTAATGTATTTATTAAGATGTAGTAGTTGTTAATTAATATGATAATTTTAATACATTAAAAATATATATTTTTTATTATAATAATTTTAAAAAGTATTTAAAAAACAACCATTAGCAAAATCAATTAACAATTATTAAATAATAAATGTTACAACTCATTAGCAAATGAAATTTCTTTCATTAAATTGTTAGGTGTAGATTTAGCAATTTATGAATGTGTATCGTATTTTTTTATTTTTGTAGTCGTGTAAATATTACATGTGTACAATATCCAAGTAGGAATTTATTAAAATACAACTTCTTCTATCCAATAAGACTTAATCAAGATAGTACCAAATAGTCAACTAAGATTTAAGATTATAATATAATGGTTAAAATATAGATTTAGTCCCTATACTTGTCTAAATTTATCATTAACAATTCGTATTTTTTATTACAATCAATTAAAACCTTAATCGATTGAGATTTATTTGAATGATTTTTTTTTTTGGGTACATTAAAGTTTAGGTGAAGGGAGATTATCCTAATTCAAGGTCAAAGTATGTCAGGCCTCGGAGAGGGCTAATAGTGGTACTTAAAAATCATCCATCAAGTAAAACTGTTGGTGAGACTCGAACTCAGATATTTGTCAAGATGCTAATGAGTACTCAACCAACTGAACCAATCCATGTTGGCGATTGAAATTTTTTAATACCGTCAACTGCTTTTGTCCAATTGAAATAAAACTATCATGACATGAATGAAGTGAAATAAATATTATTATGTGATACTTATTAAGCATGTGTTAAAATAAAAAATATAAGTATAAATATAAAATTAGTTCTCGAACTATGTAACTTAGGTTATTTTAGTTTTTATTTTTTTATTTGGATAAATTTGACTCTCATTCTATTATTATTTTTTTTTTATCAATTTTGCTTGAATTTAATGAAATTCGATTAGTGCGAGTATGTAACTAACACTTTCATTAAATTTAAGCTAATTTACCATAAAATAATCAAAAATTAATATTTTTGCTAAATTTAGATTAAATTGACCAAAAATAATAGCATAACGGCTAAATTTATCATAAATAATAGTATGAGAGCCAAATTGACCTAAATAAAAAAATAAGAAACAAAATGATCGAGTTTGCATAATTCGAACGTCAAATCTATATTTATACAAAAAAAATGTGTCAAGAATTATAAAAAAAATATGAATTTTTTTATCTAACACATGTCTAGAAATACCACTAGATAATATTTATTTTATATGTCACATGATATTTCTATCTAAATAATTTATTGATATTCAAATTGAGTACGATAAAAATATAAGAGCTTATATTATAGATTTAATTAAATTAAAGGATTTATTTTATATTTCAACCTAATATAATCTTAGCTTCCAAGTGGCTATGCTCAAGCTTGGATTTTTCTTTATTAAAGTGATGGAACAAATCAACTTTGTGGAAGAAAGGGAATTTTGCAACGTGTGAAATCATATATTTTTCTATGGTCCCAAATTAATCATCCTAGGGATTACTTGAAATTTCTTGGCTTAAATATAAAAAACAAATTACTGAATTAAAATAAAAATAAAAATATTATTAAATTTTTATCATTTTATTATAATAAATTAAGCTTTCCAAATATTTAATTTTATTCAATGGAGGCATCGAACATTTATTATCACTTAATTGAGTTTTCGATGGATGAAATTTAGTCAAGTAAGTCACGTGATTATGATAGTTATTAACCAATTTTCGTTCAATTAAAAGTTCAATCGAGTGAAATTAATTGATTGTAATAAAACAATAAATTTTTTGATTTAATTCAAAAACTTTGTTATATTTAATTAATTTTTCTTCTATTTTGGGCTAATTTTGACAATTATATGTTCATCTTTTAAAGCTCTGTTCGGGAATTCGATCAGAAACATCCCATCGTATTTCTTCTTTCTTTCTTTTTTCAATAAGAATATTAGGCTAGCTAATTGAGTTGACTATAAATTAAAATTAGTTGAAATTAACTTTTTGTTTTTTTGTTGAGGAAAAGAATTATGTGAGTAGGATGTTGTATTAATCATTGACTTAAAAATACTCGACTCTCAAGCTAGATCGGATTATCTTGGATTGAAAAAATTCTATTTCAAATTTGATCAAATTTAAATCGGATCTGTCAAATCGAACTAGTAATTCAATTTTTAGACAAATCTATATATATATAATCTCAATTGTTTTTATTGTTTTTAATATGAATTCTCAAATTTCTCTTTGGTGTTGTTTATGATCAATAGTTTTCACATTTACAAGGGTCAATAAATATATATTTTTTGGTTGTTCTTGCTTTGTGTGGTGAAAATTGGTATTCTAAAGATGTTAGCCAATGAATTTTTTTTCTTTCAAAGGAGCATTAATGTCAGCTAAGCCCCACGAGTGTGGAATATTTGAGGAAAACTAGAGATAGTAAAATAAGGATTCGTGCTTCCTTTTGGATAAATAAACACATGCTTTAACTAATTTTTGATTTGACCATATTTTATGTATACATTATTTCTATATGGGGCTTAATCAGCAGACAATTTTGAATATTCATGTATTCTAAAGAGATGTTGCGGCCACGACTATTAAAAATCGAATTTTTAAAAAATGTAAGGTCGAAATTATAATTTTGGCGGCCGCATTTCAATATTAAGATTTTGTTAACAAGTGCTTTAAGGATATTTTTAAAAATTATTATATGTAGTAATATCTTCATTCAATATATTGAAAATAATAAATAAAGTTGTCAACTTTTGTAATTAATTTATTACTTTAATTATAAATAGTATATTAATTAACCTTAAAAAGTGCGTTAAAGACACTCGTTAACAAAACTCTACTATCCTTATAATTTCTTCATCCAATGCATTGAAAATGATAAATAAAATTATTAACTTTTACAATTAATATAATATTATTATTATAAATAATATATTAATTAACTTTAAAAAGTGCCCTAAAGTCATTCTTTAGCAAAACTCTTAATACTATCCTTATAATTCCCTTCACTAGGATATTCAAATTCGTTGTGTTCAACTGTTTATAGCATGGTGGTCGATACAGTTTCAGTACCAATGATATCGACTGGTACATCCCAGTTTTTAATTAAACTGGTACAAACAATCTTATGTTCCTTTCCGATTTTGGTACCGGCCCGTACCGGTCGGTACCGGTCAATACCGGTCAGTACCGGGTTGATACAAGATTTTATTTATTTTTATTTTTTTTATAAAAAGATTGACTTATTTGATTTTTTAAACCATTTTAAATATTTTGTGTCATGATCATTTTTATTTTGTTCATAATTACATTTAAAAAATAAAAATATGTTCATTAAATTAGGCTATTGAACATAATTAATAATAATTTACTATTTTTTTTAACATTTATTTTACCTATTTGATGTTTAAAAATTTTAAATTTTAAATATTAAATATTTAAATTTTATATTTGCATAAAAACATATATATGCATGTAATGGATGTATATTTGTATGTATATAAAATATATATTTTATTAAGAAACTTGAAAATAGGTTATACATATCATATGAAAAAATATTTAAAAAATACCGATAAACCCGAAACGGTATACCGAAACACACTGATATCGATACGTACTAGTACCAGAACAAAAACGATATGCCCACCGGTACAGTACTGACTAACTTGGTTTATAATCAACTTTGTTCAATCTTTCATGAAAAAAAGAGAATCCAAGTTTGAAAAACAACTAAGTGATGTTCTATGTTATTCGAATTTGAACGAATTTAAAAGTGATTATTAAATATGGATATGTTTTCAATACGAATATATTATTTTTTTTTAAAAGTTTTTTCATATGTATCCGAAGATCATATTCCTATACGCATCCAAATATATATCGGATATAGATGTTGTACATGAATATTTTTTTTAAAAAAAATTAAAAATTCTGATAACATAGATTAAAATATATAAACAAGTTCTAGTTCTTAGATAGCTCACTTTTTGCTTCTTGTCCACAAAATAAAATTCAACAATTTAAATTCAAATACATTGTCGTAAATCATCAAGAAACCTTAACCTTGAACAGAAAAACAAAAAATACATGCTTCTAGTTAAAAAACATTATCAAAATCTTTAGAACCATGCCGGAGGATAAATCTGTTCATGGACCGAGTTGAGGTCCGAAAATTTTCAAACGTCTTTATATAGGCCCAGTCGTAAGCGGGTTTGGGCCGGTCAGTCGGCCCAGTTCACTGTTTAAAAAATAATAAAAAATAAAAATAAAAATTATTTTTATATTAATATTAATATATTTTTATAATTAAATTTAAATAATCTTTTATTATTATATGAATAGTGATTTGAACCGAATCGATCCGAATCACTAAAATCTCTGTCTAAACCTGATTCAATACGGACCGAGTCTACCGAATTAGACGGACTATCCGATCTTTAAACAAGTCTATCGGAGAATTTTTTAGGAACCAATTTGAAAACTTTCACTCCTTGCTTAAATTTTCTCCAGAATTCCGAGTGCAAACTCCATAGAAATTCCTGGCTGATAATGAAGTTGCCATCAAATACAATTTTGGTTAAATCTGATAATAATCATGTTTAATTTGTTATATACTTATATAAACTTTGACATGTTAATAATTTATGTTATGTAAATTTAACACGTTCATATTATTTTTTCGTATCATATCATATTTTATTTATTTTATTTATTGTGTTTTTATTGTGTAATTTTGGTCTTGCTGATTTGATAGTTTTTAACATGTTGCAGGAAAAGTTATGCCCTTTGCCCTGAACCAAAGCAGAATGCAAGTTATACGATCAGAGTATTTAGCCAAGGATGCCAAGTGCATAAAATCCCCCAGGACTGATTGACTTTCTTTCTTTTCACTTCAAGCTTTTAAAGATTTATCAATTATATTATTTGAATTTTTTATTTTTTAAAAATATTCGTATTTAATATATATTTAAATAAGAATATGAAAATATATCTTCCAAAGTTATGAAAAAACTTAAAAAAATTAATTATCCAAAAAAAAAAAAACTTAGAAAAATTAAAAATATCCGTATTAACATATAATCGTATCCTATATTCACTATCAAATTTGGAGGACATAATCTACAAATGATTCTATCAACAAGGAAATAACAAAAACTTCAAAACCAATGGCAAAATTATAAATTTATGAAACCAAAAAGCACATTATATATCTAATTAGATTTATCATTTATTAGATTAACTCTATTTATAAGGAGGACAATAGATTGAATATCTGTAATTTTTTAAATATTCGAATTTGAATCCGCTTAATTTATACTCAAAATCCCAATCTGTTTATTATCCGCTTACTATCCAAATATTACTATTTGAATCCACATTTGATTTAAAGAACAATATCCGTCGAATATCGAATCCGCTAAATATCCGAATTTATAAAATTAAACAAGAAAATAAATATCGAATTCGGATATCCAAATTTATTATCCGTATAAATAAAGCGGATTCGGATATCCGATACTATTCCAACCAAAATCAAAACGGATTCGGATAACGAATATCCAATAGTCCATATTCCAATCCGTTGCAGATAGTAAATCTAATATTCGAAACCGCATATTATTCGAATCCTCAATATCTGAATCCGCAAAAGACAAATCAAATAATATCTAATATCTATTTTTTTTTTTTTTTTTACTATCCACTACTATCCCTATCTATTCATGCAAACTTTATATTCAAAGCATGCAAATGTTAACATGATCTAACTTAGACCTTGAGTAAGCCATGGGGCTGCAAGACAAAAGCTGGAGATGCACATGTAGCTCCATAGGCTTTGTTTGATTCTGCTTGCTTGTTTAGCAACTTCACCAGCTTATCTGACTTAGCAAATGCTTGGAAATATGCAAGACAAAGTTTAAAACATATTATCAAAGAAAAGAAAGAGTTGGTGGGAATCAAAATCCTATATTACGAGTCGGATATGGTTATTTGTCCAACAAGAGTATTCTTTTTTTTTTTAATTCTTTTTTTATATATTTAGAGGATCATGCTCTTATATCCATATCCAAATATATATCGGATACAAGTATCAAACACAAATATTTTAAAGAAAATAAAAAGTCCGAGTAATATCTAATGAAACCAATGAGGTCATATGAAAGTTTAGCAGCTTCATCAAGAAGGATATCTGCCATTAATTTTAATTTCCTAGAAGCCAGAATTTCAAGATTGTCTCCAACAGTGGCCACCCCAACATTTGTCTTCGCTCGTCGCAAAATATCAATGATCATAATCCGGATTCTTCATTTTTTTTTTTTTTTTTTTTTATGTTACCGTTTTTTACATTTATGTATGACACATATTTGGATATAAGTATAAAAATATAATCCTTCAAATATAAATTTTTTTTTTTAAAATTAAATATATCTATATTAAATATATACTGTATCCGATACTCATCTCAAATCCGAATAACATAGATGATAATTACTTTCATTTCTTCTGAGCTATCAGAAATTGGTACAAGGATCTGAAAAATTAACAAAACACAAATTTTATTATAGAAAAGAACCCCAAAACTTGGTCTAATAGTAGTACTGCAAGGAAAATAAATTTGAATGTCAGAACACTTGGAACTGAATAGCTGAATGAACTTGCAACAGATTGCAGAAAACATTTGGAAATTATCGTGTTAATTTATTTTGTCGTATTATAATCGTGTTTAATGTATTTTATATTTATATAAATTTTGCTACGTTAATAATTTATATTATATAGATTTTGAGATATTCATATATTCGTGTCGTGTTTGTGTTATTATTTCATGTCGTATTTATGCATTGTGTTTTAGTTTTTTTCTCGTATCATATTCGTATCGTGTCCAATATTATCAAATTATCTAGTAAATTACATCAACAATAACTGACGCTTTTATTCACCTAGGGGAGGAGAAAGCAGAAAGAGGGAAAATGAGCTATGTTATTCTATTTTTTTTTAAATATTTGTATTTGATATATATTCGAACATAGTTTATGATATGATTTTTTAAATATATAATTTTTTTTTATAAAAAAAAACATGTTTTTGTGTTAATCATATCATATTTATTATACTAATTTTGTATTTATTAAACATATCGTATTTTTATATCGTGTTCAAAATTATCAAATTTAGTTATGTCTCCTGGACTTATCACAACTTTTCCATCCTGCTGAACTCTTGATTCAAAAGCAATTGCACTTGCAAAATAATAAATTGTCACTTCAATAGTGCAAAGATCGGGTTATCTATCCAGCCTGATAAATCAATCTGAATTAAATCAGATTTAGACAGAATTTTTTTCAATTCGTCAGACTGATCCTGTCTGAATTATTGTTCATTCAATAAAAAATATTTTTATTTAAATTTAATTATAAAATATAAATAATTTTTTAAAATATTTATGAAGAGTAAAATGAGTTTAGAAGTCAATCCGAACTCGACCCTAACTGAATTTGAATAAGAGAAAAAAAATTCGAACCATGATCTGGCTCGGTCTATGATATCTACTTGTCGCAACATGTTATTTTTTTGTTATCTAATCTTTTGATTCAACAAAAGATTATATTTTTATATAAATGTGCATATTATTATCTTTTATTATTAGATCTGAGTCATCTGACATCTACTTAAATATTACTATTATATATATATATTAATATATAAAAAACCTTATTTAGTTATTTTTGAGGATTTATTTAGGTACTTTGAATAAAAATATACAACTAATAAAAAAAAGTGACAAAAGCAAAGTTGAGAGAGATAGAAGAAGTACATATACCATGACATATACACTCGCATGGGTCTGTTATACTGTGGAGCACTATTCGGGTTTTTCAAAGCCTCTCATTTTCAAAGCTGGGGCTTTGGTCCTTTGTATTTTAAAGTGAAGAAGCCAAAGGAAAAAGAAAGAAGAAAAACCTCATTTTTCTGCTTTTCTTAAAGCTTTATATTAAGATTCTATCTTTTTTGAGATGAACCCATTTCAGTTTTTCAGCTCTTGAACCCTAAAGTAAAGTTTGTTCCTTGATCTACTTTTGCATGTTGATCAGAACATGCATTGTAAAGGTGAGCTCTTTTTGTTTTATATTTTTGGATAAAGTTTTGAAAGTTTGGGTTTTTGGTATTGGATGAATGTATGTGATTTTTTTTCTTCTGATTTTGGCTTCTGGGTTTTGATCTGCATCTTGTTTGGTTTTTTAGGTCCTGGAATATTTCGGGTTTTGATTTCATTTACCATTTCCGGTGATTTTTTTTGCTGAACTCTTATTTTTTTTTTTATTATTTAATTTTCAGTATTTTTTTTGGATTTATTTCTTTGAATTCAGGTTATATATGTTTGAAACATGATAAATTGTGGTGAAAAGATTGAGAATTATAGCTCCTATAAAATATTAAAATGTAATTTTTTTTTCCTTTCAAATTTACAACTATTGTTTCTTTTAACTGGTGCATTATTGAGTTATACAGTTCCTGTTAATGGCATAAATATATATTATTTTAGTCCATTTTTTTTGGGTTGGGTTAAACTAGGAAGGATTCAGTGAGTGGTTTGTAGGATAGATGTTAGAAGTTTTTAGTAGAGGAAAGCATACTGGAGATGCAGACTTGAGAAAAACCTGGTTGTCTAGTTTATAGTGCAAGTGCATTTCTTTATTGATTGTGTTCTGAATTTGGATTTTTGTTGCGTTTAGAGTATGAGTATTTCGATTTTCTTTGTTTTCTATTTCTTCTGTGATGTACAACAGCTTGTTTTTTTGCATGAGCAGAAAGTAGGAGGTTAGTTGTTTCTTTTGAAATGTAGGCTAATATACTAATTTCACAACTCCATCCATGGTAATGGTGACAAAGATTCAATATATCTGTTATACCTAGCTAGCAAAAGTGCACAAAAATAGAAGAAAAGACATCTAAGTAAAAAGGGTTGGAGTTGATCTTTTTGTGTCAATTGAATTATTGGGCATTTTTGGCAGCAGCATGGTCGTTAAAAGAAGTTTTGTCGCTTTATCACTCTATTTTATCTGCGACTTTGCGAGTAGAAAGAAAAAGAAGGGGATGAGGAATGCTTTAAAAGCATCATGAAAGAGTATATAGTTAGTGCATGTTTATAATAGGTTAATATACAGTTAAATTTTTGGAAATCTTTATGTATGACACAAACTTATCAATAGCACATGTATGATACGGGAAAGAAGTTTTAAGTATATATTTAGTGCATGTTTATATTAGGTTAATATACAGTTAATTGAAGTATTGTTCCTGTCTTAATTTCGTACATATGACGTGGAGAATAACATTATTAAAAGGGTAACCTGGTTTTGGAAAGTAGCATTTAATCAGTAATAAAGTCAAGGAGGAATTAGATCATGGCTAATCGTGATTAATGTATAGATCAATGGTTTGTTGTTCCCAACACTTCCTGGTGAAATGCAAAAATTCCATGAGAATAGTTGTATCTTTACTGCATGTCTGTTCAAGCAAATATGTTTCCTTATTTGTGGTTAAATGTACTCGTTACCAAAATACAATGCTATAAGTGGAGTCTTTGCATTCCACTGGAAGTGGATGGGATCCTACTTTGCTTGATCTTATGTTAAAGGTTAGTTGATGATCATGACGTGCTACAAACACATTTTGAAAGTAAGATAAAGATAGAGAAAGAGGAAATAATGTTGTTTTACTTATTTATTGGTGTTTGTTTATTTTTATTTTTTCATTTACCTTAGCTGCTGTTACTTTGCTATTTGTCACACTGGTTCAATATAAACATTGCTGTTTATTTATACTCTGAAACCTTTAGTTCATTTGAGAATATGTCAATGCGACATTTCTGTCTTTCTTTTCTTCTAAAGGCACAAATAAGAGAGGAACATAGAACAAAGAATCAGATAATTGTGTATTTGAGTTAAGATGTTCATGTCTTCAATTGGTGATTTGACAATAAGTGTTGTCTGCTTTTATTTGAGTATATAAGTAAGTGTTACTGTTTCCAATTGAATGATAGGAAAAAAGAAAAAACTCTTATTTTCTTGTCTTTTGACATGGTCTATTGATATAAAAATCATGGTTAACTTCCAGGTATGATGAGAGTCTACTTAGAAAGTCTTAGAAAACACAATGGATCTACTAAATACCAAGAAAGCAATTTAGAGCCATTCCAACTTCATACAAGGAAAGTCTTAAATATTTTAGATTTGGTTTTCTCATGCCGATTGTGGATCTACCAATCCATGTGAGATGTGGAGGGCCTGCCATGTTGCCTTAGTCACTAATGGCGTGTCTTATCCAGTTAATTTTATAGTGTAAAGCTGAAGAATTACCTGGTTGGGTTTGGATTATTCTTACAGTGGAAAGAATTTTTACCGAGCTTCGTAGAGATCGTCTTGATTGACCTGGAAAGAGTAAGCATGAGTGCTTTGAAAAGCAGGGGATATGTGGAAATTGATAGATATATTTTCTTTTATTCATGGCACTCTGGGGTGTGGATAGGTGCGTGGTTTGAATGAATGTGCACAAGCACACGTTTGTTGTGTGTATGTGTGGTGCTATGGTGCATGTTTGAAATTTAAACATTATGAGTTTTGGTTATTGATGCTGATTTATTTAATCTAAACATTGATTAATAGCTTGGTCTTTTTAACTAAAAAGGAGAGCATAATAGATAAAAACTACATATATCTACTATAAGCAGTAATAAATTTAAGTGTGTTTTTCCGGTTTAGTGACATTAGAAAAGTTTATCCAGATACTTTGGAGTAGTTTCACTTATTAACATATTAGTTAATAAATAGGATAAAATGGCATGCTTCCGTTTATGAGAATTATTTTTGTTTTTCCTTCCAATTCTTTATCACTTCTTCATGTAAACTTTTAGTTTTTATCTTTCTAGTGCTATGTGGGTTATGAACCTGGGTATCAGTAAGGGGTTTTCTTTTCTTTTTCCTTGGGACCAATTTCCAGCACATATGCTGATATTGTATCGTATGATTAAATGCCTCTGCTGAAGTGAGTTAAAATTTAACAATGCAGATTTTGTGTTTCTCCTCTTTTTCTGCCGAATTCACATGGAGTGCTCTAATCTAGGATTTTTTAAATACTCTATTTTGTAATCATATTCTATATTTTGTCCTCCTACTTTCATTTGTGCTGCTCGGATTCCATGACTTTGTCAGTATTATCTTTTCCTTTTGTTTTGTATGCATTAAATAGGAAACCCTTGCTCTCTTGTTATATCTGAACTGTATCAATGATGAATTCTCCTTGTTACTGATTGATTGATGTTAAGCCAGTTGGTTTCTTAATTTTGCGGTTTCATATCCTATACACGTTAGCTGCTTGTCTTGCATGTAATATAACTGTAGGGTGGTATGAACGCTGTTCTAAAGTTAATGCAAACTTAAGGTTTAGAGTTCAAATAATAATTAATTATGTATCAATTGTCTTCTTTACAAGTCTTTATGTTACTCTTTTGTTACCAATTAATAGATGGTTTGGATCTAAAGCATTTGTTATGGAGGGATATATCTAACGCCTTGTCTTATTGCTGGCGTATAGATTGTGCTAAGTGGGACTGCATTTAGCAGATATGTCGTTCAGTGCAGATATTGAAGATCTGCATGATGATGGTTTTGAGGGGTCACATGATGAGCATGGCATTTTTACAAAGGTTTTCTTTGGAAATGATACTGGCAGCACAAGTAAAAGGTGTCTTGTTACTGGAGTAATTAATTTTGAATGTGAGCATAGCAAGAAATTAGATACATCACTGTGTTCTAATAGTACAAACTCAGCTGTGACAAGCTGGTCTTGCTCAAAAAATTTATACCAGGAGGATACTAATGCAGTAATTGAGAGTTATGATGGAGTTTCTGCATCAGGTAGCTTTCCTGAAAGATTTGCTCTGGCAGAGAGAGATGACCGGAATGTGAGTGTCAAGCGAACGAAGTTTTCTGCAGCTGAAGTTTCTAGGTGTAAAGCAGAAAGCAGAATGGTTTTGAATGCACCATTGCAGCAGAACGAAATTGTTAGTGGCTCGTCCTCTACACCTACAGGTTCTGTTTGCCAAAGAGTTATGGTCCATTTAGTTGAATCATCAGCTCAAGGGATTACATCTAGTTGTTATCTGTTGAAGCAGCATGTGGAAAGGGACAGAGGTGCTGAAACGGAAGATATTGATATTACTAAGTCTAGAATACAATACTTAGATGAAAGTGACAAAAAAGAAGCTGTGGTAGGTAAAGCTATAGCTTCACCTGTCTCGGAGGAGAGTTTTGCATCGAAGCTTGTGGTTTCTAGTCCTTCCGCCACTGCTGTGGAGAAGTTCGAGTCTCCTTTATGTGCTGAGGAAAGACTTAGTGGATTTCAATCATCTGGAGTGGACGGTTCTAATATTTCTGGGGCAACAGACTCTAAGAAGGATCCTCGTCCTCTTCTTCAGAGCCATGTTTTTCACATACTAAAAGGAGCTGGCTGGTCTATTGAGAGACGTAAAAGACCCTGTAGGACTTATATGGAAACAGTTTATAGATCACCTGAGGGGAGGCTATTTCGTGAATTCCCTAAAGTTTGGAGGTTTTGTGGTCAGGTTTTGTTGGCTGATAGGCATAACTTCATGCTGGAGAGTGATGGTAAGAAATGGACTGATATGAGCCAGTTCTGGTATGATCTATTAGATACGTTGATGAATATTGAGAAAGAAGTTAACCACCCAAACCTTTCTAATACATTGGCTCAATATTGGACTCTATTAGATCCCTTTGTAACTGTTGTATTCATTAATAGGAAGATTGGTTCATTAAGAAAGGGAAATGAGGTTAAAGCAGGGAGAAGTTTAGTTGTTCAAAATAACAAAAGAAATGATGCTGTTTTGGCACAGAGAAAAAACATTACTATGGAAAAGTTCTGTTCTCTGGGGCATATGCCAACTCAGCTTCGTGATTCTTCTCTGGCTGCTAAAAGCTCATTGACAGCTTCTGAGAGGAGTTATGATTCCTGTGATGGGCTAACTGGCAATGGAAGTTTGTCAAAATTCTATGGTAAAATGAGTAGTGGGGCAGTGAAATGTCTGAAAGGTATATCTGTTTATACGGCCGACCAAGTAGGTATGTGTTTGGTAGATACTGCCAACAGGTCAGAAACTTTTGATTGCAAGTTCAAAGGTCTGCGTATGGCTTCATCATATGCTTGTGGGTCAGATAGCACCTGTGGCCAGCTAGGCAGTTTTAAGTATATTGATCGTGTTGCTTCTGGAGATGTTCCCTACATACTTCAGGGTTCTGAATCTGCTGCCCCTCACCAATATAGAATCACAAGTTCTCCAAGCTCTGATAAACAAATTTCTGAATGTAATGTAAAAACTCCTAATGAGGTTCCAGGAGATCTATCATTTGAGTCTCTGGAGGAAAAAGATAAATCATCTGGGGCTCCTGATGCTGGCAAGGTGGGAAATCTTCCACAGAATTCTCTGGATGACCATCCAAGCTACCTTAGTGACTGCCTGGTTCAGTCTGGGCGTGGTGAATATCAGTTTGAGAAGTTCACTGAAGCTATAAAGTTTGAAACAAAGGATAAAAATTCTGCACAAGATGTTATTTTGAAAAAGAAGGCGTGCAGGAGATCTAGAAAGATATCCGAAATTAGATTGACCACGTTAAACCAAAGTGATGTTTTATGTTCTTATACTCCTGATATGAATGATCATCAAGATATTGACGCATGCCAGGCTGAATTAAATTCAAAAGAGGTCAAAGAATCCTTTGTAACCAAAGGAAACCTACGGAAGTTCTCATCTCTTGGCTCTTGCCTACATCAAGTGGAGAAAAAAGGCTCGAAGTTTAAGAGGAGTTGTGGCAATCGTGATGTTTCTAAAAACAGACAAAAGAAATCAACTAAATGCCGAATTCAAGATGATGACCTATTAGTTTCAGCAATAATAAGAAACAAAGACTTAAGCTTGGGTGCTACCAGGTCCAAATTGAAGGGCCCCAAAAAAAGAGCTCAGACCAAGCTCAAGAGCAAGAAGGGCCACTTCAAGTTGTTTCCTCGAGGCACGGGTAAAGGAGGGAAGCCTATTACTGAAATTAAGTTGTATAATATTGGATCCAGGACAGTGCTCTCGTGGTTGATCCTAGCTGGGGTCATTTCTCTGAATGATGTCATCCAGTATCGGAACCCCTCGG
Source organism: Fremontodendron californicum (assembly GCA_030761205.1). Lineage (NCBI taxonomy): Eukaryota > Viridiplantae > Streptophyta > Magnoliopsida > Malvales > Malvaceae > Fremontodendron > Fremontodendron californicum. The sequence goes on along the minus strand of JAULJL010000030.1, from coordinate 20,355,137 downwards.
ATGATGCTATCATTAAAGATGGTCTTGTTTCCTGGGATGGAATAGCCTGCAAGTGTTGCAACAGGGTTCTATCAGTTTCTGAGTTTAAGACTCATGCTGGATTCAAGTTTAACCGTCCCTGCTTGAATCTTTTCATGGAATCTGGCAAGCCTTTCACTTTATGTCAGCTGCAGGCATGGTCTGCAGAGTACAAGACCAGAAAAAATGGGATCCAGAAGGTGGAAGATGAAGAAAATGATCAAAATGATGATTCCTGTGGTCTCTGTGGGAATGGTGGTGAACTGATTTGTTGCGACAACTGCCCTTCTACTTTTCATCTGGCTTGCCTGTCTATGCAGGTTTGTCCTTTCCTCACTGTTATGTTTTTTGCACTGACCTAGACTTTTTGCTCATAACTGATCTTTATTCTTAATTAGTCTCCTTATTTTATTTTCTTTTTCTTGCTGCTTCATTAATTTTACTTATGTCAAATATATTTGGCCTAGTCTCACTTATCGTTGTTTAGTCTTGCAAGTTTCTTTTGCAGTTACAAAGGGCTATTTTTGGTAAAATTTCATTTTTGGTTGCAAACGTTCCATATGTTAATTTAGCTTCTGAGCTTGTAATAAGACAGATAGCATAAGTAAGAACCATAACTTCGAAATCGCTTTAATTTGCCTCAACGACAGAAAAACCTGTGAGAGTTCAAGCTATGTCATCTGTTGCATTTGCACGGTTAGATAACTTGTAAGGTTAGATATCTGCACTAGAATGATGATTCTAGTTTAGATATTGCATAGTCAATTAAATATAATGTCTCATAGACACCAACATAATGAGCTTTAAGAGTAACTCGATAGACATGTTAGAATCATGTAGGTGGTGTGCATTCTATGTGATAGATTTCATTGATGATTGTTTAATGGAGCTTAAATTAAGGAGTCCAATAGCAGGTATCTTGTATTTGTACAAAGATTGAGAACAACAAAAACAGCCACAAAAACTTTGATGCTTATATATTGTGCATAAAACATATTGGTTGAGTTTCTCTCCCTTATAAACTTAAATTTGTTTTATATATTTTTTATGTACAATATGTATCACAGAGAAAATGTGTGTAGTTACTTGTAGGTTCTCTTGACTGCTCTGATTCAAATCAAACTGTACGAGATGATCTTCTTTTCCTCTATATACTTCTTCTATTGTCTCGTAAATGTTGGTAAAAACTATCTTTTTGTCTTCTTTGTTTTTATTTTCTATCTAAAATGTTTCATTTTGGTTTTAAAAGCATATAAATTAGTAGTGAACAATGATTTTTTTTTCCCTTCTATGTTTGTGTAAATATTTCCTCTCAGAATTTGTGACTTAGTTTTACTTCTGTGTTCTAGAGTTCATGTAGATTACTCTAATTTCTTTCTTCTTCTTTTTTTTTTCCTTTCAAGTGCGTTTCTTTATTATAGTTTCGTCTTTTGTTTTTTAGAATTACTAATTACTTCATGTTCTTTAATTTGTTGCTTCCAGGAACTACCGGAGGGCAATTGGTATTGCTCAAATTGCACTTGTTGGATATGTGGGAATTTTGTTAATGATAAAGAGGCTTCAAGTTCGTTTGATGCATTCAAATGTTCACAGTGTGAGCACAAATGTAATTCTTCCCCCTCAGCTTGACATTTCCTCTGAAAACTTTAGATTATTTATTAAGACAATATAGAGTTTCTTGAAATATGATTTGGACTAATAATCCTATGTTTAATGTGGGGTGGGCTATTATTAACTGTTTTTAAAGAACATTATTCTTTCGCTTGTTTCTTGATTTAGTTTTCTCAGTGAGAAAAAAAAAAGAAGACAAAAAAAAATGTAGAGGCTGAAATGCTTCAGAATAAACTCAAAAGTAAATAATCTTTTGTCCAAATTGGAAGATGGAATTGTTATATCTATTGTAGAGCATAACATTAAAAATCTTTATAAACCTTTTTCTCAGCACAAATTTTTTTTTTGGATGATTGAGATTTTTGTTCATCATCCAGAAGAAACAGGAGTGTCCTGCTACATGAAGAACAGTAGGCTAAAAGCATAAAAATAGAGACTAAGATAAACTACCCAGTTGTGCTCATTTTAATGTTCTTCCTTGTTTTTCTTAACTTTAGGCTTTTTGTTGAAAGTGCACATTTACCATTTTAATTTTTGTGTTCTTATGATACTTCTCTTGCTGATTTGTGTTTCTAATTTTCTAGCTTATCACAATGTTTGTAAACAGATCATAAGGCATGCCTGAATGTTAAAAGTCAGTTTGAAGAAAAGGTTTCAGATACTTGGTTTTGTGGAGGAAGCTGCAAGGAGGTACTTTTGAGATTCAAACTTCTTGACTCTGATTATGCTGCAAAGAATCTGTTGGATTTAGCATATAGAAAATGCTTTCAGTATACTGTGTATGAGTTCAAGTCTTTGCCCTTCTTGTAGCTTCTGTGTGTGAATATCTGGTTATTTTAAATCATCAATTTGGTAGGTGTGGGATGCAACATCCCTTCCTCATCCTACTGCAAGACGAAGTTGAGCTGGATGGACCTGACTGCTCCCTGAAAATAAATCAGGAATTTAAAGCAGCACTTTGCTTGTAGACCATGAGCTGCATAATAAATGCTGTTGCAGCTTTGTTGGGTGCATGCTGGCAACTTCTAAATTTCAATGTGGTCCTAACTGTTTATGTAGAAAATGCTCTATATTGACCAAAAAATGATGTTTAGACACAATCTGCTCAATTCAACATCAACCCTATATCAGTCTTTATGAAGATTGCTTCCCAATGACGTTTCTTCAAAGGCTAAATGATCCCTTTTAATCTTTTGCATGCAAGACCAGACTAGCAATGGTCATCCATGCAGTGCAGTCTTAGCCTATGCACTGAACCCAGATCTTCTTGTAACTACTCTCTTTAGTCCAATGTTTATGGAGTAAGAACTTGCTGAAACTGTTTCATTAGGTTTAGGCTATGCTAAACTGGAAGCCCCAGTTAAGTTCCCTCTCTAACTCTAACTTGTTTGTCTTTTTCTTCTGGTTCTCTTTTAAATAAATGGTAGCCACCTGGAGTCATTATTCTAAAGGCTGCTTGTGCCACTAGTTATCTCCTCTTTTGTCTCTTCTGGGCTTATTTCTTAGGTCTAGTTATTATTCTGTAGTTATTGTCCGTTTGAAGTTCTGCCCTTCAACCTGTTTTGCTTAACATTTTGGAATCTGATTGTCAGTCTCGTGTAGACCTAGGAATTTTCGCTGCTTGCCTTTACAAGCTGATTGAAGCTTTGCCATTTAGGCTTGGAATTATGTTAGTATGCAGTTAGCATTCTGCTACAATGAATTTGCATTTTTGCTGCTATGGTTGTTCCTCTGATTATACTGTTTCTAAATATTTGCCTGATGCAACAATAATAGTGTAACTTAGTTAAAGTGATTCAGTCCACCATTACTGTATTCTGTTCTTCTCTCGGGTCCTGCTCTTTGGAGTCCATATGTTTTCATTTCAAGATCATATTATAAAAGAGTGACTATTGAAATGAAAGTTTGGAAGTTTGCATCCATTTTTCGTGGTTAGCATGCATCATCGAGCCAAGAAGGAGAGACCCACAAGGTCAAATACCTTCTTCTAATTTTCTCTTATTTTCTGTAATAAGTGATTGATGTCTTCCTTTTTGATAGTTGTTTAGGCAATAATGCCTGCATTTACGTTTCTACCAGGCTAAGTTCTTGTTTAATGAATATTTATTTGCAATTAAGAGAACATGTTCTTGCATTTTTAGCTATCTCAGCTATTGGACCTGACGATGTATGTGATTCATGTCAACTCAAGTGTTCCAATCCTGCCATCATAAAGACTTCGCCTTTAAATGCTCAATTATTGTCTTTTGTACTTTTTAACTCTCACTTTATTAGCCATTTCTTTAACCTAAAAGGCAATCAATTGCTGCATAGATGTTGCCTATGATTGTTTAGCTACAACTCTTACTTGGTTGCTTTGTGCCTTGTCTTGTGTGTCTTGGTGTTTTCCACGTTGTCCACATTCTAAGTTCTGATGCAAGGTTCACTGGTATTTGCAGCTGTACTCAGGTCTTAGTTCTCGTCTTGGGATGATTAATCACATCTCTGATGGCTTTTCTTGGACACTTCTAAGATGTATTCATGAAGATCAAAATGTTCACTCTGCTCAAAGGTTTGCCCTGAAGGCTGAATGCAACTCAAAACTGGCTGTTGCTCTGTCTATCATGGAAGAATGCTTTCAGTCTATGGTTGATCCCAGAACAGGGATAGATATGATACCCCATCTCTTGTACAATTGGGGGTGAGACACGTGGTCTTTTTGATTAATTTCCTTTTTACCATTATCTTCGATGTTCTGGGCTTGGCTTTTATATTTCTACGCAATCTTTTTCTCCTTTTTGACTCCTTGCATATTCTTATGCATGATAATTACATTGTTTTATAGTTTGTACTTATTACTTCCGTCCATTTCATGCTGTGTCATCATGATCATGTATTTTTTTAGACAAACTGGTTATTTAGGTTTATTTCTTAAGTTTCAGCTATGTTGTTCCGACTCTTCATTTTTCTTGAAGTACCCGTGTCTGACATCCGTGTCTGACGCATATCCGGACATGGTATGGGGATATGACCCTCCAAGGATCCTCCAAATACATGGAAAAACTTTAAAAAAAATTGAACATACCCGTGTCGGACACATACCCATATCCGACACTTACACCCGAATCCGAGTAACATAGAGTTTCAGTGTCATCCAGTTCTTGACCTGTCTCCTATGCTGCTCGTATTTTTTCTCTTTTCTGAATGCAAGAGTGCTTATGATTCACATGCTTTTGTTTTTTAAATGATCAGGTCAGATTTTGCACGCCTGAATTTTTTTGGATTTTACTCTCTTGTCTTGGAGAAGGATGATGTGCTGATATCTGTAGCATCCATCAGGTAGTATTGATATTGTTCGGAGGTATTTGATATTTAGATAATTTCTTTAACATTTCGTAACAAATCATTATACTACATTATCCGTTGTTTCTTGCTGAATGTAATATGATCAAGTTTTGACAATGAATACTTTTTTTTCTTTTTAAGTTTAGAATTTTTTTGTTAATTTGTTGGTGTGACATTAGTTAACATCTATATTTTCTTGTCAAACTTTTGCATGATGTTTTAAAACAATGTGGAAACCTATCTGCTATAACTTTTCTGGTTGCTTATAGTTAAGAAGCATTACAGTTCTAGCTTCCGCACGGTGGGGGAAAGATTTTGACTTTCAGTTTCAGTGTAATGACTATATAATGGATTTTTGGAGTCAAAAGATTGAAGAATAAGTACAAACAAGTATCATGAAATTCTTTACTAGCAAAGATATGGTTATTAAGATGGTTTGAGGTGGAAGTTACTGCTTGGTTAGTTATTATGGGGATGACGGGTTCTAGAGGTGCGAGGGAAGGATTTGATCTTTAATCATTTTAAGCAAGAAAAAAGCGATGAGCATAGCAATGATGCCTTGATTTTTTTTTTGTTCTAGAGAATAGAAGCAGGAGTATTCCGATGGATTGGTAGACTTACGGTATAATTTGCATTGTTCTTTTGATTGCGAACTGGTAAATATTTGCAGAATTCGAGAGAAATGAGAAGAGAAAGAAACCAAGTATGGTAACTTTGGTTTAAATAAAAAGCAATAATCTTCCAGAAGCCAATTGAGGGTATTGTCTGTACTCAAAACTACTTATTTGCCGGAGTTAAAAGTTCCGAAAAGAAACTCACCATCACAAGAACTGTTTAAGGCTTGATTTACCATCACCATCACAAGAACTGTTTAAGGCTTGATTTACCATCAATGAACCCGATTATTGCAATTGCTCAGGATACCTTTTTTTAGTTTAGCTTCTAGTTAGCTTCTAGAATCTATTTCTTAGTTCGAGGTCTCCTCTTTACTAATTGGAATCAAAGAATTAGTAGTTCTGTTTTGCCCAAAACGGGAATGGGCTAGGGTTATGAACTTATAATCTATAATCTGATGATCGAGTCGATTCCATGATTATAAGTTCATTCTAATACTGGAGCAGACCGGAGTAGGGCTATATACATTCTCATTAGGAGAAGGGGTCATTCGAGCGTATCTAAATAAATACTATTTTTACATATGGACCCCTACGTCGTTACATTCCATTTAGGATTAGGAATGGGCGTAATCGGCCTTCATATAAAACTGCTGGAGACTATTCATCTTTGTTGTGTTCAATATTAGGATATGAATTTGCTACATGTATCATTTTATCAGCTTCAAATCTATTTTGCTAATTGTCATTTTGGAGGTGGTCATTCTGAGATCTTTGTGCATGCTTGATTCATGTGGATTAATTCTGTCTCGTCGAATTTTCATGATAATGCCAATAAAACTTGACATCTATGGATGTTTAGATTTGTAAATTTGTTTTAAGCTCGAACTATTCAATTTTGCCTTTACTTCCTCCAGCCTAGTTTATTAAGCAAATATCTCTCAAATTTTCTGATTTATAATGTTTTAATCAGTTTCGAACCTTCTACTTCATCCACATTTCCGTTTACTTTTAGTCTTTCTCTGTCATTTGGTCTAGGATACATGGGGTAACAGTTGCAGAGATGCCTCTTATTGCAACTTGCAGCAAATACCGTCGTCAAGGAATGTGTCGATGCCTTATGACTGTTATTGAAGAGGTATTTTCTCTTGGCAGTATGCTTAGAAGTGTTCTTTGTAGCTATGTTGCTCCGACTCTTCATTTTTTTTGAAGTACCAGTGTCCGATACCCATGTACGACGCTTATCCGGACATGGGTATGGGGATATGATCCTCCAAGGATCCTCCAAATACATGGAAAAACTTAGAAAAAATTGGACATACCCGTGTTGGACACGTACTCGTATCCGACAGTCACACCCGAGTCCGAGTAACATAGCTTTGTAGCACTAGTTTAAATATTATGCACAAGTTTGTCATAGGAATTTAACATTGTAAATTCCTCACAGTTGATGGACATTATTGCTTATGATTTTTTGCAACTACCCTACTTGTGACTTAATTTTCTTCGTTTTGTTCACCCTGCTGTCTCTAGATGCTCATCTCATTCAAGGTGGAAAAGCTCGTGATAACTGCCATTCCAAATTTAGTGGAAACATGGACCAAGGGTTTTGGTTTCAAGCCGGTGGAGGACGATGAAAGAAAAACACTTAATAAGATCAACTTGATGGTATTTCCCGGAACGATATTGCTTAAGAAACCCTTATATCAGTTTCAAAAAGCAGATGAACAATCAGGTAACTTCACCCTCTCTTACAAGTTCATTATTCTTCAAGTTCTAGAGAAACAAAATTTGATCTCCGCGGTTATACCCGAGCAGGCGATACATCATCTTTGCAACAAGATAATTCAACTGAACATTTGAGACAAGAAGAATCAACTGATATAGGCATTCATTCTTCAGGTAATCAATTAGCCAACTCTGTAACGGAGTTCATAGGAGACAAGAATCTGCAAGAATTGGAAATTGATGGTACAAGGGAAATCATCGATGCCAGTGGACAGGAGCTGTGTGATAAACCGGTCTTACAAGTTATAAAAACTACTAGATTAGGTATCCGTTCGAAGGGACAGCCGGTAGATGAATCTGTACAATGCTCTGACTGTAATTGTTGCTCCGAAGAAGTTAGGGTTGAGCTGGAAGAACGGCTTAGAGTCGGGACTTCTCAAGAATGCCCTACTGATGGTTGCTGTGGCGACGATGAAGCTGACACTGTAACAAAAGTGGAGTCTATGCAGCAATCCGATCGTCTTCGTCTCGATAACCATAGTGCTGAAATGGATGAACAGGTAGTAGAAGAGAAGAATATAACAGTAGTTGAGCAAGGAGAAAGTAGTTTGCAGGAACAATTTTCAGAGCCAGATTTGGCATTAGCTTCTAGTTTTAAGACCTCTTGTATTTGTAATGAGACACAGGCTTTTGTAGAGGAACAGCTGCAGAAAGACTGTGAGTTGGATGTTAAGTAGCAATAAAATTGTAAATTTTGGAAATCCCTCATGCTTTTTTTTTTTTTTCCTTTCAGTTTTGGGCACAATTATAGCAAAGATTTCAATTAAACTTGATAATTTTAGATACAGTACGATTAACAAAACATATTTAATATATATTGTATTTGTATTAAGAATTTTGTTACATTTAATAATTTATATTGTATTTATATTTACTTATATTGTATTTATATTTACGTAATTAATACGAAAAAAACACGAGAAATCCGTACACGAATTTATTCGTCTAGTTGCTATCATAAATTGGAGTGGTAGGTTACAAATGGATAAGAAAGGCCTCTTTCTCATTACATCTTCTCAGAGTAGAAACTCCTAAAAAAATTGTAGTTTCACCAAGATCTTGTTGAATTATCAACCATGGCTAATGCCAAAGAAGTAAGCATTAGGTTATGTTTTCAGATTTTTTAAGCAAGACAAATATTCAGATATGAGGATGAAAATATGATTTTTCGAATATATTTAAAAATTAAAAAAAAAAAAACATAATCGTGTCGAATACGGGTTAAACATAATCGTGTCAAATACATATCCGTATCCGACACTCACGAGTCTAGATAATGCATTAGGCTCTATGCTTAATATAGGTATGTGAAATAGAATACTTACAAATATTGGAACCTAAGTTTGAAAGAATAAAAATGTAAAAAAAAACTACGAAGACACCAAGTTTTTCCATATTAATTTTTAGAATGATGAACTTCTAAATGAATCAATCATGTTTTCGCAAGTAACCTCAACAATGAGAAAAGGGTCTTCCGTTCAGTACCGAGCCCTAATTTTGGCATACAAATAAACACAAACATTGTTCTAGATTGTTAGATATACATAAAGAATTCAGCTCGTATTGGCGAAAATATATACACTCTATATTACTCAGACTCGGGTGTGAGTGTCGGATACGGGTATGTTCAATTTTTCTGAAATTTTTTCATGTTTGGAGGGTCATATCCCCATATTCATGTCCGAATATGCGTCGAACACGGATACTTCAAAAAAAATGAAAAGTCGGAGCAACCTAAATACACTTGCCTTGTAAAAACAAACCAAAGAATTGAGATGAGTGCATGTAAAAGCTCACGTAATAGGAGCTAATGGAGAAAATATATAGAGTAACCTTGCTCACATAAGAGAAATAAGAGATTAGATTTTGCAATGATCCATCAAAGAAAAGTTCTGTGTTCTTTTTTTTTTTTTTTTTCTTTTTACAAAGAAGATCGTAACTAGAGATAAAGAAAGGGATGCAGATGCTGAGATTCGAACCCCAAATCTGTGGATGCCACCTATTAAGGGTGATTGCACGAACCAACTACACTAAACCCCGAGTTCTTCTCTTTATGTTCTTTAAAACACAGAAAAAGGTATGATCTTGTGCCAAAAGATCTCATCTCGGTTCTGTTCACAATCTTCACTATCAGCAAATACTTATGCGTGTGACAAGAAATCAAGTGCTAAGACTACCATTCATAAACATAGTCATAGACCATGTTACATGGACTCTTCATTTTTCCTAAAGTACCCATGTCCGACACTTGTGTCTGATACATATTCGGACATGGGTATGGGGGTATGATCCTCCAAATATATGGGAAAACTTAAAAAAATGAGCATACCCGTGTCAGACACATATCCGTATCCGACACTCACCTCCGAGTCCAGGTAACATAGGTCATAGACAATAGGCTCTTGATTTCCTCATCTTGATCTTTTATCACCTATCACTTGATTGGCCAGCAAGATTTGTATACATTTTAAGTTCCGTTTTTTTGATGCCTTTGCTATTCGCTTTTTTCAATAGAACGTCAAAAAGCAAAAAATATAAAATGAATTGAAAACAAGAGACATATTCGGTGGCATCATGTGGTTCATTGATATTGTATAGATTTATACACTGATAGTACATCAAATACACTGACAGTACATCATGTGGTTCCTTTATGATTTAGCTTTTTCAAGAATATTAAACCAATCCCTACACTATAAGAGTACAACCTATGTTAAACGGACTCTTCATTTTCCCTAAAGTACCGTGTCTTACACCTGTGCCCACACATATTCGGACATATGATCATCCAAATATATAGAAAAATTAAAAAAAAAAATCGAGCATATCCGTATTGGATGCATACCCATATTTGACACTCACCCCTTGAGTCCGGGTGACATAGAGAACAACTCCTATTAATAATTCTTTCCGCAAGAAGGGAAGAACTTGGTCATTGGCTGTGGACAAAAGAACACATTCAAAAGATAGGCTTTTTACCCTCAGGGGTAGCCTATTCTAAAACCAATCAATTTCCAAAGTTTGAGCCGAGGAGAATAGTTAAAAAGAAACTTTAAGGTCCTCCTCAAGTGATTTCACAAATCATTCAAACAATTAAGGATACAAGTAGACACTACTAAGTAAACTCGATACAATCAATGTCTAATCAGCAATGCCAAGGATCATTCTAAAATCTATAATCATAGATTCAAGTCACTACTTGAATTGAATGACATCTACCAACATTAAGGATCATCATACAAAAAATAATCCAAAAGCAAATTAAGGATACAAGCTATGTTACTCGGATTCGGGTATGAGTGTCGGACACGAGTATGTGTCCGATACAGGTATGTTCAATTTTTTTTTTTTTTTTTTTTAAGATTTCCATATATTTGGAAAGTTCTTGAAGGATCATATCCTCATATCTATCTCTGGATGGGTGTCGGACATGGGTACTTCAAGAAAAATGAAGAGTTGGAGCAACATAGGATACAAGTAGACACTAGTAAGTAAACTCGATACAAACAATGACTTTTCAGCAATACCAATCTATGTTGCTCCGACTCTTCATTTTTTTTTTGAAGTATCCGTGTTCGACACCCGCGTCCAACGCATATCCGGACATGGGTATGAGGATATGATCTTCCAAGACCCTCCAAATACATGAAAATCTTGGATAAAATTGAACATACCCGTGTTGTACACATACTCGTGTCCAATATTCACACCCGAGTCCGAGTATGCCAAGGATCATTCTAAAATCAATAATCATAGATTGAAGTCATTACTTGAATTGAATGACATCTACCAACATTATGGATCAACATACAAAAATAATCCAAAAGCAAATATAATTATACCCATATAAAAAAAAATTGCCATAGTAAAAACTTCATCATCCATTCACTATTATGAAAGGAAAAATCTTTATCAAATAAACCAGACAGTTAGAACTTGAAACTCCAATTTAAAGGTTTCAAATTCCAAATTGTGTAGTCTAACACTCAATTAGTTCCAATGTGAATAAAAAATTTATTCTAGTTTCTAATTATCCATTGCAACATCCATAAAACAATAATGAATAGTTCAATTCCTAAAATTTATTAAGTTAAACCCTCAATTATACCCAAAATTCCAAAATTCACTAACCATCTGATTTCTTCTGCAAATCCTTGGAATCCTCCTGATCCTTCTCTTTTTCCAATTCCTTAACAACCTGTTCCTCAGCTTTCTTCTCGGCTCGTAAAATCGGCTCATAGTAATCAGCGTGAGCCTCCATACACTTCTTCAAAGCTGAGGTTGCTTCAAAGCATTTCTCCACAATATCTTCCTTGTTTTCTTCAGCTTCTCGGATGCAATTTTCCCACCCAACAAAGCTCTCTTTGCATCCTCCTGCTTTCATGAACAAGCAAAACCCACACTCTCCTTCTTCTTCTTCTTCTACTTCTGATTCTTCATTTGGGGACTCTTCCAGGGGTTGATTGGGTTCTGGGTCTTTCAGGGTTTTGGGATCAGGGGATTGTTTGGATTCTGGGTTTTGAGAGGACATTTTTGGGGGATTTGGTGAGTTGGACTCAGTGAGTCAGAGAGCCGGTCAAGGTTTTTTTTTTGGGTGTTGCGGTGTTGGTTGAAGAGAACTTTCCTCCCTTGCCGGCTTGCCTTTGCTTAAAACCTCCTAAAACCCCCTTTGAATTGTTTTTTTTTTATTTTTATAATTTTTAATTGTTGAATTTTTTATTAAATTATTTTATTGGGCCAAGAATTGGACAGAGTTTTCACAAGGACTTTTCTCTTGGGCCCAACCCATTCACTTAATACAATATATAATATATTTTGTAGAAAGAAGATCCCGAGGATTAAAAAAAAAGTCGAAAATGCTGAAATTTAAATTTTAAATATACTGGATGTCATATCTTAATAGACCTAATAAATCGTGTATGCATATCGTATTTTGTTTTTTTTTTTGTCAATTGTGTAAACATAAATGTACCAAAATCCTAAACATAAATACAATACATTTATTAAATGTGTCATGTTAATTATGTTAATCATATTTAAATGTATTGTGTCGTATTTATTCAATTGTTTTCGTTTTTATTACATGTCAAGTTAGTGTTTTTTATTGTGTTCAAAATTATCAAATCCCGAACTCATATAAAGATTACTAGATATATTGCACACCCAGAATGTGTGAAATTTTTTTAAAAATAGTGAATTAAAAAATATATTTTAAAATAAATAATTTAATAATATAAGATGCAAGTATTTTTTTTTTAAATACGAAAACTATTTGATGATGTCATGTAAGCTTTTTAAATAAAAAAAATTATCTGATGAGATCATATGAGGTATTTAAAAAAAAAAAATATATAAACATTCTTAATTTTGTTTTATATCATCTATTCAATATATATATATATATATATTTTTTTTTTTGTATTTTCATCAACTAAGTTGATGTCACTGAGTCAATGACATCAACTCAACCGTTCTCTTTATAATAATAAGATAGATATTAAAAGGCAAATTATACATATATATATATATATATATAAGTGAATTAGTAAAAGATTTGTTTGATTTATATTTTTGCTAATTAGTAAAAGTTTCAATTGATGAACACGATATATATATATATATATATATATATATATATATATATATATAAACAATGCAGCACCCAACCCTTGCCGGATTAGTAACCGGAATCTGAAAAATAGATATATTTGAGAGTTTTGGAGAACAATGTATATTATCATACAAGTTCAAAGACTGCTTCCAACGGGAAAATAATTAACAACTATGTTGTTCGGACTTTTCATTTTTTTTTTGAAGTATCCATGTTCGACACCAGTATCCGACACATTCGAACATGAGTATGAAAATATAACCCTTCAAGGACCCTTCAAATACATAAAAAACTTAAAAAAATTAGACATACCCATATCGAATATATAACATATCGAACATATACCCGTATCCAACACTCACAACCAAATCCAAGTAACATAGATTAACTGTTGCAACTGGAAGCTTTGCGTATATCAAACTCTTTCTAACATCATTCATCCAAATTTCCATATGAAATTGACATTGAATAGCTTACATTGCATAAAATGTTATTTTAAGAGGGCAAACGTTTCCACCATCTTCATGCACCGCTTGCATATAAACGGGTCCATTCCTTTGCTGCAGAAAAGTCAAGGAAATCAAGAACAATCAATTATAAGAATAGCAGCATATCATCCTTGATTTTAGTAGCGTTAAGCTATGTTGTTCCGACTCTTTATTTGTCTTGCAGTACTCGTGTCCGACGCATATTCGGACATGGGTATGAAAATATAACCCTCCAAAAATACTCTAAATGCATGAAAAAACTTAGAAAGAAATAAACATACCCATACCCGACACTCACACTCGAGTCCGAGTAACATAGGCGTTAAGCAATCTCAATGATCTAAGATTGCAATTACAGATTTTACCTGTCTCAACGGCTTCAGCCTCGTTTGTTTTCCAGTGCTTAGCAATATTCTCAGAGAGCGGATCATCGGGATTTGGAGCACTCAAAAGTGCCTGAATGCTGAAATAAAGATAATAATGTCACTGTAGCATCCTAAAACTCAAGATAATGTCTTCAACCTTGACAGAAATGAAGCTCTTTCTAACTATGTTGCTCTGACTCTTCAACTTTATTAAAAAACCCGTGTTCGACGCATATCCAAACATGGGTAAGAGAGGAATGATCCTCCAAGAACCCTCCAAATACATGGAAATCTAGGAAAAAATTGAATATACCTGTGTTAGACACATACCCGTGTCCGACACTCACCCGAGTTAGAGTAACATAGCTTTCTAAAGTATTAATATATTTGTCTTTGAGATAGCAGTGAAGTTTTTCTAGCAAAACAAAAACTACATAAATAGGCAGTGATGGAAAAGAAATATTCAACTTCCATCTTTACTTATAATACCTAATTTTCCAGAAAAAATTCTGGCAATAAGCAAATATGTTATAAATCTTTTTCAGCAGGCCATGATATATTCAAGACACATGTAACCTATACTGATTTACAACGATCGAAAACTTATAATACCTCAAAAGTACAGTTCGGATCTGTAGAGCTGGACTCCATTTGTCTTTGAGAATATCAAGGCATATTCTCCCAAGCTGCAAGAAAGCCAGCCCTTAAGAGCCAAGAAAATACATCTTTCACACCATAAAATAAGGACAAAAGAAGGAACAGGTGCCAACCTTATCAATGTTAGGATGATATATCTTTGTAAGAAATCGAACCTGTTACACCAAATTGGTTAAGGTGGATAACAATACAAAAATATTCCAAAAACGACGACATTAATGGATGATCGAAAATTTCTGAGAATAGAGAACAGTAAATTGATGCTGAATTGCCAACCACTGTCAGCAATTCTATGAATATACTACACTCATGAACCAATAGTGCAAGAGAACCAAAAAATGAAGTCCAATAACCAGAAAAGAAGTCCCAACCTTGGGAACCTGACAATTAAGCTATGTTACTTGGACTCGGGTGTGAATGTCGGATATGTTATGTGTCCGACACTGGTATGTTCAGTTTTTTCTATGTATTTGGAGGGTCCTTGGAGGGTCATATCCCCATACCCATGTCCGAATATGCGTTGAACACGGGTACTTCAAGAAAATTGAAGAGTCGGAGCAACATAGCAATTAAGTATCAATCATAAGAAGAAAATGAAGTTTCGAATGCCATCATATCAGCCATACAAAGTCCAATTAGGAGAATAAGCACAAATTAAATCATTACCACCATCCAGAGTTGGTCCTTCGCAACTAATCACATGCAAAGGCATCCACAAGAATAATGTTCTTCCCAGGTAAAAATAAGACTTCTAAATCCCAGAGCATAGAATCAGCTACCTAGGTAGTAGACGCTATGGCAGTGACAGTGTCAGAACAAGGACTTTCTGAAAGCCAGTGCATATGACATACTATTAAACATTGACTTCCAATCAACATTTTCCTCTAAATGTCATCAAAGCAAATAGTTTTATACCACCAAAAGCTCATCAGAATAATACATATTAGACATTTAATTCTGCCATACCAAAAAATAAAACGAGAATGTAATTCTGCTGAACATGAAATTTCCAAAACTAAGATTACAAACCAACTGCAAATTATAGAATATCCTATGACTTATAGATGAATTTCTCGAACTAGTTAAAGAGCAGGGAGAAAATTTGATATTAGAGTGACTAGGAAGGTAAGAGATGAGAATGGTCAGGGAAATTACGCTTTATAGACAGGGTGCATAGGTAGTAAGATACTTTATATGATATCACAATTCGTTAAGTAAACTGAAGGACATAAATGTAGTGCCTACTATATATATATATATATATATATATATATATATACACAGAGAGAGAGAGCATTCAAGAACATTTTTTACACCAAGTATCAACATATAAAATAATGCAGGTTTGCTACAACACCGATAAGCAAACAATTTAACAAGTGAAGATAGAGCAAAACCTAACAAGCCAAAGGTAAGTATATTCCGTAATCACCAAGCATACCTCAGAGAGTGATGAAAACTAGATGCACTAACAGTAAAAACATGCCAGATAAAACAGCCCCCACAAAGGAAAAACATATTTCTCTAGAATGCAAACTACAGCATCCTAAATCATATTAAGATCCCTATAAGTAACTTTTTCAGATGAAGCCAAGTAATACTATAATAAAGTATCAACAATTCAGCTTACATACAACAGATAGAGAAACAGGAAGGTCATGCTACTTATTAAAAATGAATCAATGTTGAGTACCTTGGGAGCAGCCATGGGATATTCTTCAGGCAAAAATAGTTCCAACTTGAAAACCCCTCCTAAACAAATATCCAAACAATAAAAGGCATCATATCCTATACATAAGTGCAAAATTAATTAAAGAATGCAACAAACAACAACAAAAAAAAAATAAAAAAATCAATGAGATATTACCAAAACCAGCATTCGATAACCACACTAAGCACTGCATAAGACTGAAAAACATGTTAATTGGACCTAAATTTCAAGACTGAAAACATCGGCCCATTTTTCTCTTTAAAAGGATGGAAAGCCAATAAAAAATCAAGTAAAATAAACACTGGAGAACCATTTTATCAAAAACTTTCCTACTTTAAGCATATAGAAATCATTTTAATGACTGATAATCGGCAATGGTGTCACTCTTTATGATTAAAATCAGCCCAGACCCAACTATTATACAATCAATGGTGAAATTTAACATTTCTAACACATAGCAAAATTATTTGCAACACTTAGATGAAAAAACCAACTACCTTCGTATGGAGACTGTGTGGGACCAAGGATCATCACATTGAAATATCGCATATTATCCTCTGACGGTGAAGCACTAATTCCCGGTGCTATCATAAAAAAAAAATAATAATAAAAACTCTTATTTAACAGGAAAAAACCCAAAAACTTAATTTTGTTTTTCAGCTCACAAAATACAAAATAAAACACCGATACTTAACAAAATTCAACATGAATTTCTATATATATATAAAATAAAATAAAAAATCAAATGGGAAAGAAAAAACAAAGTACTTACCTGGTTCACTGAGAAGACGTTGAGTTTCCTGTTTAGATTAAAGAAACCAAAATTAAAGCATGAAAAATAAACAAAATTCACACAGAAAAAAAATAATGCTTTCTTCAATCTCATAAGACGATCTTAAAATAATGAGGATTTTGATTCATCAAAGCCTTAAAAACTTCAGTTATCAAACTAAACTCTAGAAACCCAGAAAATGAAGAACAAAAGTAAAAGAATTAAGATTTTCTTGAGGATTCTCGGGAAACAAACAAATCGGAAAATTCGAGAAGGACCGGAGGAAGATCAAAAGAGGAACCTTGATGATTCTTCGAGGGAGATTACTGTTGGCCATTGGCGATGATCGATTGACGAAGCAAAAGGAAAAGCAAGAAAAAAAAAATAGGGTTTCTGAGAATTGGGAGATGGAGACAGAAAATTGAGAAAAGAAAAAGGTCACTCTTTTGGGATTTTTTTTTTTTTTTGTAATTATTATTTTTCTTCAAAATGTAAATGTAATAATTTTGAATATGATACCATTATACCATAAAAAAAATAAAAATATGATAAAAAATAAGATATGAAACGAAAAAAAATATGAATTCGATATGTATATATGAATGTACGAAAATATATAAAACACGAATTATTAATATGTCAAAATTTATATAATAAAATAAAAATGTAATAATTTCAGATATAACATAATTATAAAATACGAAAAAAAAATAATAAAAATATGATTATGAATACGATATGATAAAAAATAATATGAATACGATATATATATATATGAATGTAAAAAAATATATATAACATAAATTATTAATATTTCAAAATTTATATAAATATATAATATTTTAAATATAATTATAACATAAAAAATAAAGGCGAGCCATTTAAAACAAGAATGGTCAAATTTACCAATATGAAATAATTTTGATCTTGCTCGGTACTTTTCTTTTAATAATAAAAATAATTGCATTATGTTTTTTTTTCCTTCTATTTTTATGTTACTTTTCTAATTTTACCATATATAAATTACTAATTAAAAATAATAGTACTATAATGTTAATAAAAAATAAGAGTTTAGATACTATTATTGTTATTCTATACACATTTTATAAGTCGAATTAAATAACATATTTAAATTGATAAATTAATATAATGATATTTTATTTTAGAGTATGATGTTTTATTTTATTTTTAAATTTGAAGAAGAAATATTCAAATTCTATTCTTTTGAGTATATAAGTTATGCACCAATCAACTAAATGAAATATTCGAATACTTAAAATTACGATTTTAACAAATTAATTTTCCTTTATCAATTTTTTATTAATTTTTTTAAGTTATAAATTAAAGATATATAAATTCACACTTTATAAATTGAAATGAAGAAAATTAGAATTTTTTAGACATATTATTCTTCTTTGGCAATATATAAATATAATAAATTGCTATTTTTTTGTTCTACCTTTTGCATGTGATTTATATGATCTAAAAATAAGAAGTTGGTAGCATCAATCTATTATTGCGTTGGTCTAACGCTAATAAAGTCTTTGGCTTTTAGTGAAATTAATTTGGTTCACTCTCAAATATACATGTTCAAGACTCGAATTATTCGTTTGATTCGTATTGAATTCAGTTTGAATAAGAATTTTACAAATTTGAGTCGAGTCGATTCGGCCTGAATTACTATTCATTAATAAAAAAATTATTTTTATTTAAATTTGATTATAAAAATAAAATTTTAATATTATTTTTAATAATGATATGAGATTTTGAACCGATTCGATCCGAGCTTAGGTAAGAAAAAAAAAAAAAAAAAATTCGAGTTCGGCCCAGCCCATGAATAGATCTACTCTCAAAGCAAATTTTTTCTTTTTTCTCCTCCATTCATATTTTATTTGGTGAAAAAATAATTTTTTTAAAAAAAAAAAATAATTAAGACTAACTGTTGTTCATAATCTTAATTATTAGTACAATTTTTGAATAAAAGTTAAAATGTTAAAAAATCCCCTAAATTATTTTATTTTTTTAAATAATTTTTTATATTTTTATTGTATACACATTATTTATTTTTTTATTAGTACTCAAATAAACTCTTATTTCAATTTTTTTTTTTTGATTTATGTTAAGAATTTATTTGGTACAAATTAAAGGCTAATGGTTTATATGTGTACAAATTAAAAATTAAGAGTTTATTTTGATACAAATTAAAGATTAAAAGTTTATTTGGGTATAATAAAAATATAACAAAGTTTATTTAAGTAAAACGATAAAATACATGGATTTTTTATTATTTCAGTATTTAATAAATTATAATTACTCATTTATAAGGGTTGTTATGCTATTCTCCTTCAGAAAGATTATTGAGATCCATCCAATATTTCAATTCTTATTCTTCCTTAAATTTTTTGGTATGTACTAAAAAGGAGTAACACTTAAAAAACAATACTAAAGAATTAAACAACAAAGTGAGATTACTTACTAAATTAAGAGTTTGGAGACATTATCTTAATTTTTTTTCTAGCATCCAAGCTTTATATTATATTATATTATATATATATATATATATATATATATATATATAAAGGAATGGTAGGGAAAAAGGTAAAAAAGCTATATATATGACGTTATATTAAGAATTAAGATCAATAATATAACTACATCAAGATTTGTACATAATTGAATAAAACATGACCCCAAACATTATTATTTTTATACGGGAAATCTTAATTAATGTTTAGTAAGATTGATTAAGATGATATTTAAAATATATATATATAATTAATGATTTTTTTAAAAAAAAATTTAATAAAAATAATACATTAAATACAAAATAACATTTAAAAAAAATAATAATTAAATAAATTTTAATCGGTGTCTATAAATATCAATTATAGGGACTCTTTTTATAGAGGCAAAACTTGATGTTTGCTACAAAGTTAAAATCTTTTAGTTAGTTAAAGAGGAAGAAATCCCATTTCTTTAAGAACTTCAGCACATCCAGGAAGAGCTTCGTTCTTCAAGAACCCAAGACTGTTTGCAAAACGAACTGGCTCGATAACTCCACCTTTTGACGTGAGCACCACCCTGGCTTTCTTCCATGCTTCCATGGCTTCTTTACAATCTTCCCTCGGACTCTTCGTAACGCTCACTTCGCAGATTTCATCTTCGTGATCGCCTTTCACTGCGATGCTGTAAATGCCCTTTCCGTCTGTAACGGCGGCTTGGCTGTATGTGATGCTGCCGCCGTCGGTGCGGTTCCTGCATTCCAAGTTCACCGTTGCACCTGCAAAAACACTCGAGAGACCGAACCTTCGTCACCTGATTTTGATCATTTGAATGAATCTTTACGAACAATGTCATGTCTAGACTTGCTCATGGACCGAGCCAGGCCTCAATTCGAATTTTTTTCTTTACTTAGACCTCGCCTGACGGCCCTATTTATTATTCAAAATAATAATAATAAACCCGAATCATTAAAACTCTTGTCCAGCACAATACGGGCCGAGCCTGTTCAGCCGGATAGGCTAACCGATTCATGAGCAGGTCTCTCATGCCTCTCGCGTAAGTTTAATCCGATGATAAACGAATTGAGTTAGGGTTTGTTTAGTATTATTGTCGGAAAAAATTTGGATTGAAAAAATGTATTTTAAAAAAGTTGGAAAATGTGATTTAAAGAATTTTACATGTTTGGTGTTGCTGTGAAAAAATATTATGGTGAATTGAAATGTTTTAAAAAATATGCATAAAGTAATAAAAATTTATAGATATCCGTAAAAATACCATTTTCTTGATTTTTCGATTTGGGTTATCAAACTATATCTAGAACCCGGAGTTTAGTTCAATTGGTTCATATAGTCATTCTTATGAAGTAGCATCCAACAAATTTGAGGTTCGAATTTTAACATCTGTAATCCTTTACCCTATCCCTAAACTGCAATCTCCTTTGTATTTAAAAAAACTATATATGATTTTAACAGTAAAAGCTAAGCTAATTTTTTTTTTACCGATTTAATATTGAGGTTGCAATGAAATGTATTTTTTGACTTTAAAATTGTGTCTAACTCAATGTTAAACGAGATCTTATTAAAATCTTCCGTTTTCATTTATGGTTTAACATGCTTGCTTATTAAAGGTGAATAACAAAATAATTGTGTCGAGATTGGACTTGGGGTAGGCACTTGAAAGAATAAGAAAATATGTTAGAAGAGGCCGGAGGTTGCTCCGCGTTGGCTCTCCTAACGTAAAGAAAACAATGGTCGCCATTGTTTCCACGGCAATCGGAGAGCCAACATTAGAGCAACCTTCGATCTCTCCTAACGTATTTTCTTCCTCTTTTAGGTGCCTGTCCCGAGGTCCACCCTCGAAACAAACACAAAAGAAAAAAAAAAAGAAGATTTCTAACAAGTAGTAATTTGATTTTCACCTTTGATAGGTTCGCTGAGTTTGGTCTCGAATTCCACACGGCAAGTGTCGCAGTAAATTTTGCCTTCGACAAAGAAGGTGTCTTCGGCATAGCAGAAGCTGAGGAAGGACGAAAGGCATATTGCCATGGAAACAATGGCGACCATTGAAGCTTTTGCCATTTTTATATTTCTTTTATGTCTTTCTTGGGTTATCAAAGCTTGTAAAAGAAGGGTAAATTTATAGGGAGAGACTGAGTTTTTTTTTTCTTCATATGTTAGTTATTTTGGTTTTCTATTTTTAAGTCATTTTTTCATTGGTTGAACTATTTTTGAAGAAAAACAATTATAATTATCTAATAATAGGGACGAAAGAAAGAAAGACAAAACCGGATTTTTAGATTTGGTAATTGGTGTATATGTTGGAATTGGTTTTATAAAACATGGTTAATGGGCATTTTTGAGACCGAGTTAAATGTGGGAGTTCACTCACATTTGAGGTTAAAATTTTGCTGAATTTTGTACTCCAACATGAGATATTTAACATGGAACATTAACATATGTTTAAATCCAATTATAAGTAAATGAGAAATTGATCTCAAGAACCTTTGGATGTCAAAGTAACCAACCCAATAATTCTCTATTATTTTATAGATTACAAGCTTGTGTTGTGGTTTGGGCCATGAGCTCATGAACTCGGGTTTGGTTAAATGAAAAATATTTTGTTGTTTAATTCTCGTCTAATCAGTAACATTTCAGTTCCTAAATGTCTTAGGACATGAGCTAAAACATTAATTATGGTGTGATATACATGAATGCTATTATGAATATTCATGTATTGTGGACATTCAGGAATTATGAAATTCATGAACTTAATTTATGTACATTCATGAATCTGATCATTCATGTGATATGTATATTCATCATGTTTTATATACATTCATGTATCATGTACATTCATTTGAGTAATTAATGTTTAGGTCCCTAAAGTCCTATATATAGATGCTTTAAGTGGATGAAAAGTTCATTCAAAAGATTCAACAATTCTTAAGTTCTTTTCTTCCTTTGTTGTTTCGGTTCTAAGGCTCTTGTTTTATGTGTTCCTTCTACTCTAAAGCTTAGGAATCTGTCACTGTAGAGAGAAAATTGAGTCAAATTCCTCAAGTTCGTGGACCTTGAAAAGTTGTGCAAGTTTTCAAGGTGGTGTTGTTGAAATCCTGGGAAGCAATTGCATTGAAACCGTGCACCAAATGACGGGCAATTTCGTCTTAAGGACAAAAGGTTCAATCATTGGCAACAACGTAAAGTTCTTTATTCTTCAATTTTGTTTTCAACAAGTAAGTTCTCTAAAATTCTATTTAAAGGCATGTTATTTAATTGTTGCAAGTAATTTTTTTCAATAAGGTTTTTACAAATATACAAAATATCTCCAACAGTATATATGTCATGTTTTGTGTTTTTTTTTTTTATTAGCCCTGTAAATCTAAATACAAAACATATTATTAAATTTGTCAAAATCTTATATACAAATACAATACATTATCCCGACTCTTTATTATTTTTTTTTTTAAAATACCTGTGTCTACATTTATGTTCGATACATATTCTGATATAGATATGTAATATGTTTGAAATATATGAAAAAACTTAAAGAATTGAATATATTTATATCGGATATATACTCGTATCCGATACTCATATCAAATCCTAGTAACAATTCCGAGCAACATAGTTCGTAAATAATTTGAGAAGTGGAGTATAACAACATAGCACATATTGACCGAGGTTATATAGTTAGGAAGCACCATTGATGTAAACTTGTTTTGCTGTATTTATTTATTTTTCACCATATTCAACTATGTAATATGATAATTATGTAATAGTTTGATATGTATCTTTAAAGAGAGAGAATTCATTATATTAGTATAAAATTAAATTAATTTTACATTCTTTCATGATTTTTTATATGATTTATATTTATTTAATCTGACAGTCGTATTTCATGTTCTATTCACGTAGATCATGCACGTTAAGTTTTGAGTAAATTAAAAATGTCTAACTATTTGTTCGATATAAAAAATTTCAACTGTTAAACATATATTGAAAAGGTAGTATTCTCGATCGTAATAGAGATATCAAATCGATTAGAAACTTTACGATAAGTACACTTATATTGTTAAATCCAACGATCAATTTTTTAAAATATTAACCGTATAAAAAGCTATAAAAGTATGTAAAACTAATTTAGTTTTACACTAATGTAAGTAGATCTCTTCTCATCTTCAAATATCAAAAACTTGTACACTTCTTCAGTTAAGCATGTTTTATTATTTAAAATATTAAAAAATTGTTTCTATATTAATATTTATATATTTTGATAATTAAATTTAAATAAAATTTTTTTATTTAAATAATAATTTAAATTAAAAATTATCTCAAACTTGATTCAATTCAAATCAAATGACTAATCCTATCCGTGATCAGACTGTCACCTAACATATAGTCAAATCAGTGATATTTTTAATTAATAATTATATGACAAATGTTGCTATTTTAGGCAAATGTACAATATACACTTTATTGTAAAGTTCTCGTTAATTATCAACCCCTTTAAGCTTGTAGTAATAAGAATCATTCTCTTTACAATAGGATAACTTTTAGGGTCGGCAATCTTTGCTCCAACTCGTCAGCCCATTTGGCAATTGGCATTCACTACTCGAAAGTAGTGAAATGAATTTGGGTAAATTTGAAAAAAAAGCCATCAATCATACAATTATTATTAAATAATTTAATGAAAAAATATTATTTAAAAAGAAAAATTAAAAAATTAAAATTGTTAAGAAAAAAATTATAAATTTAAAATTACATTTAATGAAAAAATTCAATAAAAACCTAAAATATGGTAATTTTGCCACGTCAGCATTTTAGAAAAATATAAAATTATTTTTAATTTTCAATTTACTTTTTCTAATTAAAAATTTTTAAAAAAATAAAAACAATATTTTTGAAATTAAATTTTTTTAATTTTTAAAATTTAAATATTTAAATATACTTTTTTAATTAACATTTTTAAAAATAAAAAAAAATATTTCCTGAGGTTATAAAATTTATTATTTTATTTTTTAAAGATTATTGAAATCAATGTCAAAAAATATTAATTTTTTATTTTTTAAAATTTAAATTAAAAATAATTTTAAAATTTTAAAATATTAATTTTAAAAATTTTAAAAAATATATAAAAAAATTAATTTCATTAATTTTTTTATTTTTTAAAAATTTTTAATTAAAAAAGTAAATTAAAAAATTATTTTTTTAATTAAATTTTTTTATTTTTAGAAAATATTATTTTTTAATTAAAAAGTAAATAAAAGAATAAAAGAAAAAGAGGAAGAAAATGTTTTTTCATCTAAAGTAATTTTGTCTTTACAATTTCCTTTCTAACAATTTTTAATTTTTTAATTTCTCTTTTTCAAATAATTCTTGCTCATTAGACCATTTAATAATTATTGTATTGTTGATGATATATTTTTCAAATTTACCCAATGAATTTTTGGGGAAAAAAGCCGGTCAGCCCATTTGACAATTGTCATTCACTATTCGAAATGAATCTCTGTGAAAAGAGTGAAGTTTACTTTTGATCTTGGCTAGACTTAATAATTCGTGCAATTTATCGTGTTTGTATTTTTTTATACCGTATCATGTTTTATTTATTTATTTTAATTATATTTCTAGTAATGTGTCTGAAGCTGTCAAGTCTAGGTTTGATCCCTTAATTACTTATCAGTTTATTATTTTTCAATACATTTTTAATTATCATTCACTAATATAACTTTCACAATTAATGAATAATTCATCATTCACTAATATAACTTTCACAATTAATAAATGAATGTTACAAATGTTAATAATAATAATGAATATATTGAAAAGTAATGAACAAAAAATAATATACTCGATCCTAACCCGTTACTTCTCAGTTCTCATGCATAATCAAAGATAAGGTCAAAGTAAGTTTAAATCCTAAGATTTCTGTTTGATTCAAGTCAAAGAGATACTAAGGTTTTCGTTCGATTCAAGTCGAAAAAACGATGACGTGCTGTAGTTAGAAAGATTGATAATTTTGGATACGATACAATTACACGAACATGTCAAAATTTATATAATATGAAATATTAACGTATCAAAATTTATATAAATATATAATACCTTAAACACGACTATAATATAAAAAATGATATTAACACAACAAGGATACACGAATTATCAAGTCTAAATTTGATCTTCCTTGATATATTAAATTTAGGCCATATCATTTTTCAAGGCAAAATTGAACTTTACATATTTTAGAAATGAAATTAATACAAAACAAATGATTGAAATAAATAATTGTATTAGGGGTAGTAGGGCTCTTATAGTACAAAATTAGCTACAAGTAAAATCACACGGATTATACTATAATTTCTGCAGAGGATTTAGTGAATATCAAGGTGAGTGGACTTCTTATTGTTTATATATGTGTAAGATATTGAGATTGCAAAAAAATTGTGTTACCCGATTATACTATTTTTTATAGATTTTTGTGAAGGTTCTACTACGATAGCATTTGATTTGAAACTCGAGTCTCAAACTAAAATTGAATATAAAATAAGACTTTTGAAAAATTTGCAGAGAATCGTATTTGGGGAAAAGTGTTTTGAAACGGTACAAAATTAAATAAATATTAAACACAACATAAATCAAATATTTATCTTCTACTTTCACTATTTGGTGGAATGGAGAATCAGATATTTGACACACTGGACCAAGTAAAAAACGAGATTTAGGTGAAACAAAGTTACATTTGAAAGCTGAAAGTAGTTCATTGAAATAGCTGCTGAGTCAATAGTTCTTGCCCTTAGAAATGTTAGGGGCAGAATAAAAGAATTCAAAAGTAAAATTACATGATTGAATAATGAAATTGAAAAGTTAGAAGCAGAGATAAATGGATTAAAAAGAAATTTAGATGAACTAAGAAGTAAAAGTGATGATGTCGAACATGAAAAAAGATTTAACAGAATATATATATTATAACAATTGAGGTGGTTGTATCAAATGTATATTTTAATTTAGATGTATTTGTATGTATGCATTTGTAAATGCATTTTTTTAAAATTTTTTGGATTAGATAAATAATTTTTTTATTATTTTTGGATTAGTTAAAAAAAATGTTAGTTACATTTGAAATTTTGTTTCTCTATTAGAAATTAGACAATAAGATAATTCAATTATATATCTTTTCAAAAATGATGTTAGGTTAGAGGCTAGTACTTGGTTGGTACTTGGTTGGTGGTGGGCTTATTTATAGGCTGATGGATGGTCCAGATTATGTTACGTGTCACCATTTGAGCTAGTTGGAGGCTAGCAGCTTGCATGGAGTAGACTGGTAATAGAATTATTTATAGGTTGGCGGATGGTTCAGATTATGTCACGTGTCACCATTTGAGCTAGAGAGCATCGTGAATGTAGTGAAAGCATTGCACCCAATCCAAGCTTTTTTTTTTTGGTGGGACAGCTGTGTAGAAGCTGTTTTAGTTTTCTAATGGCGCGTATGGGTCGGACAGCTGGACTATAGCGGGCTTGGTTTTAGGTTCGCCCCAAAAGCTCGGAGTTAAAAAATTCTATCTCAGACCCAATCCTATTATTTGAATCGAGTTTATTGGATCAAGCGGATAACCTAGTCCTTGAATAGGTCAACTGTAAAATATACATGCGACGTTTAAATTGTATGTAAAACCAGCAAGTCTTATTTGAAATAGGTCAGATCGATGTGTTTGTGTGAGTAATTTTATATATAATAAATATAAATATAAATATAAAATAATATAAAAGAGGATCCACTTACACTAGTATAAAATTAAATTAGTTTTACACGCTTTTATAACTTTTTTATATGAGTAATATTTTAACAAACCGGCCGTTGGATTTAGCAATATAATTGTACTCGTCGTGCTCATAAAGTTTCAAATCGATCCGATATCTCTATTATATTGATCGAGAATACTGCCTTTTTTAATAAATATTTAACGGTTGAAAGTTTTTTACATCGAACAAATAGTTAGACATTTTTAATTTACTAAAAATTCGACGTGCATGATCTACGCGAATAGAATATAAAATACGACGATCGGATTAAACAAATATAAATGATATAAAAATTTATGAAAATATTTAAAAATAATTTAATTTTACACTAATATAAATGGATTCTTTCTTATAAACAAAAAGTCAGCATTTTAAATTTGTGAGATCCATTATCCATAATGATGCTATAGCTAGCTCGTAGGCATGAATTTTGAATCTTAAATGTTACTATTAAATGAAATTGATGGTGAAAATTTGTCAAAATTTATTACTATTCCATATTACCAACTTGGTAATAAATTAAATCTTTGCTTCAATGTTGACTTCACTAAGAGAACAATAATGCCCACCAAAATTGTGCATAAAGATTTCATTCATTGAATTTGAATTTAGTTCAATTGGTTCATATAATTATTTTTAAAAAGTGACGTTTGATTAGACCTATTCAAAGATCGGACTACTCGCTCAACTCGACAAGCCAAGCCCGTATATAAACCGGGCTTAGTAAGGGACTTCAAAAAAAATCTAAATTCAAATCTCTTTCCTTATTTTAAACTATGATCTCTTTCATATAAAAAAATGATTTCATTCCTTAATTTCTTGGTAGAGGAAGATGCAAAGTTTTTCTTGGAGAGTCGTCTTCAAGTACTCTAAAATCAATGCATTTATCAATATTTGATTGGTTGGAGTGGTAAACTGACTTCAACTCTCAAAGATGAGAACCAATGTTAGAATCTTGGGAGTAACCAATGTTGGGAGGGATTTACCATTACACTTCCGGACTCGATAGGAATTAGTCTTCTATTAACCATTAAATGAGAATGAGGGAACATCATACTAGATTTAGAAAAAAAAAAAATCAGTGCATTTACATTTTCTGGCGGACATTTTCAATTTCATTGTACTTAACTTTGAATTAATAATTGTCTCTGTAGACACCGGATTTTATCCGGGTTTGTTATTTGTTAATTTTTAGTTTAGGTTAATTTTAATTTTAGTTTTTATTTTCGGATTAATTAAAAAACAAAAAAAAGGAAAAAATTGAAAAAAGAAAAATGCAAAGACACAGTTTGATCGTAACTCCTCTTCTCCTCATGGGATTAAATTTGAACTCTGATACAAGGGATAAAGGAAAAAAAGAGTTTTATTTGGTTAGGGATCAGACTTTAATTTGAGGAAGAACTCTAAATCAGATTGCACTAGGACTCCAAGCTAATTTTCTCTATATAAACATATTCAATCTCAGCAATAACCACATGATGCACCCAAAAGAGTGTATCTTATTTAACCTTGCACTAAAAAGATCAATTGTAAGTATAATGATTAGCAAGGGTCGAGTCCTCAGGGATTGGGTTTTAATCTATGCGTTATTAGTTTATAACTTACGTTCAAAGAAAACAATAAAAGAAAAGAGGTTTTTGAAGCCAGATTTAAACTAAAGTAAATAATAAGAATAAGATGCAAGGCGGTATAACCAGCCAATAAAAATATATATACTAAATTAGGTGGTATAACCAGCCAATAAAAATATATATACTAAATTAGGCGGTATAACCAGCCAATAAAAATATATATACAGTCCCTAGCAACGACTCAATAAAAATAAAATAAGAAAATCTAATCTAATCCATTTTCGTAGGAAATCACGGTGGCACTTAGCATGTGACACAAGCCTTTAAACCCCTAGGTGTCCCTAGTGGACGAGTTTAGTCTCGTGAGGGTTTACTAGAACGATACCCACAAACATTGAAAAACTAAAATAAACTACATATACTAAAAATATTTACTCCTATTCCTTTCAATATAAATTAGAGACAATCTTTGAACAAGTCTTATAAACTAATCAATAGCTTAAAGAATTTCACAAAAAATCATGCTTGAATGTAAATTGTTTGAGTTAAGCCAATATTAACATAACATATTTCAATCAAAATTGTGCATATTCAAACTTAATCTCAACTTCTCACATGGGATACTCTCATGATTTTCACTCTTTAAAGTAGTGGTAAAGTGTTTACACTCAATCAATCTCATGAAAACAGTTCTACCATATTCTTGCTTGTCCACCTATTCTCCACTATTTAGATCATACAACTTCATGAATCAAGAGGTCTTTAATCAAGGTTGTAATGGGGCCAAGGGGTTTGTAATGTGGTTGAAGAACAAAAGGATAAAGATATCACAAAGGTTCCAAAGAGTTCATAAAGTTTAGAGACATAAAAAGATCATACAAATAAAACTTCTCAAAACTCTTATAAAGCACATAATAACATAGGCTAAATATTCATGTTGAGCCTTTGCATCATTCTAACCAACTTTGTAACATCTTTTTTTTTTTTTTTACTTTAACTAGAAGTTCAAGAGAAGTTTTTTTTTTTTTTTTAATATGGGAATGTATTTGACAATGATCCATTTCTTTTTCTCTTGACTTTTTTCTTTCTTTTCCCCCCACACTTATTTCTTGTTTCTAACCCAAATTTTCAATAAATCTTCCTTGTCTTTGCAACTTGTCTCAAAACATGCTAATTCATCTTTGGAACAAAGGTAAAGATATAAGTATATTTAGGTTAGGGACAAGTTATGGTTACCAAAGAGATAGCTTATTCAATGTAGGCTCAAATTGGTTTCAATGTAGGCTCAAATTGGTTCACTAAGGGTGTGTTCTCTTGGAACATTAATAATGGATGGCTGTTTGGCTCTGGTTATAATCCTAATGCCTCTATCATATTCATGTTGTCACATGTATCAATATAGTCTCAAACGGTTTAAAGCAAGTTCTAGAGAATCATGTAATCATAAGAGCACTCAAGAAAGAAATTAGATTGATTTGTATAATGCATCAATCATTATAGGCTCAAAAACTCACAAGGATGATTATACAAGTCAGATTAAGTCTAAACATGCTTCTTTCTCAATCAACATATCATATTAACATTGGCTCATAAAAAGGTTGACATCAAGCTCAATTCTCATGAAAATCTTCTCACTAATAAATCTGTTTTAGACTTATGCAATTCATATCTCATCATTGTATTAAAAAGGAACTAAAACTCAAAAAAAAAATAATAATAATAATAATAAAGACTCATAAAAAAAAATAGTAGACAAAATAAAAGAAATCCTAAATCATTCCCCCCACACTTAATTCTTACATTGTCCTCAATGTAAGTCTATTAACTCAAATGAAAGAATCATGTGTAAGAGAAAAGAACTAATAACATAAGAATAGGAAAAGCTAAGACTCAAAACAAAACAAACTCATGCAACCTGAATAATCTTAAAATACTAAACAAAAATTAACAAGTAAACATAAAAAGATTAAAATCAAACTGACAAGGTGTGTCTCAAGTCTCCCTTACTCAGACCTTGTTCAGAATGAATACTTCTAAATTGCTTAATACACAACAAACTATTTTTTTTTTTTTTGAAAAGAAGAAATCAAACTGACAAGATATGTCTCAAGTCTCCCTTACTCAGACCTTGTTCAGAATGAATACTTCTAAATGGCTTAAAACACAACAATTTTTTTTTTTTTTTTTTTAAATTAGCAAAATATGTCCCTTACCCCCTACTAAAATATGACATTGTCCCCAATGTCAAATTTTAAAGGTAGAATTTAGGAGATATTACCTGCAGAGGTTGCTAACCACTTATTATAACTGAGACACAACAAGCAAAATGTTAGATAATGTCACAAAGACAAAGTGCAATCCACTCCTTGCTCGTCCATATCTCTTTTTCTTTTTCCGAGCGTTTGCGAAACAACCGTAGCAGATAAACACTCATAAGCTTGGAGCTTTTTGAGTAAATCTTCAATGGTTGTAGCAGAAATTATGGTTCTCCTTGCCTCTGAAAACATGAATCCATTATGCACAGCATTATCTAAATATGAAAGCAAATTACTAAAATAACTATTAATATTAAGCAAACCAATGGGTTTCTTATTTGTGACCAAAGATGACCAAGAAGCCACGCAAGCTATTTCTTCCAATGTACCCAGACCTCCTGGTAAAGCAATGAATGCATCGGCACAATGGTACATGATTCTTAATGATGTCTAGTGGTGGAGAATGAAACCTTAACCATATTTTTCATATTTGATTCTTCTTACTTACTTGTTTTCTTACTTTTCTAGTTTGCTTATTTTTAAAAGTATATTTATTTTTATTGGCTGGTTATACCGCCTAATTTGTATATTAACTTTGTTTTATTTTTATTGGCTGGTTATACCGCCTAATTTAGTATATATATTTTTATTGGCTGGTTATACCGCCTAATTTAGTATATATATTTTTATTGGCTGGTTATACCACCTAATTTAGTATATATATTTTTATTGGCTGGTTATACCGCCTTGCATCTAACCGAAATGAAGTTATTGCAAATCAAACCAAAAGCTGAGAAGTCATTTATTGTAGTTGTGATTGTGGCTCACATCTTCCTCTGGTTTTACGTCCAGAAACGGCTTAAACGCCTTCTATGAGTCGAGGATATGCTTCCCATCCAGTTTTCTTACAAGCTGGCAAACAGGGTCTTTTAACATCAGATTCCCAAGATGTTGCCATTCCCTTTGGAATTGCGACCATAAATCAAGAATTTCTCTTTGTACGTCTCCACTAGGATGCTTTTCAAGAGAAAGTTGGATATTACCCAAATTCTCCTTACTCAGTCCATCCTTAATGAATTCAATTTTATCATCTCGATTAGAGGACGTAATCCCAATAGAACGACATTTACCGTTACACGTCCATCGTGCACATTTGTGGCAATTTGAACTGATGCGCTTTGCTCATCGCTTCTTTGCAAAAGTGCTTCTACCTGTACCTGGTAAATGCAAAACAGGAAGATATTCATCTTCACGTACTGGCCCTCTATTTATACACATTTTGGAGGGCTAAATGACAAGAGACAAGCTTTACAAATTTCAAAGGTAGGTATAATAGGTGGGTGTATTTTTCTAACAATTTTCGTCATATTGTATGACAATTTTGATCAGCCAACTTGATGGTCGATTTTGTCAATCTTGGAGGCCTGATCTGATCACATGGTCTTCTAGAAAAATGTTCCCCTATGAGATACTAATCCATAGCCGTTGGAATCAGCTCATTTACTGATGTGGAGAAGAAGATATGGGCAAAATACGAAAACTGGTCAGCACAGACGTCATTGCACATCAGCCAACTTGATGGTTGATTTCGCTAGGGAAAACGACTCCGTTTCAAGAAGTGTAAAACATGACAAAGATAGATATGCCTCTTAACTTTGCACTGTTAAAATTTCAGCCTTATTGCTTTAGTGAAACTCCAGATATAGCTGATATGGAAAAAAGTGACGGAACTGGAACTGAACTGGATTTGCCCTTAATTCTAGTAATCTGAAATTACTCAAAGAAACTTGTGAAAAACACCAAATTACATAAAAATATAAAAGATCATAAACACAATTAGACTAAACAATAATAACTCGTATTTGACACAAAACAATAATAAAACATAACTAAAAACTATATAATTATACGAGTTATCACCACAGAATTCAGAAGATACAATTGAGAAGATACGATCAGAGGGAGAGAAAAGAAAAAATCAATCAAAAGGGTAGCCAAAGAAGAAACAAACAAGGAACAGAACATCCCCTACTAAAAGAAGCCCGCTCCTGCCTCAACCCTACCGAAGCCGCAGTTGCAAAGTGGAAGAAGAACTCTGAAACCGTAACATCGATAACGGCACTAACGACGATGACCCACCAGCCGTGAGCATTCATGCACTAACAGCTCTCAAATAGTTCCTCGAAGAACAAAGCCAATCTCTTGTAAACCATGAAACCGGAGGAGGAACTGGAGAGGAGGGTGAAGTGCCGTTAGTAACAAAAGATTAGAGACTGAGCCAATTCTGGAAGGCGAGTACTTTGACTAGCCAGTGCAAGAGCTGAAGTCCTATTGTTGGCCTCCCAATCAGAGCTTAGATCCGTACCACCAAACTAGTTTTGCTCATCAGACCAACGTCTTCCTCAGACAATACACGTGGTTTATTAGTAAGTGGTTCTTGTATAACATATAATGAGCATGACTTGAGGCACATGATAAGACAATTGGAAAATGCTATGCTAAGTATTGATTACGTGATAGTTTTGTCTTGTAATATAATAATGATTTTTTTTATATGTGTATATATTTATTCTATGATTTGTTTTATGATTATGATGATTATATATTTTTTGTTTAGGTTTAGGTTTTATTAATATAATTTAGGTTATTATTATTATTATTATTATTTTTAGTTAGCATGATTTAGGATTTAGTTTTTTTTATGATGATTATTATTTTTATTTTTAGATGGCATGATTTTAGGATTATTTTTTCATTATTTTGCATGGGTTAGGATTATTATGATATTTTTACTTTTAGATTGTTGCATGTTTAGGAATTTATAGATTTTTATGATATTTTATTTTTGCATGATTTAGGATATAATATTTTATTATTAAATTATTGCATGTTTAGGAATTTTTATGATATTTTTAGATTTTTAGATTTTTCATGTTTTATTTTATTATTTTTTTAGGTTTGCATGCTTTAGAATTTTATATGATATGACTTCATTGTGTTTTGCATGATAAATATGATATGATATGATATGATTTTATTTTATTTTATTAGATTAGTTTGCATGATTAGGAAAATAAATGTTTATTTAGATTTGTTAAGACCAATTTAGAATAACATGTGATTGATATGGTACTATCTTTAGGATAGATTTTTTAGGAAATAATATAATTGATGATAAATTAATTAAAATAATAAATGGAGATTTTTTCCAATGATGAAATTCAAAGAAATTACGAACGGTTAATTTCTGAGAAATTTCTAGGTGAGAAATTTCTCTTAAAAATTCTCCAGAATGAATGGAAGGATATTTTAAGAGATTAATTTCAATACCAATAAAAATAAAAAATTTATTTTTTTTTAAGAATAATTAATTTTCAAAATCTTTTTTTCTCAAAATTGATTTTCCATAATAAATTCTTAATTTAAATTGAAGGATAAATTAAGATTTTTTCCGATGATGAAATTCAAGAAAGTTGTGAATGGTTGACTTTTAAGAAATTTCTAGGTGAGAAAAATTCTTTTAAAAATTCTCCAGAATGAATGGAAGAATATTTTTAAGGGATGATTTTCGATATTAAAAATCACAATTTATTTTTCAAAACAAACATTAATAAAATATGGATAATTTTGGAAGATTAATTTAAGAGAAATAATTTGATTAAATAATTTAATTTTTTCCGACGACGGAGCCTCTTCAATAGAACGAATGGTTTCTTTTGAATACTCTCGAGGCGAGGAAACATTTTTTAGTAATTTCTCCAGAATGAATGGAAGGAAGACCTAAAAAATAATCTCCGATATTTCTAACTTTAATAATTAAAATGAAAATAGGATAGACAAGACCAGTTAATTAAGACTTTTTAAGTATCACAAGACTAATTAGGTACTATCTCTTAGATAGGCGTTGTGAGGGTGCTAATCCTTCCTCACACGTAACCGTACTCCCGAACCTAGTTCTGATAAGTAGACCAGAACCTATTCTTTTTAAGGTGCCTTAGTCAAGCTTAGGATCACTTTAAATGGGATAGATTCATAAAGGTGACTAATCACACCTAGATTAGATGATTAGTGGCGACTCCATTGATTTGCGTCTAGCATGCTGAATTCGTATTTGGCACGTTATGACAGTCTCTTTAGTACCTTTTCGGAAAAGATAAAATTGATTTCAACCTGTTTTTAAAATGTGTAAATATTTAAATCTTTCACACGAAAAATTACTATTTTTTTCACTGATACAATGTATATTATTATTATTATTATCATTTTATCAATTTAAAAACATTCTTATGATTAAATTTAAGGGTTGGGTTAATCGTTCAACCCGCAAGTTCAATTTATATTAGATCGGGCTTGGGTATAGATTTTATAATTTGAACTGACTTGATCTAAATTACTATTTATTAATAAAAAATATTTTTAATTATAAAAATATTAATATAAAATATTTTTTTATTTTTTTTAAATAATGAAACGAGTCTCTAGACCGGTCCAGACCCATCCTGAGCTGAACTTATGTAAAAAATTTCAAAAAAATTTAAACTACGATCCGATCCGCCCCGATTCATAATACCTCTACATGTGGTTGTACTTTTAAAACTTCTTTGTCTCTTGTTTTGCACATTAAATGAATAATTGAATCTTGGATTTCTACTAAACAAAATTTTTCTATTTCAACTCAATCCCCCTGCTCTAGGAGGATTCTCCCGCTCTTTTACTATGTTTGCTTGGGAGGATGTAAAGGGGGAAGATAAAAAAAAATAATAATAATAATTAATTTAATAGTTGAGATTCATAATAATTAAATTTATTCATGGATTGTGTATGAAATTTTTTCAAAATTTGACATGAAATCTAAATTTTGGTAAATTCATATTAAAGAAAGCGAATGATATATAAAATAACATTTACGTAATGCTATTTGGACTAAAGAAAATATATCATCTAAATTTCAAAAAATAATGAATGATATCTTCAATCCTTATTCTCAATTCACGATGGTTTACATAGGTAATGTTTCAGTGTTTTAAAAAAATCACCGGGTAACCCGTTCGACACGATAGGCTTTGCCTAAATTGGACGAACCTGAGATAGGAAATTTATAATCCAAGCCAATTAAGCCCGACCCATATTATTATTTAATCAATAAAATTATTTTAAATTTAATTTTAAAAATATATAAATATTAATATAATTTTTTTTAATATTTTAATATATTTCAAACAATAAAACGAATTTTCGAACCGAATCCTACTAGGTCTAAACAAATAATTTTTTTACTATTCAAGTCTGATTCAACCCATAAATACCTCTAATAATAACATATGCTATTTGATAACTCATACATCAGATTTTTTTCTTTCTTTCTTTCCTTCGTACCATAAAGAATAGATTTTAATGAAAGGGTTGGGGAATAGGGCTACAGTTCTATATTTGATGAGCCTAGAAGAAGTAATTATTTAAGAAACTGGACTTTGTCTTTAATAAAATGAAAGCCTGTCACTGCATACATGCACTCGATAAATTACTAGAATTCTTGAAACAGATTACAATGGGAAATTTGATATAAAATATACAATAATTTGTATTTAGATTTATTTATGGGTCGGTTCGTGAATCAATTTTTTTTTATTCAAGTTGGAAAATTTATATTATTATCGAGTTTAAATTCTCTATTAACATTATATAACAAACAAATAAATAAAACTTAGATTAATATAAGAAACATTTTTTTTCTTTTTTTTAAAAAAAAAAAAAATCATATTTAGAATACGTGTGTTTATAGGATTCTCTTTAATTAATAATATAACTATTAGAAAAATTATTAAAAATCTTGTCAAACCACTAATTTTCTTTTGTCAAAAACGTGTTTTAATAATATACTTTTAACATAAAATAAGCTTAAATTACGGTGTTATTAAAATATTCTAAAGGTAAAAAGATATATTTCAACCTCACTATTGTCTTCTTCCCCAAACAAGTTAAAAGACCCTAAAATTATTTCATATATACCAAGAAATCTAAAGCAAACACATAAATGCCATTCCCTCCCTCTCCTTTTTTTCCCCAAGACCCCACCTTTTGTCCTAGTCTTATGGCATGTTTTGTGAAGGGTTCTTAAAGTTGCAGGTTGTTTAAATTAAAAAAATCAGAGTTTTCTGATATATATATATATATATATATATATATATATATATATATATATATATATATATATATATATATATATAGACACTGAACTATTAGGGTAGTAGAATGAGGTTATGTTATTTGGATTGGAAGCGGAGTGTTGAATATAGATATGTTCAATTTTAATTTTTAATTTTTTTTTTATTTTATATTTGGAGGATCATTATCATCTTATATTTATGTCCAAATATATGTTGGATATAAATGTTAGATAAAAACATCAGACACGAATATTTAAAAAAAATAAAAATTTCAGATAACATAAGTATGAGGAAGCACAACAATATTTGTTTTTATATAATTGTTATGGGATCTACTTTATTAGTGTGACAAATCAGATTCCATTAATTTACATTAATTGTTTTCTTTTATACAAGTATTTCACATAAATATATATTAAGAAAAAATTCGCGCTACGCAGTGGGTGAAATGATTTACTTTTTATTTTTGTAATAACAATGACAACAATGTTATCAACACATAAATTGATAACGTGTAAAATTAATTATTAACGTGAAAAAATTTATATAAATTTATAATATTTTGAAAACACAAAAAAATAACACGAACACATTACGAAAATATAAGTTTTTCTTTAAATTGAATTATTATGAAAAATTATGCATAATATATCATGAATTGAGACACGACATGAACACACACATTTTTCTCTAAATTGATGCACAATGAGAAATTATGTAAAATATGAGATGAATTGAGACACGACACGAATACAATATAGAAAAAATAATTAAAACACAACACGAAAAATAACATGAACACGATATGAATACACGAACGTGTAAAAATTTATATAAACTTATAATACTTTATATAAATTATTAACGTATAAAAATCTATATAAATTTTAATACTTAAAAAAAAAACACGAACACATAATTTTTTTTCTAAATTGAATAATTATGACAAACTACGTAAAACTTGTCATGAATTAAGACATGAAACGAACACAACATAGGAAAAATAATTAAAACACAACACGAAAAATAACATGAATACGACACGAATACACGAACGTATAAAAATATACATAAAACGAATTATTAACGTATAATTTTTATTTTATTTTATAAATTTATAATAATATATAAATTATTAACATGTAAAACTAATTATTAACGTGTAAAATTTTATATAAGTTTATAATACTTTCAAAACACAAAAAATAACATGAACACGAACACGTCACGAACACATAATTTTTTTTACTAAATTGAATCACTATAATAAATTATGCAAAATATGTCATAAATTGAGACACGACACAGACACAAATTTTTCTCTAAATTGAATCATAATGACAAACTATGTAAAATATGAGATGAATTGAGACACGATACGAACACAACATTGAAAAAATAATTAAAACACAACACGAAAAATAACATGAACACGACATGAATATACGAACGTGTAAAAATATACATAAAACAAATTATTAACGTGTAAAAATTTATATAAATTTATAATACTTTGAAAAATAAAAGAATAAAATGAACACGAACACAACATAAGAAAAATAATTAAAACACAACAAGAAAATAACACAACCGCAATACGAATACACGAATGTTTAAAATATACAGAAATCGATTTATTAACGTGTAAAATTTTATATAAATTTATAATACTTTAAATATAAAAAAAATAACACAAACACACAAAAGTTTTTAAAACGAATTATTAATGTGTAAAAATTTATATAAATTTATAATACTTTGAAAACACAAAAAATAACACGAACACGAATACATACATTTTTTACTAAATTTAATTACTATGATAAATTATGCAAAATATGTCATAATTTGAGACACGACACGAACACACAAATTTTTCTCTAAATTGAATCACAATGACAAGCTATGTAAAATATGAGATGAATTGAGACATAATACGAATACAACATGAAAAAAATAATTAAAACACAACCCGAAAAATAACATGAATATGACATGAATATACGAACGTGTAAAAATATACATAAAACGAATTATTAAAGTGTACAAATTTATATAAATTTATAAATCTTTGAAAAAAAAAACAAACACGAACATATCACGAACACAACATAGGAATGAAAACACAACACGAAAAATAATACAAACACGATACGAATATACGAACGTTTAAAAATATACATAAAACGAATTATTAACGTGTATAAATTTATATAAATGTATAATACTTTAAAAACAAAAAAAAACAATACGAAAATAAAAAAAATTCTCTCTTTTCTTTCTCTCTCTTTGTTTTCTTTTTTCTTTTCTCTCTCTCTCTCCCTTTCTTTTTTTCTCTTTCTCTTTTCTCCTACACAAAAAAAAAAAAAAAGTAAACAGTAAGGGAAGACTTGGATAATAGAGCCTTTGTTGTAAAAAATGTAAAATTTATATTAATGGATGGATGGATATGGAGGTTAAGGGGTACAAACAATTTTTAAATTGAAGAACATATACTTCTTTTTCTTTTTTTTTTTCTTTTTTTTTTCTCTTTATTTATAAGGGGAAAGTATGATAAAAAGTTAAAATAATGAACCAAAATGATCAATGAAATACAGTTTTCTTGGTCATTTCCATTGTTCAGTGGTATAATGAAAGATTAAGGAAAGCAAAATACATATTATTTGAGAAATTTAAACTGCATAATAGTCATAAACTTGTGAGTTTTTAGCATTTTTTTTCCATTATCATATTCTTTGAATCTGGAATTTAACACAGTTGTTTCATGCAATCAATCTTAAGAGATGACATTCAACAAGTCTAGAATTCGAATCCCATCATTTACAACCGTTTTCCTTGCGGCCTCCTTTATATCAAAAAAAAAAAAAAAATAGTCAAGTAAGTGTGGATTTGAACACCACATATTTGTAAATGGATACAAAGGAGGGATGAATCTGCAGTTTATTCGAACACTCTTAAAAGGTGACATTCAGTAAGTCGGAGTTCAAATATTCTTTTTTTTTTTTTTTTTGCCTCGGCCCATATTTTTGGCTTAATATTTTTGTTCAAACCTTCCCAAATATTGGACGGACCTTCGAGTTTGGACGGATAACTCAACCCTTAAATAGATCTATACTTATTCAACCGAGAGAGTACTATTTTATTGGGAAAATGAGAACAGATTCATGACTTCGTCTCCAAAACAGCTGCTAAATTTGATTGATCTTTGCTAGGTATCCAATACTTTAGAAACATGCTCAAAGAATTTTTAGAATTCAAAAAATGGAGTAATATTAATTCAACTGATAATCTAGAGTTTGTAATGGCTGACTGGCTGTAGTTTTCCGGTGGGTAAAGATTTTTATGGCTAAGCCAAACCAAGCTAAAATTTTAAAGCTCGAATTGGATTCGAGATAAAAACGAATTATTCGAGTTCGCTCGATTAGGCTCATTTACTTAGTAAAAAGACGAGTTCGATTCTCATAGTCGACTTCAAACTCGATTATTTATACTCGAATTCGAGTTCAAATTGAGATTTTTTAAATTTCTAATTAAAAATAATAAAAATATATTATTAAAAATAAAAAACTTGATTAGGCTCGCAAGCTACTTGAGTCGGACATTAGATACTCGAATTCGGCTCGCTGAATAACTCGAGCTCGAGCTCGGCTCGACAATGACCGAGCCAAATTCGAGTTTTTTCGAGCTGAACTCGAATAACTTACGAGTACATGTGTCTCAGTTACACCCTTAATCAGAACAGAAGCAATAAAAACAATATGGCTCTACAATTGCAACACTAACTTATTGTATGCAATCAAAGATGATATGATGTCATAAATTCATTGACACAATTGCAATGTCTTTGAATCACAAAATAGTAACAATACATAAGACTATATATATTTGAACAATAACTAAAGAAAGAAGTATGCAATTCTGTCGTTTTCATGTATATTGTTATATATACAGTTCAAATATTCCTTTTTACTACTCAAATACAGGTACTTTAATTCCTTAGCATCCCAGCTTCAGCAGGATCAAATACAAGAAAATGTAAAACATTATAAAAGCTTAGTTTTAGGACCCGGATTTGAGTGAGTATCGGATGTGGGTATACTTAATTTTTTTAAAAAAATTTCATATATTTGGAAAATTATATCTCATACTTATGTCCAAATATGTGTTAGACATAAATATCGAATATAAATATTTTATGAAAAATGAAAGTTCGGATAACATAATATTCAACTGCATGAGATGCTAGAAAAGTTCTTTGAGCTGGAAAAGGCCACCATCTGCTATGCTCTTTTATTGCAAGTGTTTCCCACTCCATCATAAAGACTGGTGTAGTTTGAGCTGCTTATATCCCTAAGAGTAGCAAGATTTACTGCCATCATAATTGTATATTTGGTGGGTACTTCCCACTGGTTTTTTTTTTATTTGAATATTGCTAATTTTTTTTTTTTACCAAATTAACGTTTTCAAATTATGTATCAAAATGCGTCAATTATAAAATCAATTGAGAAGTCGTCATATGATATGGCGACTTCCCAACTAAAAGTTTTATTTTTTAAAAAAAAAATCATGCTCGGAAGTCGCCATATGATATGACGACTTCCGAGCTTTACATTTTGTAAAATTTAAAATTTTACACTTGGAAGTCGCCATATGATATGGCGACTTCCAAGTGCAATTTGTTATTATTATTATTTTTTTTTTATAATGTTGGGAAATCGCCATATGATATGGCGACTTCCCAACACCACTTTTTTTAAATTTTTAAATTTTGTAATTAGAGTATATTTTTTAATTTTAAAAATTAACATTAGTAAACTATTTTTGTAAAATTTTTGTTATTTATTTTAAAAGCCTAAATAATATTTTTTTTATAATATTTTTTTATTAATTAATTCTAAATATATTATATATATATAATTAATTAATTATACATTCAAGTATATTACTGTTTTAAAATGGTAAAAAAAAAATAAACTTTGAAATTTAATTTTACAAAATTAAAATTTTAGATAATAAATAACAAAATTAATAAATAATCATTTAAAATTTTCAAATAACGGTTAATTTTTACGTTTAATGAAAAAAAAAATACATCATGATTATTATACAAAACATACATTATTAAAAAAATTATACAAAAAATACATGATTATTGTCGCAACCTAAAAAAAATAACGACGACGTCTCATCGCAAGACTTTATTATTCGTTAAGCGTGACATTAAAAAAAAAACCGAGGAAAAGTCGACTTAATTCCTCTAAAAATGAAGGTTTTGAAAATGACCTTAAAAAAGACATGGAGTCGCCACCAATCTTTTTTAGCTAGGTGTGATCGGCCACCTATTAAAACCGGTTTTATAAAATATTTTAAAAATTAATTAAAACATTTTAAAAACCAATTTCAAGTCTGCGTTTTAAACCAGAGAAATCAAAGAAGCAGGTTCGGGAGCCGGTTACGTGTGGGGAAGGATTAGCACCCCCACAACGCCCGTATAAATCGGTACCTTATTAATCGTGTGTTATCTCAAGTCTCGGTAAAAGTTGGTTTTAAATTTAGTATTTCGAGTTAATTCCCAATTTAAAAATAATTCCATTTTTTATTGAAAATGATCCGGAATTTATAAATTTAAAATTTTCCTATATTCCCCAACAAACGTGGCAAAATATAGAAATTTTTATTAGTT
This sequence comes from Fremontodendron californicum, assembly GCA_030761205.1. NCBI lineage: Eukaryota > Viridiplantae > Streptophyta > Magnoliopsida > Malvales > Malvaceae > Fremontodendron > Fremontodendron californicum. The sequence continues at coordinate 20,312,204 of JAULJL010000030.1, read as the reverse complement.
TTGGAAAACTTTCCGAATCATTCTCTTTTTTGAAAGAAAGATATTCCTTTATTAATGATAATTGATGATATTCCCTCCAGCAAACCCGGTAGAGAACTCATGAATTATTTTAACTCGGGAATATCTTTATATTTTTTATTGAAAACCATTATCTTTCTGAAAACATTTAAAATAAATGAATATGTATATGCATGACATAAATAAAATGACATAGCAAAATCTAAATAACATAATGCAACCTAAATGACATGGCAAACATGAATGATATGGCATATAATTTAAATGACATGGAATAAAATAATGCTATCATATAATATGCATAAAAATAAAAATGCAATGCATGAAATGTATTTTTTCCTTTAATTAAGGAAATCCGTATATCTAAAAAGATATCCGGCTACCTTAGGAAAATATGTCAAATTAAACATTCTAAAACCAAAATACTTTGTGATTGTTTAAAAACAATTTTGAAAAGCTTGAATTAACAATAAAAACTGGGCTAATTTTTTTTTAAATGGCTCTAATTTCCTAAGTTTAAAAAATCCGGACTTGACTACCCTTAACCCGGGACTTGAAAAACCATTTTTAGAGTTTAAAAGGGCTTAGAAATCATCCTAAGTCAGTAGCTAACCCTCTTAATCAGCCCACTCTAAGTAAATTAACCAAAACAGAAAATTGGTTTTTCTTTAAATTCAATTCTGACTCCACTGTCCAGTTTTAATCCACGATTTTTAACCTATTTTTAAAAATTCCCAAAAATTTTGAAAAAAAATACTGGAGACTCAGGACATGTAAAACTACACAAAAACAAATCAGTTTAATTTTCGGATCAAAGATGAATTCCCAGAAAAATAATAGATGTACGAGTTTTTTGGAGGAGAAAAAACTGCTTTGTTTTTCTTTAAATTCAATTCTGACTCCACTGTCCAGTTTTAATCCACGATTTTTTACCCTATTTTTAAAAATTCCAAAAATTCTGAAAAAAATACTGGAGACTCAGGACATGTAAAACTACACGAAAACAAATCGGCTTAATTTTCTGATCAAAGATGAATTCCCAGAAAAATCAGAGATGTACAAGTTTTCGGAGGAGAAAAAAAACTGCTTTGTTTTTCTTTAAATTCAATTCTGACTCCACTGTCCAGTTTTAATCCACGATTTTTTACCCTATTTTTAAAAATTCCAAAAATTCTGAAAAAAATACTGGAGACTCAGGACATGTAAAACTACACGAAAACAAATCGGCTTAATTGTTTGATCAAAGATGAATTCCCAGAAAAATCAGAGATGTACGAGTTTTCGGAGGAGAAAAAAAAACTGCTTTGCCAACACATTTTTGCTTTTGATAAAATCATTTAAAAACCAAAGTAAAAATATTTGAAACTCATAAAATGACTTGAAAGCGGTAGCTAGGACTCTTTGAAAGTTAGATAAAAATTGGCTAAATAAAAAAAATCACAAAGGTAGAATAATCAATTTGACAAACTTAATTTTCCACAAGTGTGCTCAAGAGAGCATGACTTTGAACCATTAATTGGCTCAAGTCATTATTCAAGTGGCATGAACATGAAATGCATGAAACAATGCAGCAAACATAATGCATGAAATGCATGGATCTAAACCTAAATGTAAGGAAAATGCATGACATAAATAATATGGCCTAGACCTAACATGAACTTGCATGGCATTTAATGTAACCTAGACCTAAGACATGCATGGCATTTTCACAAACACAAGGCATGCTTAATTCAAAAATCCAACCAAATATCATGCAAATGCAAAAACCTAACAACTAGCATGACAAAAAATACAACACACAATGCAAAACACATGGAGTAGCCAAATGGCCCCAAGCTCCAACAAGCATGGCATTTTCACAAACACTTGGTATGCTAGCATGAAAAACTAAGTCATAACACAAAAATCACACAAGCATTTTCACAAACACCTAATATACCAAATCTAAAACATGCTCACTAAGATATAAAACAAGAATCATGCAAAGAATCACACAAGCATTTTTACAAACACTTAATATGCTAACTCTAAAACATGCTCAAATTTAAACAACATGAAAACAGAAAATTAAAAATGCAAAAACATGATATCTAAGACATAAATGGCAACAAACAAAGCAACCAAATTAAATATAACTTAAGAACATGAAATAACATAACACTTAAAACATCAAAAACAAAGAAAATAGCATAAACAATATGGTAAAATGAATTGAAACAACAACTTAAAATAAATAATGTAGGCCATTTGGCCATGGTGAGATTATTGTAAAAACAAAATGTAAAAAAAATATACTTAAGAAAGGAAATGAAGGAAGAACAAGAAACATTATTTTAAAATGAAAACTCACCAAGTAGAGATTAAAATAGCAAAAAACAAGAATAGAAAATGAAAGTGCAAGAGTTGGTGCTCAAGAGCAACCTCAAGAAGCTAATATTTCAAGCTTTTCTCTTCAAACTTTCCTTTATTTCTAAACTTTTTCTTTTTTTGCTCTCAACCAAGAAGATAAAAACTAAGAAAAACTAAGAGAAATCAGCCAAAATGGAAAAGAAGAAACCAAAATCTGCCTCCCTCCTCCTTAGGGCTAGCCTTAATGCATGGTTATATAGCCTCCAAGATGTTGTCATTTTTGTGTAACCTAATTTCCATCAAATGGCCAATAATTCAAGATGAAAAGTCATGAAATTACCACCTTTAGATTAGCATCTCATCCCTCTCAAATTACAGCTATGCAAAAATAATGTTGACATCTTTCTTAACCTATGTGGTTTAATCACCATGGCTTGATCAAAGAGAATGGTTAACTAACTCTTGATTTTTAACCACTTGATTAAAAAAAAAAAATTAGAAGCTTCCTCCTTTCTTTGGGCTTGGGTATGCCAGCACATCTCTTTTCCAGCCCAACTCTGATTTTTTGAAGGGCCAAAAAAAGCCCTTTTCGGTTGCTTGGGTGAAATGACCATTTTGCCCCCCGGATGCAAGTAAATATCAAACGGACTCCAAATTCAATTTTTATTTTTTTAATACTTCCAAAATAATAAAATATTGAGTTCTGGAAGTTTTCAAAATTATCCGAGTCCGTTTGCTATTTATTTGGATTTTTTCTTCCCAAAAATGCCCTTTTATGCCCCTACATTTTACCATTTTTTAAACGAGCTCCAAATCAAGATTTTTCTTCACCAATCTCTTCAAAATAATTAAAAAGTGTGATCTGGAAGTTTTCATAATTTTTGGAGCTCATTTGGTATTTTTTCGGGATTTATCGGCTTGAATTACTGCATAGGAGGCCCGGGATTTGGCCATTTTGCAAACGAACTCGGAATCAAGATTTTCTTTCGCCAATCTCTTCCAAATAATTTAAAAATGAGATTTGCCAAATTTCAGAATTTTTGGAGTCCATTTGCTATTTTTCCGGGATTTATCTTTTTGAATTACTGCATTAGAAGCCCGGGATTTGGCCATTTTGCAAACGAACTCGGAATCAAGATTTTCTTTTACCAATCTCCTTCAAATGATTTAAGAATGAGATTGACAAATTTTCCATAATTTTCAGAGTCCATTTGCTATTTTTCCCAAATTTTTCCAATTTTGCCCTTTTACCTCCGAAACCCGGTTTTGCTCAAAACAAATCCGATTTTTAGATTTTCTTCAATCTGAGCCTTGGGCCATCCTTTTTAACCATTCTTCATCCATTGGGGGGCTTTGGTCTTAACAAGTCGGGCCAATTCTGTGATTCTTCCCGATTTCACCGAAATCCACTAAAAACCCTAATTCTCGGTTTTCTCCCGGATTGACTTTTCTTTCGGTTTTTCTTGCAAGTGACTTCTCCATTACCCGTAGTCAGTGCTTATCTTTCATTTGGAACCTTAAATTCCGACCAGTTTGATCGTTTAAGCAATTTTCCCCAAATTTCTCGGATTAGGGTTTCTTTTCTACTGAATCTCCAAATCCCAACTTCCGAACTCCATATCTTTCAATGTAGACCTCGGATTATCAAAATTCTTTTGCCATTTTTCAATTGAACTTAAAATCTTGATTTTGAAAGTGGGTTGACTTTTTCAGTAGTTGACTTTCTGGGGTTGACTTTTTTGGGGTTGACTTTTTTTGGGGTTGACTTTTTTTCAAGTTTGACTTTTTGTGCTCGCCCTCTTAAACTAAGTCTCGGAGTACCACCTGCAGGATGAAAACAGTCTTTTTACACTTGGGAACATCAATATGGGAAGAAAACATACCTGTTTAGTGGTCCGGACAAAATTAGGTGTCTACAGCTGCCCCTCTTTGGCTATTGCTGAGAATCAGGAATCAGGGAAAGATAAACCGACACTAATTTTGTACGGTCAGTGACATCACATGTGAAGGAAAGGAAAAGGGGTTTCTTTTTCATTTTCATTTTTTTCATTTTCTATTTTTCTTTTTTCATTTTTTTCTTCTTTTTTCTTTTTTTCTTTTTTCCTTTTTTTCTTTCTATTTTCTCTTTTTCATTTTTTTTCATTTTTTTAAAACAATAGATTGAAGATTTTGTCCTTAAATTGAATTCCCTGCCTAAACAAGGCTCGATTCGTCTTAAGGGAATGAATTCGATTTGAAAAGAAAAATTTATGCTCGAAGGGCTTTAAAATTGGTGCCCGAAGGTCTTAAAATGGTGCCCGGAGGTCTTAAAAATTGGTGCCCGGAGGTCTTAAAAATTGGTGCCCTGAGGTCTTACCCCTGAAAAAAGTTATGCCCGGAGGTCTTAAAGATGTTGCCCGGAGGTCTTACCTGTGATTTGAAAAATTATGCCCGGAGGTCTTAAAATGGTGCCCGGAGGTCTTAAAAATTGGTGCCCGGAGGTCTTACCTGTGATTTGAAAAAAATGCGCTGTATGCGACTTTAAAAATGATGCCCGGAGGTTTTAAGAATGGTGCCCGGAGGCCTTACCCGTGATTTGGAAGAAATGCGCTGTATGCGACTTTAAAAATGATGCCCGGAGGTCTTAAGAATGGTGCCCGGAGGCCTTACCCATAATTTGGAAGAAATGCGCTGTATGCGACTTTAAAAATGATGCCCGGGGGTCTTAAGAATGGTGCCCGGAGGCCTTACCCGTGATTTGGAAAAAATGCGCTGTATGCGACTTTAAAAATGATGCCCGGGGGTCTTAAGAATGGTGCCCGGAGGCCTTACCCGTGATTCGAAAAAAAATGCGCTGTATGCGACTTTAAAAAAGATGCCCGAAGGTCTTCAGAATGGTGCCCGGATGCCTTACCCGTGATTTGAAAAAAATGCGCTGTATGTGACTTTAAAAATGATGCCCGGGGGTCTTAAGAATGGTGCCCGGAGGCCTTACCCGTGATTTGAAAAAAATGCGCTGTATGCGACTTTAAAAATGATGGTGAAGAATTGTTGAAAATTAACCTAAAGATTTTGAGAAGATGCGAATGCTTTTTGATGCAAATGCATATGTTGAATAAGATACGAAATGACTTAAACTGGTGCAAATGTCTTTAATGCAAATGTAAATGACTTGGATTGATGCCCATGTTTCATGATGCAGATGCCCCTACTAATTGTGTTCATGTAACTGGTTTATGAATGGTGTAACTACAATTACTACACATTAATGAAAATGCAATGATTCTAGAAATGATGCAATTGTTTGAGATGACACAAATACGAATTCCATGAAGAATGTAAATGTAAAGGTAAAATGCAGATGCTTATGGAATAATGCCAATGCAAAAACCCATGAAAGATGCAAATGCTTGCCGACACTGTGCAGATGTAAAAGCTTGATAGAGAGATGAGTGCTCATGAGTGATGCAAATGCCCCCGGTTGTTCCTCTAGACTTTGGCTTAGCCTTTCAAATTCATTTTTCCTCTTCAAATCAGAGTATATCTTCAATTCATTTTGGCTATTCTCTTTGCCCCAACAGTTTTTCAAACTTTCATCAACAGAGATCTGAACCGGGTTCTATTTCTTCTTCTCATATCTGGAAGTCAGGACCTATCCTGGCAGTTCTATACCTTTGGGTTAGAAAAACCCTTGTCTCATGTCAACATCAAAAATGGGTATTTCAAAAATATTTTTATTTGTTTTCGCATTTTGAAAACTTCTGAACAAAAAATATTAACCCCACAATGTGTGATGTACAAATCTTTTGAAGACTGATGATCGTTGTCTAAGTATCAATCTGGTTTTTTTTTTTTTCAACTGGGATTGGCAAGGCTTGGTATAACAAGATTCTAGCTTTTCCAGGAAAACTTCATGACAAAAATGTATATCCCTTCTAGGCTCACAAATGGAACAGTTTTTATAAATCATGAACTCATTGAGAACCAAACAAATTCAACATTCTTTTAGTTTCCATATCAAGGCATTTTGACAAGCGTCAAGATTGGTCGGGATGTTTAAACTGGAAAGTTGATTTTGGAGGAAAAAAGTTTCAGTTTTGGAAGACAATCCTCTGAATGAGAACTGACAATTTGGGGGGTTCAGGAATTCCTAGATGTTCCTCGATGACCACTCCTTTAATAAGATCTTTTCTTTTGGGGTATCGACACTATCATAGATGGCATCAAAAATTCCTATTCTACTCTAGACCGCCCATTTTTGGGTTTTCGCCCTAGAGTCCCATTCTTTTCAATTTTTTTTTTTTACCATGCACTTGAGAATTCTAAATTCTTCCTTAGTGAAATGGGATAAAATCTGAGGAAAAACCTTTCAAATTAAATATTCATGCTTGATCAAAATGGACTTTTAAAGCACGTAATGTAGGCCATGGCTCAGGGTTCAAAAAGAAAGGATAAATAGGCCCAAAATATGTGTTTGAGGGTAATCAGATCAAGGATCCTTTCTTGAAGAGGATTTTCTTTGAAGCATGTGTCTCTTCTTGGACATTTCTTTCTTTTTGATTTTGCTCTTTTTCTTCCTTGCTTTTGGCTTTCAATTTGCCATGTCTTTCACACACATTTTTTTATTGTGTTTTTTGTTTGTTTTTCTTGGCTTTCATTTTGTCATCTTTTCCTCTTCTTTTTTCTTTGACAGAGTGAGCCCGTATTTATTCGGGGCTCCATTTGCTTTGTGTCTGTCCTTGAGCTATCACTCATTTCTCAATGATCTTTGAAAAGATCTTTCCTCGCATTTGCCCTCCAGTGTAGAGGGTAATCCTTGATCAGGGTTCAAAGAAGAAAGAATTCTTTTGGCTCAAAAGGGGTGACTATGGATAATTTCTTTTTGTGTGAAGGGGATATGAAAGATGGACATTTCTCATGTCAAGCACAAATATTCACATTGAAAAGCAATCCCCAGGGGAAATAGATATTCAGAATTTCATTTTGCACTTTGGAATCATCCGAATTCTCACATGCATGACATCACGATTTTTTTTTTTTTCGTCGCATCCCCCCAATGATTCATGCATTAGCCCATCCTTCTTTACCATGTGTCCATCATTTCCATATATGATGCCCCAATTTGATTAACCATGAGAATCTGTATCAACGAGGAACATAGCAAGTCTAGGTCTATTTTGAAAAGGCTGAGTTTCCAATCTGAGTTTTTTTGAAGAGATAAGGAAAATATGACCCAAAAACGGGTTTTCTCTGGGACAAGAGATAATCTAGTTTAATCATTGTGCCCCAGGATGTCAATCATGAAGTGATGTTTGGGCAATTAGTGTTTTGTGGTTATTGGGAAAGGTCATGAATGGTTTTAGCACAATCTTGACACACACCAAATTATCAAAATCTAGACTCTTGAAAGAATGTCTCATTTGTTTGAATTTCAAGGAATTTGAAAATTTTCAAAAAGTTCGTTCCTTTGTTCATAGCCTAGACTAAGATCTAAGTCTTTGCTTATTCTGTGATGACAATGGTTTTATGAAGTCAAATCATTCATATTCCTTGAAGCATTAGGTCTTTCAAGTGGTCTCGGTTCAAAGGATTTAGGCTTAGGAAAGCCTAAAAGAGAAGGCTGAAGATATTGGGTCATTTCTAACAATGATCATCAATATTCTCAAGATTGTTCATTATTTCATGTGAAAACCACTTATTTATTGTGTACCACAAATTTTCTCAAAGTTTCATTTTTTTTTTTTTTACAATTTCAAATTTATTGCTAAAATAAAATGAACACAAAATATTAAAATTCAAAATTTATTTATTTCATGTAGATGTCATCATGAGACAAGAGCTTTCATCATCAAAGTGTATAGAAAAATATGCATCAGAATGCTCCTATTGACATGCTTTCAAAGATAACAAATCTTATCCTCAAAATTCTTCAAGAGGAAATCAATCTATGGTAAAACAGATTTCCAATGTTCGATAAGCTCTGGAATCCAAATGCCATTGTGGACAAGACCCTCAATTCTTTCCTTCAGTTTTTTTTTTAGTCGAATGCCCAATTGCCCCTAGGTGATAATCACACTTGCTGTCAGGGTCATAACTCCTTGCTGATGGATTCGAAGCTATTTTCAAAGGTACCGGGGTAAGGTACTGATTCTTTATTAGTAATGGTAGTAAGTCAGGGATGGGGATTGGAATTCTTTCTTGATTTTCTCGCGGTCGTTTTCTAGAAGTAGGCCTTGTTGCAAGGGCTGGTATAGGATTAGGTGTTTGGGTAGGTAGGTAAGGATAAAGGCTTGGAGATACCTCAGTAGGGTAACATGATTGGTATGAGGGAAATTGGGAATATGGGATGAAATCTTCCATAGTCTGGACATCTTCCTCTTTCTTTCTTGGTGCCTTATTTCTCTCGGTATTGGATGTTCCTTCTCTTTCAAGTTTCCCATTCTTGATAGCATTCTCAATCATCTCCCCTGAAATTACCATGTCCACAAAATTCTTCGAAGCATTTCCGACAAGTCTGTCATAGTACGGGGCGTGCAGTGTATTCACAAAAAGGATAGTGATTTCCTTTTGTGTCAAGGGCGGTTGTATTTGGGCAGCCAGGCTCATCCACCGTTGTGCATATTCTTTGAAGCTCTTAGTAGCTTTTTTCTCCATATTTTGCAAAGTGAGACGATCAAGTGTCTTGTCGGTCATATGCTTGTACTGGTTTAGAAAAGCCCCAGCCAAATCATTCCAAGAGCGAATCTGATCCTTGCTCAACTGATTATACCACCTAATTGCGGACCCGCTGAGGCTATCCTGAAAGCAGTGAATCAAAAGCTTATCATTATCTATCTGACTTGTCATCTTTCGGCAGAACATAGTGATGTGGGCTGATGGATCGGTCGTCCCGTCATATTTCACAAAGTCAGGGATCTTGAACTTAGGAGGAATGACTAAATCGAGGACCAAGCATCGTTCTTTCGCCTTTACACTCCCGAATACATCTGTTCTTTCTATTGCCCGAAGCCTTTCATCTAACAACTGATATTTCCCTTGGGAATCTGCTAACTCAACCTCATTTACTGCAACCCTTTTCAACTTTGCCTGTTCAGCTGGATCATCTGAGTTTAGGACATTGACGGGGTTAACAGTGTTCTGGGCATCACTTATTGCAACCTCATCTTGGCCCTTTTGTACCTCTAACCCTTCTCCGGCGACAAAGTTTTCGGTGTATCCTTTTCCCTTGATTACAGCAGACATTAGCTCCATCAGTTTAGTCATCTGATCCTTAGATTCTGCTTGAGATTTTGCTAGTTGTTCTCGCAATTCTCTCTGTTCCCTTTCCATTTTTTCCATTCGGGCAACTTGTTCATCCTCCATATCACCAGCCTGTATTAAAAGTGTACTCAGTACTTCTTCTGATTTGAAATGGAAATTCTTTCAAAGACTCCTAAAGCCAAGCCAACTTCTATTTTATTTCCCCCAAATGTATGTCATGATGAATGAGCCATGAATGCAATTTGATGCATGTGAAGCCTAAACAATATGATGTATGGATATGTACAATGGAAACATGCTGACCATATATGTGATAAATGCAATCACAATGCCAACATGTTGCAAACAAAGAATAAACAGATCAACACATGAATATATGCAATGACTGCTCATGTATTTTAGCATGTTTCCCAATGAATGATCACATACACTATGAATGCAACATGGTGTCAATTATGCAAACAATGAATGGTTGATACAGAGTATATACAAAGAAAATCATGCTAACCATGTGTGTTATGAATGTGACCTAATGCTAATCATGATGTATGTAATAAGCAAATTAATGCATGGATATATACAGAAAAATCATGCTGATTATGAATGCATGAATGCAACCTGACAAATAATTGATGGGATGCAAAATGCAAAGGGGAAGATATCACGGAGGAAATAAGAATCGGAGGAACTTAATCATCAACATCTTATAAATTTGAAGCATACTCAATTCATTCCCATATCAATGTTCACAATGGTATAAACCATGTTTTAAAATTTGAGCAGTAGTTAAAACTGTCTTTACAAGCACTTTATTCTTCCTAGCATCCTAAGGCTATAAGAGCCGGCTACTGAAAAAGTGAAATCCTATTACATCATATAAGACCGAAGTCTTTCCACCTCAATGCTGTAAATCTCCCAATCCTAATGGCGTTTTCCCAGTCCTTTATCAATCAGTGTCGTTGGATCCAACCACTTGGCATCTATGAGAGCTTGCACTTTCCTTTTGACTGCTATACAATCTTCGATGCTATGGCCAACAATTCCATAGTGATAATCACATCTTTCATTTGGATTATACCACATTGGATATGGTGGTAACAGGGGTTTCAATGGGACACAGGCAACCATGTGATTTTGGATCAGTATAGGGAGGAGCTCTTGGTAGCTGATTGGAATGGGATCAAAATGCATTTGGGTCTTATTCTGGGATCGTTTCTTAGTCACACATGGCCTAGGAGTTGGGGCACTTGGTGGTGGCACTAAGGTTCGAACCGGAGTGTTTACATGGGGATGTGGCGGAACAGCATGGTAAGGGTATGGATTTGGACACGGGGCCTTTGGAGGTTGTACATAGCTCGAGGTTCCTATCCCAGGTACTGGATAAGGTGATTGATGAGGGAAATAGTATGAACTGGTAGTTGGTAACGATGGAGTGGGATTCAGGAATCCCGTAGTGGTCGTCCCAATGGACGATTGGACCATAGTAGGGTGGGGATACTGGTTTGGACCTAGAACAGTTTGCAGGTATGGTACTGGATTCGAGGTTTCTGTCTTTGGTATCAGGCTTTCAGGTTTAATTATTTTCATGATTTTGTCCACAATTTCATCAGGATTGCAACCTTTGTGGCATTGACAAGTGCAGGATCCAGCAAGGATTGTATGTTCTGGACCTAATGGTTTTGGTTGATCCGAAGATGATGCGAAGCCCTGAGAAAGTTCACCTTTACTGTTACCCATATCCTCAACCATTTTCAGCAATTTGGCAAGTTGTTCCTTCACCTCTCGGATTTCATGTCCATATTCATCTTGATTGCGTTCCAAAGCACCCAATCGTTCCTCCGATTCATTCCTCATATCTCGAACCCCTTTCATGCAAATGAAAATGTCATGAGATTAAGATTATGAATGTACATGCTCTATTCCTATGTGCATGAATAAACTGATGGTTAATGCATGAACATATACAGAGAAATTATGATGACTATGTATGCTATGGATGCAATCTAATGCCAGGTATATACAGATAATGACTATGCATGTTATAAACGTGTCCTACAATGAATGACCATGCATGCTATGATGTCAAAATGATACATGCTAAGAATAAATGAATTAATACAAAGGTAGGTACAAAGAATGACCATGTATATCACAAATGTATTCTACAATGAATAATCATGCATGTTATGACTGTAACACGATGTCAAAATGACACAAATAAATTAACCAATGATTACACGAAATTGGTGGGACCTAAATCTTGATTATTCAAAAATCTCATTATGCAAGATTTGCCTCCTAATTTATGATTTTTTTTTAACATGCTTTTTTTTTTGTGTTTTTTTTTATTTATGAAAAACCAATCACATTATTTTCAAAATAATTTCAGGGTGGATCCCACTATGGTACCATATGCAAATGTTCATGTGACACTACCGGTTTTATGAAATCATCAAATGAAATTACCAACTGTTTATTGCAAAGAATGAGATCAATAACACAACCAAAAATGTACATGCTCTATTCACACATGTATGAAATGTGCAACATGCAAAATGCTTGAAAAAAGATTTTTTTTTTTTTTTTTTTTTTTATAAAAAAAACAGCTAATGAACATCTGCCCCAGCAATATCTGCTTATTTAGGCATCACGATGTCTTCGAGACGGAGTATCACATTTATTACGGGCGATGTACGTACATCGTTGCCCGATCTACCACACTTATTCGGAGTGTAAAATAGGTAACAAAAGGTTTAGAACTGTCCCTCTATGTGTTCCTATTTTCGGTATATCTAACGGAAATCCGGCATGGCTTCGCCTAGGTTCACTATATGAGGGTGAATCGGTTCTAAGGCTCCGAATTGTTCCTCACTGTCGCCGGTGAAGGCTAGTAAGGCACCCCGATAAAAGCGGGTTCAATTCGTTAGAGTATATTTTCCTATGCCCATGCGGAGGATCATCACGAAGGCATTAGGTACTTTATACTCCGAAAGTGTTTCACTAGCCCATACGGAGGATCAATCACGAAGGCGTAGTTACTTTACTCCCACTTAAAAGGACGGAACCCGGGTATAGGATTCATGTTATGCAAATGCACGTGTAGTGTGTGTGGAGGAATAATAAACCTTTCACCACCTATTCTACAAACCTTATTCTAAATGCCCTAGCAATTAAAACATTCAAGAATAGTGTAACGCATTAACCAACAAGCAATTATAATATACAACCTTAAATAACTAGAGAACAAAAATAAAATGCATGCACATGAGTATGAACATATTTAAAAATAATTTATTATTTTCAAAATTCTCCTTATTAAAAAAATGTGGGAATTAAAATCAAATACCAATTAAACCAACAAAACCGAGACTTTGATAACACACGACTAATTCTAGGCCTGACTCTCTAATATGTCCCCAGTGGAGTCGCCAAGCTGTCGCAACCTAAAAAAAATAACGACGACGTCTCATCGCAAGACTTTATTATTCGTTAAGCGTGACATTAAAAAAAAACCGAGGAAAAGTCGACTTAATTCCTCTAAAAATGAAGGTTTTGAAAATGACCTTAAAAAAGACATGGAGTCGCCACCAATCTTTTTTAGCTAGGTGTGATCGGCCACCTATTAAAACCGGTTTTATAAAATATTTTAAAAATTAATTAAAACATTTTAAAAACCAATTTCAAGTCTGCGTTTTAAACCAGAGAAATCAAAGAAGCAGGTTCGGGAGCCGGTTACGTGTGGGGAAGGATTAGCACCCCCACAACGCCCGTATAAATCGGTACCTTATTAATCGTGTGTTATCTCAAGTCTCGGTAAAAGTTGGTTTTAAATTTAGTATTTCGAGTTAATTCCCAATTTAAAAATAATTCCATTTTTTATTGAAAATGATCCGGAATTTATAAATTTAAAATTTTCCTATATTCCCCAACAAACGTGGCAAAATATAGAAATTTTTATTAGTTTTGGAAAACTTTCCGAATCATTCTCTTTTTTGAAAGAAAGATATTCCTTTATTAATGATAATTGATGATATTCCCTCCAGCAAACCCGGTAGAGAACTCATGAATTATTTTAACTCGGGAATATCTTTATATTTTTTATTGAAAACCATTATCTTTCTGAAAACATTTAAAATAAATGAATATGTATATGCATGACATAAATAAAATGACATAGCAAAATCTAAATAACATAATGCAACCTAAATGACATGGCAAACATGAATGATATGGCATATAATTTAAATGACATGGAATAAAATAATGCTATCATATAATATGCATAAAAATAAAAATGCAATGCATGAAATGTATTTTTTCCTTTAATTAAGGAAATCCGTATATCTAAAAAGATATCCGGCTACCTTAGGAAAATATGTCAAATTAAACATTCTAAAACCAAAATACTTTGTGATTGTTTAAAAACAATTTTGAAAAGCTTGAATTAACAATAAAAACTGGGCTAATTTTTTTTTAAATGGCTCTAATTTCCTAAGTTTAAAAAATCCGGACTTGACTACCCTTAACCCGGGACTTGAAAAACCATTTTTAGAGTTTAAAAGGGCTTAGAAATCATCCTAAGTCAGTAGCTAACCCTCTTAATCAGCCCACTCTAAGTAAATTAACCAAAACAGAAAATTGGTTTTTCTTTAAATTCAATTCTGACTCCACTGTCCAGTTTTAATCCACGATTTTTAACCTATTTTTAAAAATTCCCAAAAATTTTGAAAAAAAATACTGGAGACTCAGGACATGTAAAACTACACAAAAACAAATCAGTTTAATTTTCGGATCAAAGATGAATTCCCAGAAAAATCATAGATGTACGAGTTTTTTGGAGGAGAAAAAACTGCTTTGTTTTTCTTTAAATTCAATTCTGACTCCACTGTCCAGTTTTAATCCACGATTTTTTACCCTATTTTTAAAAATTCCAAAAATTCTGAAAAAAATACTGGAGACTCAGGACATGTAAAACTACACGAAAACAAATCGGCTTAATTTTCTGATCAAAGATGAATTCCCAGAAAAATCAGAGATGTACAAGTTTTCGGAGGAGAAAAAAAACTGCTTTGTTTTTCTTTAAATTCAATTCTGACTCCACTGTCCAGTTTTAATCCACGATTTTTTACCCTATTTTTAAAAATTCCAAAAATTCTGAAAAAAATACTGGAGACTCAGGACATGTAAAACTACACGAAAACAAATCGGCTTAATTGTTTGATCAAAGATGAATTCCCAGAAAAATCAGAGATGTACGAGTTTTCGGAGGAGAAAAAAAAACTGCTTTGCCAACACATTTTTGCTTTTGATAAAATCATTTAAAAACCAAAGTAAAAATATTTGAAACTCATAAAATGACTTGAAAGCGGTAGCTAGGACTCTTTGAAAGTTAGATAAAAATTGGCTAAATAAAAAAAATCACAAAGGTAGAATAATCAATTTGACAAACTTAATTTTCCACAAGTGTGCTCAAGAGAGCATGACTTTGAACCATTAATTGGCTCAAGTCATTATTCAAGTGGCATGAACATGAAATGCATGAAACAATGCAGCAAACATAATGCATGAAATGCATGGATCTAAACCTAAATGTAAGGAAAATGCATGACATAAATAATATGGCCTAGACCTAACATGAACTTGCATGGCATTTAATGTAACCTAGACCTAAGACATGCATGGCATTTTCACAAACACAAGGCATGCTTAATTCAAAAATCCAACCAAATATCATGCAAATGCAAAAACCTAACAACTAGCATGACAAAAAATACAACACACAATGCAAAACACATGGAGTAGCCAAATGGCCCCAAGCTCCAACAAGCATGGCATTTTCACAAACACTTGGTATGCTAGCATGAAAAACTAAGTCATAACACAAAAATCACACAAGCATTTTCACAAACACCTAATATACCAAATCTAAAACATGCTCACTAAGATATAAAACAAGAATCATGCAAAGAATCACACAAGCATTTTTACAAACACTTAATATGCTAACTCTAAAACATGCTCAAATTTAAACAACATGAAAACAGAAAATTAAAAATGCAAAAACATGATATCTAAGACATAAATGGCAACAAACAAAGCAACCAAATTAAATATAACTTAAGAACATGAAATAACATAACACTTAAAACATCAAAAACAAAGAAAATAGCATAAACAATATGGTAAAATGAATTGAAACAACAACTTAAAATAAATAATGTAGGCCATTTGGCCATGGTGAGTTTATTGTAAAAACAAAATGTAAAAAAAATATACTTAAGAAAGGAAATGAAGGAAGAACAAGAAACATTATTTTAAAATGAAAACTCACCAAGTAGAGATTAAAATAGCAAAAAACAAGAATAGAAAATGAAAGTGCAAGAGTTGGTGCTCAAGAGCAACCTCAAGAAGCTAATATTTCAAGCTTTTCTCTTCAAACTTTCCTTTATTTCTAAACTTTTTCTTTTTTTGCTCTCAACCAAGAAGATAAAAACTAAGAAAAACTAAGAGAAATCAGCCAAAATGGAAAAGAAGAAACCAAAATCTGCCTCCCTCCTCCTTAGGGCTAGCCTTAATGCATGGTTATATAGCCTCCAAGATGTTGTCATTTTTGTGTAACCTAATTTCCATCAAATGGCCAATAATTCAAGATGAAAAGTCATGAAATTACCACCTTTAGATTAGCATCTCAGCCCTCTCAAATTACAGCTATGCAAAAATAATGTTGACATCTTTCTTAACCTATGTGGTTTAATCACCATGGCTTGATCAAAGAGAATGGTTAACTAACTCTTGATTTTTAACCACTTGATTAAAAAAAAAAATTAGAAGCTTCCTCCTTTCTTTGGGCTTGGGTATGCCAGCACATCTCTTTTCCAGCCCAACTCTGATTTTTTGAAGGGCCAAAAAAAGCCCTTTTCGGTTGCTTGGGTGAAATGACCATTTTGCCCCCCGGATGCAAGTAAATATCAAACGGACTCCAAATTCAATTTTTATTTTTTTAATACTTCCAAAATAATAAAATATTGAGTTCTGGAAGTTTTCAAAATTATCCGAGTCCGTTTGCTATTTATTTGGATTTTTTCTTCCCAAAAATGCCCTTTTATGCCCCTACATTTTACCATTTTTTAAACGAGCTCCAAATCAAGATTTTTCTTCACCAATCTCTTCAAAATAATTAAAAAGTGTGATCTGGAAGTTTTCATAATTTTTGGAGCTCATTTGGTATTTTTTCGGGATTTATCGGCTTGAATTACTGCATAGGAGGCCCGGGATTTGGCCATTTTGCAAACGAACTCGGAATCAAGATTTTCTTTCGCCAATCTCTTCCAAATAATTTAAAAATGAGATTTGCCAAATTTCAGAATTTTTGGAGTCCATTTGCTATTTTTTCGGGATTTATCTTTTTGAATTACTGCATAAGAAGCCCGGGATTTGGCCATTTTGCAAACGAACTCGGAATCAAGATTTTCTTTTACCAATCTCCTTCAAATGATTTAAGAATGAGATTGACAAATTTTCCATAATTTTCAGAGTCCATTTGCTATTTTTCCCAAATTTTTCCAATTTTGCCCTTTTACCTCCGAAACCCGGTTTTGCTCAAAACAAATCCGATTTTTAGATTTTCTTCAATCTGAGCCTTGGGCCATCCTTTTTAACCATTCTTCATCCATTGGGGGGCTTTGGTCTTAACAAGTCGGGCCAATTCTGTGATTCTTCCCGATTTCACCGAAATCCACTAAAAACCCTAATTCTCGGTTTTCTCCCGGATTGACTTTTCTTTCGGTTTTTCTTGCAAGTGACTTCTCCATTACCCGTAGTCAGTGCTTATCTTTCATTTGGAACCTTAAATTCCGACCAGTTTGATCGTTTAAGCAATTTTCCCCAAATTTCTCGGATTAGGGTTTCTTTTCTACTGAATCTCCAAATCCCAACTTCCGAACTCCATATCTTTCAATGTAGACCTCGGATTATCAAAATTCTTTTGCCATTTTTCAATTGAACTTAAAATCTTGATTTTGAAAGTGGGTTGACTTTTTCAGTAGTTGACTTTCTGGGGTTGACTTTTTTGGGGTTGACTTTTTTTGGGGTTGACTTTTTTTCAAGTTTGACTTTTTGTGCTCGCCCTCTTAAACTAAGTCTCGGAGTACCACCTGCAGGATGAAAACAGTCTTTTTACACTTGGGAACATCAATATGGGAAGAAAACATACCTGTTTAGTGGTCCGGACAAAATTAGGTGTCTACAATTATTATACAAAAAGTACGTTTATTCTAATTATTTACGGAGGAGCTCGAATCGCGTGGTGTTGAGCAACAATGTCAAGCTCTCCTATTGAGTGCTGGTTCTGGTTCTATGTGATCCGCATGCTCACCCACATCAGTCGATGGGAATGCACTACTAGAGGGATCCACATGTTCTGCATCAAAAAATGGAAACTCACTGCTCGAGGAGCCAGCACCCATAAAGGGAACCTGACTACTAGATGGACCCATAAGTGATGTAGTACCAAATGCTGACATAGGGGTTCCAAACTGATACATTGAAGTTAGATATGCTGAACTTGGACTTGGGGTGAGGAGCTGGTCATCTAACCTCGTCGTTGGCGGTTCTGGTAGGTAACACTCATCAACATCAAATCTGGGGTGACTGACGGAATGACGATAACTGGATGCTACGCCATGTTCTGGTTGAGGATGACTAAATGACATCTTCGGTGCAGTGAACTCCGCCGCATGTGATGAGGCCGGTTGACGCGTCCGCCCACGTTGTCGACTAGGTCTAGGAACTTCCATTCCGTGTGTAGGACGGACTGGATTTGAAGTTTGTTCGGGAAATGACATACTCCTAACATCCTCAAATTCCGACGGTGGACAAACAAAAGGCTGACCTTCATTTTTAAACCATCTTATGTAATCAGCAGATAGGTTGAAATTATTACGAACAATGGGTATACCTGTCGAAATTTGTTCAGAACGTTCATTCCACAAATGGATCCATTGCCGATGCTTCGTAGGCCAAAATACTTCGTGGCGCCCACGCATATTAATCTTGTAAACCTTATTAAGGTTTGCCGGTGGTTGCGAAATTGGTTGTTGCATCCCAAATTGTCGAAACACCCTGTAAGTAGCGTGCCACTCTACATATGCAAAGCATACCAATGCTGTGTTTGCTATCCATATATTATAATTATTAGTTGTATCCGATGGAAGACATGCCATAATTTGATTTGAAGAATACGACATCCACACAAACTGCGAATAATTATTACAAATTATTAGTTTCATATGAATTAAATACAAAAATACTTGAATGTAACATTCGAAACATTTACCTTTTGATATGCTTCTCGATCTAGTCGTGATCTTATAGTTCGAAGGCCGAGCGGAATATCGCTACAATCTTTAGGATGACTCCACCTGTTAAAAAGCATATACAATCTTAATATACTTAATAAAAATACAAGTTCGTAAAAAATTAATAAAAATAATCAAGATTATTACCTACTTGCAAGGGGGTATACAAGCGAAAAATTCTCGCGCGGAGTAAGAAATGGCAGTCGATGCCAAGCACATGACTGCAGAAGCAGTAAACATCCACCTATGTCATGGCAGTCGAAAACTGTAGCCCAGCACAGTTCTCTATACAAAACCGCTAAACACGCAGAACCCCAACTATAATTTGCTGCGTGCTCTAAATCACGAAGCAATGGAATATACATTAAATGTACCCAACTGCTCGATTTGTCCGGCATTAGCATTCCTCCAATTAAACGTAAAATATATGCTCTAGCAGCATATTTTACCTGGGAGATTTTTCAATGACTACAGCCACGTTTTTGTCACCATTGAGCCCTTCAAACACTCTTTTGGAGGTACAACGCCCAATAAATTTTGGCACTCTTCATTCCAATCTAGAAGATTTACGCCTGTAACTGGCATGCCATCCACTGGTAGTCCAAGTTGGACCGAACATCTTCTAAAGTGATTGTGCATTCACCACACGGAAAATGAAAAATGTGCGTCTCGGGTCTCCATCGTTCAACCAACGTGCTAATTAAGTCCGGCAGAAGCATACATTGTCGAAATTGACTTGCATAATAAAATCCGACACTCTTTAAGTGATCGATAATAGATGGATGCAGATCTTCAAAAAAAAAAAATTCTCGATCGTAAGACGCGAATAGGGTCCTGTTCATATTTAATTAAATTAAATAATTATGAAATCATAAAAAAATTAATGATGCAATCTCTTTGAAATATAATTAATTATAAAATCATTATTATAAATATCCAGCTTATAATTTTATAAAAATTAATAACAAAATTAATAATGATAAATTATAAAAAATTATAAAAAATATGATACAAAAATTACTAACCTCTTCATATATAATCGCGGATATGTGCTTATCTTGCAACCTCAATAACGATGAAGCCATTTGAATTCGTACACTAAGAGAAAATTTTAGAGAGAGTAGTAAATAAATATTTGTATGAAAAAATATAATGGGAAATGGGGTATGTATAGGGGGTGGGCAACGGTCAATTGATCGTTGCCCAATTCAAAAAAAAAAAATATCCGTTTTATAACGGTTAAAAACTTAATTTAATTTTTTTTTTTTTTACTGTTGTAAACGTTTTAAATTTTAAGTTTTAAACAGAAACTAGTTCAGAAGTCGCCATATGATATGGCGACTTCCGAACTAATTTTTTTTAAAAATTTACAAAATATAGGTCAAAAGTCGTCAATCATATGGCGACTTCTGACCTATAAAAATCATTTTTTTTTTTAAATTAGAAGGGAAGTCGCCATATGATATGGTGACTTCCCATGGCATTTTTTAAAGCATATTTTGGTATTTAATTTCACAATATTAGTAATTTGATAATTTTTTTTTTTTTTTACAATATTTTGGTAAATTTGCCCTTCCCACTCCATTAAATTAAATTTATTACTTAAATATATTTAAATATTATTTTATATTAATATATAATTTATAATTAAATTTAAATAAAAATAATTTTATTATTTAAATAATAATTCAAACAAGACCAACCTCAATAAACAAAAACCTACTTCTCAGACTGAGCAAGTAATCGACAGATCTACATGCAATCCAACATGACTTATTTACCTATACCATGTGCCTTCCTTCCATTTGGCCCTCCTTCAATGAACAAAAAAAACTAAATTATGTATAAAATTACAGTAAAAACTCCATTAAAATTACTATTACCCAATGCCTAGAGGGGATGCGGCCCGGAACTTTTTCATTTTCCTTGTCCATGCTCGGTTCTGGATTGATCCGGACCAGCCCACGAATCTGAATTACTGTTCACAGTTAATAAAAAATTAAAAAAATCATTTTTATATTAATATTAATATATTATTATAATTAAATTTAAATAAAAAACTATTTTATAGTATATGAACAATAATCTGGGTCGGGCTGAGCCGGTCCGGATCACAAAAATGCTTGCCCAGACCTGACCCAATACGGGTCGGGCTTGTCGGACCGTACAGGCTGCCCGGCTCATGAGCAGGTCTACCCAATATCCATCTTAGATTTTAGTATATTTTTTATGCACCGGCCACCCTAATCGAATAAACCTTAAAAATATAAAGAATAATCGTGTACATGATTTTTTTTATAAAAGAGTTCTTGGCCGGGCAGTGAGTAAAAAATTAGATAGGAAGTTAAACTGATAAAACTTCAGATCATTGGTTCAACCGGATCATTGGTTCAACCGGTTTAACCGATCCAACCGAATTATTCAATTAAAAAATAAAATAAATATTAAATAAATGATTTTGATATTAAATATAGTAATTAATTAATAAAAATATGTATTTTACTTAATGATATACTCTTTAATATATGACTAAAAGGTTAAAAGTTCAAATCTCATCATTTAAAAAAAATTAATAAAAAAAAAAAAACTAATTTTTTTATCGATTTAATTCAATTTTTTTTTGGTTTTTTACAGGTTGAACCAATTTTCTACCAATTCAATGAACTCCCGATTCTTTCATATGTGTCAGACTAAATAGGCCACCGATTCTCAATTGAACCAATCTGACCAACCGATCCGATCCAATTTTTTCAAAACTGGGACCGGCAGTCTTTTGCTCCAACTCATTCACTACCCAAAATGAATCTCTAGTGAAAAGAGTGAAGGTTAAGGTTACTTCCGATCCTGACTAGGCCTGGTAATCCGTATATTTGTATCTTCTTTGTGTTATTTTTTTCTGTCTATCATATTTTATATCGTGTTTTAGTTATTTTTCCATATCATATCCGAAGTTACTAGGTGTAGGTCATGTTTCCTTAATTACTTTGCAGTACATGTTTAATCACTATTCACTAATACAACTTTCACGATTAATAGAATAATGCTACAAATATAAATAGTAATATATTAAAAAATAATGAATTAGATTCTGACCCGTTACTTCTCATGCATCATCAAACGCAAAGCCAAAGTAAATTTAGATCCTAAAGTTTTCGTTTGATCCAAGTCGTTTGATCCAAATCGAAGAAACGACGACATGTTGCTGTAGTTTGATCTTACTTGATATACTAAATTTAGGACATGTTGCTGTAGTTTGATCTTACTTGATATACTAAATTTAGGCCATAAGCATAACTCTCATTGAACCTGACAATTTTAAACACGTTATGATTACACTACACCAATTATTAGATTTAACCATCACCTTTCGAGGCATAATTGTACTTTACATATTCTAAAGAACTTGTTGAAATTAACCGAAAAGGAATGATTGAAATAAAGAATTGACTTAGTGGTATTAAGACTCTTATAGTACAAATTAGCTGCAATCAACAAGTAAAAATAAGCCAATAATCGTGTGATCTATTGGTAGAGTGTTGGATTCTTATTTCCAAAAACCAGGGATCAAACCTCACAATCTCAAATATATATATATATATATATATATAAAGTAAAAATAACAGCCCCATTATGAATTTAGAAGGAAAATAGCAACATAAATTAATCAATAATAATCATCAAGAAAGTTTAGTTGAGCATTTGCAGGCAGTCTTTGATGGAGCTGGCAAATACTTTTTCTAACATGAGCAGCATCTCCTTGTTTAAAAACTTCAGAGCCCTTGACAATGCCACCTAAATAAACTGTTGTTATCTCAATCTTTTCTAGTTCAATGGCATAGTCAAAAATAGACATGATGAACTCCATAACAAGCATATCGCCATGAAAACCAGAAACCAAAACCTCCTTAAGATATTTGTGAGGAGATATAGGAATTCTTCTCAATTCTGGACTTTGCGTAGGACCTAGTGAAAACTGCATAAACCAGATCATGTATCTAATATCTGATCAGTGGTCTTATTCAAATTCTATATTGATGTAGCTAAATTGCAAAACGACAACTATCTGGGCCTACTTTAGTACTTTTATAATCTCAAATTCACTATGATTTATACTATATTACTCGGATTCTAAGGATATGTGTCCGATACGGATATGCTTAATCAAATAAGAATACTTACATGTAACTCAAGTCGATGCAAGAATGGAGATGCCTTGATAAAGCAAGCAACCATTTGATAGCAACGTAGCACCCCATAGGGACCATGGGAACAATTAGAACTTATCAATGATAGATGTTTTAAATTGCAGAGTAAAGGGACCTTGTTGAATACTTGTTTTCCCTGTAAAAAAACCAAAGCCAGCTATAATAAGAGATAAAAACTTCAAGAGAAAATGGAAATGCGTTTAGACATTCTTCCACTCACCTCAAAAGAACCAACATCGATCATCAAATACACCAGCTGAGAAAGGTACGCAGCAAATTGGCCAAAAAAAAAACCTTTGCTTTCCACACTTCCCCAAGAGGAACGCATGCATACATTAACAAGCTGTTTAGCATCCTTGACACAAATATTTATCTGGGGCCCTATATACTTAAAGGAAACAAGATTTGGAGCAAAAATTTCCACCTTCTCCAAATCATAACAACGGTATATCTCCAAGCAATTCAACTTCAGGTGAGGAACAGTATGCTTTAAATTGACTAGTCCCTCGCTGTAAAGCAAATGTAGGCACTCAAGTGATGTGCAGCTAGATAAAATGGTTTCAAACAGATCATCTGTAAGATCTACAAATTTCAAGAAGAGCTCTCTAAGAGACTTGAAGCGATTTTGAACACTCAAAGAGGATGTACGAATGGAGAAAACACGATCCAATTGCATTAAATAAGGCTCCATTCCCTTCCTTTTATCGAAGAGGTCAAGTGGGAGGGAGTAATTCTTAGTCAAGCCTATACTATGTGGGAATGGATAGAGTGAGAAGTTTAATTCAAGCTTAGAAACCCCAATGGCAATTGCAAAGGCAACCCAAAGATCAATATGACAACTAGAACTTTCTTCAAACGGGTAATGGATGCCAAACTCATGCAGCTTTAGACCCTTTTGAAACCTTAGCACTTGGTTGACCACTTGTATATATCTATCCTTATAAACTCCATGTAGTTTAATGACCCACTTACTATTTGTGTCTTTGTCATTAAGTTGCAAGACTTCTTCACATCTAAAATTTAGACTAGGGAGGGATGTCCATAAATATCGCCATCTTCGAGAAAGGATGCTAGTGGCAACTGCTTCCTTCAATGTCAACAATGATAAAATGTATGAAAGGATGTCATCTGGCAGTGCACTAATCTTATCTTCCAATGCCATCCTTTTGCAGCCCTGATTATTCATTCATACATTTCATTATGTATTTGGGAAAAAACAAAACTAAGAAGTTTAAATAATACATGATGTTAATATAATAAGTAGGCAATACATAACTATGTTACATGGACTCTTCATTTTCTCTAAAGTATTCATGTTCGACACCTGTGTATGATACATATTCGGACATGGATGTGAGGGTATGATCCTCCAAATATATGAAAAAACTTAGAAAAAATTGAGTATACCCGTGTCGGACACATACTTGTATCCGATACTCACCCCGAGTCTGGGTAACATAGATACAAAATACTAATTCCTTGTGAAATGTAAGTATGTGATAATATTTTAACAAAATACTTGAAACCGATTCTAGGTACAAATGAAACTAAATAAAATTTAATGCTATTTCTAATAGAAATCAAATATATACTAAACTGTAACTTACAAGCAAAGAATTGAATTGATATAATATTCTTATTCAATACTAAATCAATCAATTAGTTTCTTACTAACATAAACTGAATTAAATCAGATTACTAGGAAATTCTTATAACTGATCAAGGTGGAATGTTAATTTTCTCAAGATTCAAGAAACACTTCTTGGGTGTGTATGCGCTTCATCTATCTGAAATTCTCTGCAATATATAAACAGGGATTTAAATAACGGCCGTAACGCGATATTACAGTCGCTATTTTGTAATTTCGGCTTTTACCTTCGCGCGATATTTACTGCAATTGACCGAGATAACATTCATTATATCCACAATCGTGTTAAATGTGATTTCGACCGAAAACACATCCGCGACCGCAATTTAAATCCCTGAAAACAGATCCATGGACTTCCTAAAACTTCTAACCTATTACACATCATAGAACTGTTAGAGATTAACATAAAAACTTCAAAAGGTTTAAGAAAGGTTATTTAGTAGAAAAGGCTTATATTAGCATGCATTACTCAAGATCCATCAATTTGGAACCCAAATTCCAAGAAAGAGTATTTAGATGAAGAAAACAAAGAAGATTTTGATCCAAGAAAGAGCAGTCATTCAATATCACTAATTAGAAAAGCTTTTGATGACAATCTTATTTGGCCTCATCCTAGGAAAGCTAGTATTGGTAGAATATCAGCTTCTTCTTCCTCCGATATGGTTGAAAAGGGATTCACACTCAGGATTGGATTCTTAAAATCTTATTCCTGCTTGAGAAAAGGAATTTCTCTGAAGTAGTCGTGTCCGACACATATACGGATACGGATATGGGAGTACAATGCTTCAAATATGTGGAAAATATAGAAAAAAATTGAACATACTTGTGTTGGACACATACACGTATCTTACATATATGAATCATAAAATTCACACTCAGGTTAACTTAGTTGTTTTTTTGACATCATAAAAAATTTAACCATCAATATTTAATGTAAAATACAGAGTTATGAATCAACATGATATAGATATGATTGGCTTCAAAATTTACAAGCATGGCAGGTAGGAATTCATTATTAAATAGATAAAATTTTACTATACAGAAATTTTTTAAATGGTATAACAACTAGCAATAATTACATCCATATAACATGATATAGATGTGTATCATATATTATTCGGAGCTGAGCGTCGTGTTGTCCGACATGAGTATGTTTAATTTTTTTAAAGTTTTTTCATATATCTAGAGGATCGTATCTTTATCTATATACACATGTCCAATATATGTCGGACTCGGGTGTCAAAAGACAAATAATTTAGGAAAAATGAAGAATCACAATAGCATAGATTGTATGATATTGTTTGGGAATGATAAAAGAAAAGAGAAAAAGCAACAATAGCAAGAGATATTATAAAACACAAAAAAAAAAAACAAAAAAAAAACAAAAAACAAAAAAAAGATTGGAAGTTTAGACAACATTGACCTTCAATTTTGGAAATTGCAAAGGATATGGACGTTTCCTATTCTTCGCCATTAACCAAGTAATCTTCGATTTTGCAAAAGCCCAGCGGCATGGCTTCCTCTTTGCCATTAGTCAGCCCTGGAGGATGGAAACCAAATACATCAAAACTTTGCATCAAATTCATCTCATAATCCCAAAGTTAAACCTGAAATTTAACTTAAATTCTCAATAAATACCTGGATTAGCGAATGCTAGTAATCTTAAATAATTGAAATTGCAACCCAACTAAATTCGCTGTTTCAACTTATTTATCGAGAAATTAACTTAAATTGTCGATAAATACCATGAAGACAGATACTTGCAGTCTTCCACTTCAAAAGAGGGAAAAAAATACAGAGAGCCGTACCGAAAGCAATCCTAACTTTTATAATTAACCAATTTAATTTCATAATTAACTAATTTATTATTATATTTTTAATAATATAATTAATTAATTTAATTTCATAATTAACTAATTTCAATTTCATAATTATGTTTAAAATTTAAAAATATTGACAAAAATATTAAAATATCTAATTTTTTTCCAATAACAATATTAACATAAATATTAAAAACAATTTATTATTAAAATTTTAATATTTCAAATAGTAATATTTTATTAATAATATTTAATATTAAAATATTATATTAATACTAAATACTTGAAATAATACTATTAATTATTAAAACATAAACTATTTTACTATTTTAAAATATTAAATAATTATAATAATTATGAAAATATTATTTCTATGAATATTTATATTATTAAAATTGTAATATTTTTATACTAAAAAATTTTATTATTAAATATTTATAAAATATAATTTATATATATTTATTATTAAAATAGTATATAAAAATATTTTTCAATAAAATATTTTAAAATTTAAAATATTGATAATATTACAATTTATTATTAAAATAATAATATTGTTATATAAAATTATTATTTTTTAAAATAATAAATAATATTCATTATATTAATAAATAAATAATTAATAATTTTATTTATTATTAAAATAATATAATATATTATTAAAATATAAATATATATGTTTAATAATGTTCAAACTAGAAATAGTGAAAATTACAAGATTAAAATATTTCATATTTTTAAATAGTAACAATATATAAGGCTCTATATCTGAACAATAACTAAAGAATGAAGTATGCAATTATGTTGTTTCCATGTATATTGTTATATATAGAGTTCAAATATTCCTTTTTACTACACAAATACAGGTACTTTAATTCCTTAGCATCTCAGCTTCGGCAGGATCAAATAACAAGAAAATTTAATATATTATAAAAGCTTAGTTTTAGGATGAAAGAGTCAAACTAAAGTCCAGTTACAAAGACACCTAAGTTCATTCTACCTATGTTACCCGGACTTGAGTGAATGTTTGATACGGATATCAGGTGAGCATTCGATCGAGTCAAATTCAGTGGAAAAATTTTCGATTAGTCGAGTTGACGAGTCCTATCTTGTCAACCAAACTCGATTTGAAATTTTAACGAATCGAATCGAGTTAAAAAAATTCGAGTCGAGTTGAGTTGAATAAATATATTCGAGTTAAAATAAATATTTCACAAGCTCACATACATAATAATTACATCTCTTAAAGGTCCAAAGTTCCCAGAAGGTAATATTCAAGCTTAAAGACAGATAGACTCTTCTCTCAAAGAATCACAACATTGGGCCAACACATCGATCCTTCCATCTAAGATCTGCAACCAAAATCCTACATTTCACTTATGACTCCACAGATAAACATGTTTCTAAATTATGTGCAAAAAATCACGAAATAAGTAAAGAAAATTCAAGATTAATAAGAGCATAATTAAACTAGAAAAGCATGTGGTATAAAAGAAAGAAGGGGGTAATTAATGTTCAAAAAGTAATCTAATTAGCTAGCCAATGTTTGATGAACGAGATGATCAAGATGGTGCACAATATGCCAGCAGATGAGCCAGAGATTGGCAGTAGAAATTTATATTATACAAGTAGCAGAGAAGTTAATTATTTGCTCCAATAATGCTATATTAAATTTCATGTTTAAATTAAAGCCCTTTCTTAGGTAGCAAAGGATCACAACTTTGCAAGGTACATGAGGCACTGCTAACTCAGAGTTTGTCTCAGACGTGTATTCCTGAGTCCTGACCAAGCTGTCCCCTAAGCACTAAACTCAAATCCCAATGATAGACTCTTCTCTCATTTTGGGAGTAGTTCAAATATCTTCATAATACATCGGACTTGTCTATTCTACTGGAAAGAGAACCCACATGTAAGATGTATATGATCCAAGTTAGAAGCTAGAAGCAAGTGAATGGGAAAGATTCAATCATGAGCATGTCCATGAATGGAAATAGTTTAGTAAACTAGTGACTAAAACTATTATCCAAAGAATAAAATTGAAATAATTGATTAAAGAGTGAAAACTAAAACAAAAAACAAAACAGAGAACGCATAGTCAAATGCAGAAAGAAAGATTAACATAAATATGGCTGCCAATCTAAGAAAATAAAGGAATTTGAGATGCAAATTTAAAATTAAAAGAGAAAAGAAGTAAAAAAGAAAACGATAGGAAATTACCTTCAATAAGAGAGGAAAATTAAACAAAGAGATTTTGTTTAGGATGGAGAGCTGAGAGCGAAGCAGGAGAAATACAGAATGGAGAGAGAAGAGCTTGCTTTGTCGAGACTTATACTGCAGACGGGTTAGGGTTCTAAAAAGGAGAGTTATGCTGCAGACGGGTCACGCGGGAGGGAGGTTTACTGGGTTAACTTAAAACCCAACCCCAAAACGACGTTGTATGATGTACTATTATTCGGATTTTCGGTTTATATAACTCGAATTATTTAGTCAAATTGATCCGAAAACTCAAATAACTCAAATTATTTAATTTGAAATTTTTTTCGGTTTTTTCGAATCGAGTCAAATTTTGCTTACCCTTACAGATATGTATCCGATAAGAGTATACTCAATTTTTTAAAGTTTTTTCATATATTTGGAAGATTATACCCCATGCTCATGTTCAAATATATGTCGGATATAAATGTCGAATATAAATATTTTAAGAAAAATGAAAAATTCGGATATCATAGCATTCAACTTCCAAAAGAGTGAAAAGAGAAAGGATGCAGGAGTATTTACAAATTCATCTGTCTTCATAATAATACTTAAATAATTAGAGAATTCCAAATAAAGCAACTCAATAATCCATGGACTCAAATGACTAATTTCCATTGATCAATTACATGAGATGCTAGAAAAGCTCTTGGAGCTGGAAATAGCCACCATCTGCTAATGACCATACCCAGAATGAGGTTTTGCTTTTTTAATGCAAATGTTTCCCACTTCATCATAAAGAATGGTGTAGTTTGAGCTGCTTATATTCCTAGAGTAGCAAGATTTACTGCCATCATAATTGTATATTTGTTGGGTACTTCCCACTCCATTGACAACTAGGTTATCTTTTACAACCATAAAACCCTTTCCTTTCTGCAAATTCCTGAGTGAACTGCTAAGCAACCTGCAGGCGTCAGCATCTTTAAACTTATTCTTTTCATTAAATCCCAATGTGACATTAGCTACAATCAATGAAGTTACATTTCCTTGATTGAGATCTTCAAAGTATAAGTTGAAAAGAAACCTCTTGAGTGATTTCTTGGATTTAATATTAGAGGCTGGCATCTTTGAATAAACTCTGTCATCAAAATGGATCATCTGGTTCACAATCTGCAGATTTCCATCTTTGGCCATACCATGGAGTTACGGTAACTTAAATCTTGGATTGACTTGGTTGTGACTGTCCCATAACTTGACTTGATCCAGCCAGTTGAGGATATGAACCTGGTTGTTTTTGTAACAAATGTTCCATTTAAACCCTTAAAATCTGACACAGAAGAAACACCAAGAGGAACAATGTCATGCTGCAAAAGCTTCCCTTCAGTCTTTGAGCTCTTACTATCTAACCATAGATGCAAATTGGCATCAATATACCACACATTCAAGGCATTTGTAACACCAAAACTTAGTTTGTGGGATTTCCCATCCAATAAATTCCCCAAAAATGGGGTAATTTCAATGTCATAAGTAGGGAGATCAAATGAACCAATGGCACTAATGGGTCTCCACAAGTGAGGAATAATTCCTCCTGTGTAAACCACAGTAAAAGGCCAAACAGCACCAATAATTTCACCATCCAAACTAACCACAACTTCTCTAAATGGTCCATTTCCTGGCAAATCTGTAAGATTATTAGCAGTAATATACTCATTTGGAGGATTTCCATACCAAAACTCATCATTCTCATGACAAGACAAAAACCTCCAACACAGCCTGGTAAACATTATGAGAAATTTCTAATTCCTTCACTTTAACATTAGTAGCATTCTCAATCTCATACCACAACCCATCATTCAATGGCAAATCCCTGGAAAAGGGTATGATTAAATCAGCCTTAGAACCAATCCCACACCCTAGTTTTTCTTCTCTTTCCTCAAAAAGATTCATTTTTTCCACAGCAGGGTAAAAATAAAGAGTTAAACTGACATGGTAAACACCAGTATAAGTTTTGTCAACAATATTTCCCATATAAACAGCAAAAGTTTGAGTCTTGTTCATCAAAAGCAATGAGGAATACCTTGTTACATCCTTTTTGACACTCCAAACAATCCCAGTAGCTCTAGGCTCAGCTGAACAGCTCCTGAAAAGCTCCACCCCAGATAACCAAACTCCAAAAATCCTATCAAATTGCCTTCCTTTACATGTATCATTCCACTCCAGGACAATCCTGGAAATTTCTTGATATGGGCAATCAGATGGAAAAGTATAGTTTGCAAAAACAGGAGGTTTCCCATAAGTGTAGCCAAAGTCATGTTGTTGCAGAACAGTGAGGGAACATGGCTTGGTGTTTGGGACTTTGATGGGTTTGGTGACTTCAAAAAAGAGAGTTGGTGGGATTGTACTATCATTGTTTGATGATGGTTGGGAGAGAAGGGTTGATTTGAGGAGGGTTCTGGATTGGTGGAGATTGGCTTGGCTTAAGAGAGGGTTGAGAAATAGAAGGGGAAGAAAGAAGAGCAAAGGGAAGAAAGAGGAAGCCATGGATGATAGCTGGTAAGGGAAGCTGTTTGCTTTGAAGAATACTAAAAGTTTGGTTTGGAGTTAAAAGCTAATGTCTATGACTATGATTGAAGATTTTTGAAGAGAAAAAGGGTAAGGGAAAGCAAAGAAAGAAACAAATCTAACTTCAGCAGAAAGTGCAAAGATGAGATTACAAATTTGTAATACAGGCTGGCTCCTCTCTGCTATAAACATTTGTTAAAATGGTAAGTATATTCATTCCTTTTGTATAATAAAAATTACTTATTTGTATATATATATATATATATATATTTTTTCATATATATGTTATTCGAATTTTTTCATTTTTTAAAATATTTATATATAATATATGTATTTAATATATATTTAAATATAAAATATGATCTTTTAAATACATAAAAAAAATTTAAAAATTAAGCATATTCATATCAAATACATGATGATTCCCTATCCAAATAATATAGCATACACGCGACCAAATTTTAAGAAAATAAATTGATCTTTAAAGTAAGATGAAGGATTGAAGATAAAAATATTAAAATGGAATATTCCCTAACCAATGATCTTTGTCAAAGTTATAGTGCACATGGATTTTGACTTCTTAAGATTTGACTTTTTTTTTTTTTTTTACTTTACTTTCATCCAAAAGTTCAACTTTTAAAGTAAAAAAAGATTTCTTTACTTTCCAATTTAAACGTACTTTAATTTTTTTTTTTATGGTTTTACTTTAAGAATAAGAGTAGGAAGTAAAACAGCAACAAAGGGTACAACATTTGTACTCTTCAGTCAAGTTTTTATGACGTAAAAGAGAAATTAGCAAGTGTAATAATATATTTTTTTTTCTGCGTATCTGATGTACCATAATGAAAGATACGTATATTCTAATGAATAAAAAATCGAAGATTAGATGTGATTTTTGAATTATAAATTCAACTGATTAAATTAAATTATCTAATTAAAAAAATAAATATTAAATATGTAATTTTGATATTAAATATAATAATTAATTAATAAAAATATATTTATCTTAATGGTATAATCTTTAATTTAAAATTAAAAAATTAAAGTTTTAAATTTCATAACTTATAAAATTAATTTTAATAAAAAAAATATCAAAAACCTAATTTTTTACTGGTCTATTGTATACCCGATTCTTTGATATGTGCCGGATCGATCAAGCCACCAATTTTTCGATTGAATTGGTCTAACCAGCCAATCCAATTCGATTTTTTTTGACACTAATATATTCTAATTATATTTATATTATTTTTCAATATTATACTTAAAAAAATTATCAAAACTCGCAAGCTATTAAGTGGGTTAAAGTATCTACGAAATTCTTATACTATATCATCTAATGTAAATTAATCCATCTATTATAAAATTGAGTAATTTAGTTCTTATATTTTTAAAATTGAAGCAAAAAGGTAAAATCACTAACTAGTGTAACGAAAACTCTTAAAAAAACTGAAGTGGCATTTAACCTTGTGTTAATTTGATGATATGGAACTAATAAAATATATTATTTTAAGCTGACGTGGACAAAATAACAAACTAAGTTGGCAAAAAATAATTTGATGTGGCATTTTTTGTCAACTTGGTTTGTTATTTTGTCCACGTCAGTTTAAAATAATATATTTTATTGGTGTCACGTCAGTATTTGACATCCACGTCATCAAATAAACACAAGATTAAATGTTACGTCAGCTTTTTTAACAATTTCTATTACACTAGTAAGTAATTTTACTTTTTTGCTTTAATTTTAAAAATACAAGGACTAAATTATTTAATTTTATAATAGATGAATTAATTTATATTAAATGATATTATACAGAAACTTCTTAGATACTTTGACTCTATCAAGTGCACTGTCTGCTGCAAGTACTGCTTGTGATCATATCCGTGATTGGGTTCTTGGGATTCCCAAAGTCGTTGCTCTTACTCTCAAATATACACTTCACGATTATATTTGTAGAATCGAAATATTTATCCAAATTTGAAAATTTATTCGATATTTAAAAAAGTTTAGATAAAAATATGAAATTAAAAATAGGTTTGGATAAAAAAATAAAAATAAAGCTCATTTAAAATATGAATCTGATTTTGACTTCAATATTTAAGGTCCAAACCTGGTCCGACCCAATCCGTTTTTCAATTATATAATGTATTATTTTTTTTATATATATTATATCATTTATATCATATAAAGAATAAATATATAATATTATAATGTAAATATTAAAAAAAATGTTAAGTTATTCATATTTTAAAATTTAATAAAAAATAATATATTTTTTAAAAAATAAATAATAATAATATAGGCGAGACTATACGAACGCAAATCCCCTGCCTCTTTTTCCTACCTCCTTTTGTGTCCCACCATTTATATAGTTACACGTATCCTTAGTCTAACATATATGTAAGGTCTTATTTGGATAGTAAATAAAAATAAAAAGCTTTTAAACGAAGCACAAAAGGAAAAAAATTCAGATGTTTTCTATTTCTTTCTTTTTTAATTTTAAAGTTTTAATTTGTTTTTATTAAAAAAAGAAAATTTATTTTACCCTTGAAATTTAATAAAAAACATATACTTACATGTTATATGAAAAAAAATACTTTTTTATTTTTGTAAAGGTTTGCTAAAAATATGCTAACCACCTTGATGTGTTAACTATTAAGTTAAATTTATATGAAAAGATTTATCTATCTTAAGTTAAATTTAATTTTAAGACAAATATATCTTTTTTTAATTATTAATTAATTAATTTTATTTTTAATTAAAATATTTTTTTTGTTGTTTTAATCAAAGAAAGGTAAAAAATTGAAATTAAAATATAAAAAATTAAAAGTGAAAAAAATAAGAAAATATATAAATTTATTTGTTTATTTTATTGCGGTTCATTTAGAGGTAAATTTTACTGTTTTGTTAATTCAAAGCTTAGGTTTAAAATCAAACAAGTCTTTACATGAGTGTTAAAATAAGAATACGTGTATGCTGGGCACAAAAAAGGCAAGGAGAAAGGGGCAGGCGATTTCCGGCAAAATTTTAGGCCCATATTTTGGACCGGACTTGGACAAATATATATGATGTTGATATCATATATAGATCCACACCCAATTTGGCCCGGACTTATGAATACTTCTATTCACAATCAATTTTTTTTTTTATTTTTTATTTGAAGTTGTCAAAAATTGCTCTATAATAATAGTTTGAAACTAAAAATTTAGCACTCTAAAAATAGGACTGCTTCCTCTACATTCTTGTTCTATTTATAACTTCAATATTTACTTTTGGGTCATTGATTAAGGGAAAATGGTTCTCCATGGGAGTCTACTCTGATGGATCTTATGGAATTCATCCTGCCATCTACTATAATTATTTTTGAGTCTTAAGGGACTCAAGAGTAATTTTTTAATTGTTTAAATTTTTTTTGTCTTAATTTGTCTTTAAGTGAAAAAAAAAAGGTAAAAAGGAAAAAAATAAAAGAAAAGAAAAAGAAAAAAGAAAAGAAAAATGTTTTTTTTTCTTTTGTTATTATTGATTTAATTTTTTATAATTTATTATTTCCAAAAAAATTAATAAATATATTTTGTTCATTTTTTTTTTAATTTTTGTGTAACTAAAAAATTATAAATATTTTTATTTATTATTTATTGTTTTTTTTAAAGAAAAAATCATTGTTTAAAAATAATTATAAAAATTGATTTATCATTTTGTATTTTTAAAATTAAACAAAAATATTTATATAATTTATTAATTCTTTTATTATTTTTTTTTTATTTTTAAATGATGTATTTAAAGGGTTGGTCCGTACGTTGACTCGCGGGTCTATTTAGAATCCGTACTCGACTTGTTAGGGAAAAAATTAAAAAAAAAAGGAAAAAATGAATTTGCTGCTAACTTATGTGAGAAAATCGATTCTACGAGAGTTTAAAATACAAATCACAATTTTATTTTCTTATTTATTTATTATTTTTACATCTTATAAATAAAAATATACAATAAGGTTTAAATATTTTCAAAAATACATATAAATAAAATTTGAAAATGCATTTATATTATGTAATTTATAAATAAATAATTATCATAAATTTAATTTTCATAATTAAAAATATTATTATATTAATATTATTATAATTTAAAAATAAAATATTTAAATAAATTATTATTATTTAATAAAATATAAACTAAAATTTATTATTATTATTTATTAATTAAAAAAATTATAAAAAATTGAAAAATACCCCAATGAAAACGGGTCCTTTTTTCTAGTTATTTACTCTTTCCCAGTTATATGTGATAAAGAACAATGGTCAATTGTTCAGGGTAAGCTTTACATTTGTTTCTATTGAGATTGAGATGTCATTTTTTTAGAGAAAATGAAAGCCTCAATGATTAGATATGATATTTCGTATATTTATATCGTGTTTGTGTATATTTTTTCGTATCATAATCGTGTTTAAGTTATTTTATATTTATATAAATTTTGATGTGTTAATAATTTGTGTTATATAGATTTTGATATGTTCGTATATTCGTATCGTGACCATTTTTTTTGTATTATATCGTAATTCATATCATATTTTTATTATTTTTTTCATGTCATACAATCGTATCGTGTTTAATATTATCATATCTATCGGTGACAAGTAAATTGCAATGACCATTTTGGTTATTACAATGATTGCTTATTTGAGAATAATTTCATTGCAATTTCAGGGCTAAAGATAGACGAGTTCTCAAGGGAAAAGATGGATGCAACAGCGAAAGAGCTCATGGAGGAGAAAACACTGGCTTATTCTTGTCTTAATTGATTAAAGGCTAGATTAGCATTATCATTGAAAAAAATAGATTTGATAATTTGTATATTTATTTTATATTTGTGTATTTTTTACGTGTTGTAATCATGTTTTATATTTATATAAATTTTGATAAGTTAATAATTCGTGTTATATAGATTTTGACACGTTTATATATTAGTGTCGTATTCATATAGTTTTTTCGTGTCATATCGTGTTTTAGTTATTTTTCTCATATAGTGTAATCATATCGTGTCCAAATTGCCATGTCTAGGAAAAAGTTTGGGTTGAAAAAAATGTGTTTAAAAAATATAGTAAAAAAATATGGTTTAAGAATTTTTAAATGTTTGACATTACTGTAAAAAAGTATTGTGAGAAATTAAAATGTCAAAAAATATATATTTAAAATAATTAGTATTTGTTATCATATGCATTTGCATATAAATACTCGTTGTTTTATTTATTTTTAAATATATAATTTTATAGTTTAAAAATAAGTAAAACTAATAGAATGTATATTAACTAAAATTTGGTAAAATTTATTTCATATGCAAATTATATTAAATTATTATAAAATTTATTAGTTTTAATATTAATGCAAAATTAATTATGAATATAAAAATTTAATATAAAATTGAATTATTTTTTATTCATACTAAATAAATTGATTTACTTTTAAAGGTTAGTGAAAATTTTAAGATATTGCAGATTCATTGAAATTTTATTTTTTATTTATTATCAAATTAATCCATTTTAAAGTAAGTATTTTAATAAAACTAAATTTTATTTTTTATAAATTAGATAAATCTTATTAATAATAATAAAAAAATTAAAATGGTAAATTAGTAATATATTAAACAACAATAGGTATTTCCATCATTTAAAAAAAAAAAATTCATATTCGTGCTTTTATAGATAAAAGTTTAGAGATGTAAAACTAATAAAATTATTTTATTCAAAAGTCAGCTTTTAAATCTCAAAAACTCTATTGTCTTGTTTTTTTTATTTAGATTACCAAATCATAATTTTAATCTCAAAAACTTAAAATTTTGTTACACATTTATGATTAAAATAAAATATAATTTTTAACCTTAACAATTATGTCAACAACAATATTAAATGAGTTCGAAGAAGTGAATGAACTTTGATTATCTTTCATAGAGGAATAAAAGGAGAATAATTTATAAACTCATGAAAAATAAATAATAACAAATGGAGAATAGAGACCTTCTCTTCTCATTTCAATTCTTTATCCAGGCCAATTTATGTTTATTTCTTTGCATTGGAGATTTTTATACGTAAAATTAGATTTGATAATTTTAGATACAATACGATTACACGATATAAAAAAATAATTAAAACACGATCGAAAACACGACACGAATGCGATATAAATATACGAACATGTCAAAATCTATATAACATGAATTATTAACGTATTAAAATTTATATAAATATATAATATCTTAAATATGATTATAACACGTAAAAATATACGAACATGACATGAAAACACTAATTGCCAAATCTTAATAAAAATGAAAAAAATCTCATTAAAATCAACACGTTATATAAGCACTCAAAGCATATATTGTATTTTTTATTTTTTGTATAAATAACTTCCAGTTATTATTATATAATTTTTTTTTTAACATTAACAAATAAGAATGACTATCAACATACAAATTATACGTACAATATTAAATTAAAGAATTGAAAAATAATTTTTTTTTTTTTAAAAAAAGAAAAAAAAAGTATTAAGTATATTATATTAATATAACAAAATCGATTGTAGCACTTCTAATAATAATCATGATTAATTCATTAATAAAATTAAGTATTAAAACTATTAAGATTTTTTTTTTAATTTTTTAAAATTATTATTTGTATTAATATCTAAATTAGATTTAAATTTAGCTAGTTAAATTTAACATCGATTAAAATTGTTAATTTATTATATAAACTATTTTTTTAAAACTATTAACTTAAAAATAATTTTAATTGACAAATAGTATTTTAGAAATATAATAAATAATTATCTCTATTTTTGTTAATTCAAAAAATTATTCATATTCGTATTTATATATATAAATAAATTATAAATATACATTATAGATATACATTATAAATACATTTAGGTGTAGATCTGGTAATTTTAGACACGATATGATTACAAAATACGACACGACACGAAAAAATAACACAAACATGATATGAATACACAAATATAAAAAAACCTATATAACACAAATTGTTAATGTATCAAAATTTATGTAAATACATAACTTTTCGAATATAATTATGACACATAAAAATACAAGAATTATCAAATCTTTGTAGATGTTTTATTTAGATATCAGTTTATAGACCCTTGGGCTAGGCTAAGAAGGTCTAGACCTAATCTCAACAAAACTCATTCCCTAAATTAAAAAAAAAAAAAATCCAAAACGAAAACTGAATTAAATTACAAAAGGCGTGGATCGAAGTAGACTTAGCAATTTATCTATATGTATTGTGTTTATATATTTTATCGTGTCATAATCACGTTTAAGATATTTTATATTTATATAAATTTTGATATATTAATAATTCGTATTATATGGATTTTGAGATATTTA
This sequence comes from Fremontodendron californicum, assembly GCA_030761205.1. Lineage (NCBI taxonomy): Eukaryota > Viridiplantae > Streptophyta > Magnoliopsida > Malvales > Malvaceae > Fremontodendron > Fremontodendron californicum. The sequence continues at coordinate 20,273,417 of JAULJL010000030.1, read as the reverse complement.
TTTATTCGTATCGTATTCGTATTATATTTTCGTATCGTGTCGTGTTTGTGTTAATTTTTTTCGTATTGTATTGTGTCGTGTTTGTGTCATGTTTTAGTTATTTTTTTTTTGTGTCGTGTAATCGTGTCGTATCCAATGATATCAGGTATTGATGAAAGCATATATATATATATATATATATCATTTTTACAAACAATTAAAGTTAGGAAATTAAATCCAAAGGAATTTTTTTGTTTACCTTTTTCAAGTGGTAAGAAATAAGAAATATGCAAGTGGGGTATTCTAATTAGGGGATATGAGATTATGGAGATAAGACTATCTCCTAATAACTGGAATGTAGCATTCTTGTTAAATTAATTAATAAAAATATAAAAAACCTTTTTAATTCATAAAATGTAAATTAAAATTATAAAAATTATTTCTGATTAATTAATAAAATTTTTAAATTTCACAAGCGGGATTAGTATGATAACATATATCCTTAAAGTATATTAAGAAAATTTTAAAAAAAATGTAACAGTATTTTAACTCCGTTTATAAATTTAAAAAATATACTATTAATTAATATATTAAAAACCAACTCTTAAAATCTTAAAATTAATGTGTTTCTACAAAAATAAAAATGAAATCAATGCCTATTGGCTAGCATAATGATAACCAATTAAGCCCAACTGTCTAAAATACAAAAAAGGCCCAAAAGGTAATAATTCTTTTATTTGGGCCAGGCTACAACATCAGCCTTACTTAAACCCAACTCAATTTCAAGTCTAGTTTTCCTCTTTTTGTTCTTTTCCCTCTTATGCCTCTAGCTGATATATCCGGTTTTGGATTTCGGAGTCAAGATTTTTATTTTTATTAAAAAAATATTTTTTTAATGATTATAATTATTATGTTTTATAATAAATTGTGCAAAAAAAAAAAAAATTCCCAATCGTGATACCTGTAATGATCTCAATAACATCCGTTACATCCATAATTATAATAAATACGACGCGATCGAAAATACCTCGCAATTATAATTTAAATCCCTAACGGTATTTCCGTAAGAAGACTTGATCCATCCAAGTGAAGATATGAACCTGTTTGCAACTTTCCATTTAAGCCCTTAAAATCTGACTCCTCAGAAACAATGACAACCTTATTATTGAACTTTAGAACTTTCCCTTCCCTTCAGTTTTGACACTTCTGCTATCTAACCAGAGGTTCAAATTAGCATCTATGAACCAGACATTCAAGGCATTGGTAACATTGAACCCCAATTTATGCAATTTTCCGTCCAACATATTGCCTAAAAATAGAGTGATTTCGATTTCGTTACGGCTGTTAATTTGCAGTTTCAGCTCTCTCCGCCGCCGCCGATATTTACCATTGATATTCATCACAATTGATCATGATAATATTTGTTATTTCTAGAACAGCGATAAATACGATACGACTGAAAATGCACCCGCGATCACAATTTAGATCTCTGATTGAAAGAACTAATGCCAATAATGGGGCTCCAAAATAGGGGATCAATTCCTCCAGTATAGATCACAGTAGAAGGCCAAACTGAACTTAGCACTTCACCATCAAGACTGATTACAACCTCTCTAAATGGTCCATTTCCAGGAGTGTCACTTAGATTATTTGCATATCAAAACTCATTATTGCCATAATTATTTATGAAATTTTAAAATATCAATAAATATTGATAATTAATCACGAATTTTCATATGTACATATTGAAATTTTTGGTTGGTTTGGTTACATAAAATGCCATCTCAAATTCTCAATCATCTATATATTAATAAAGTATTTTCTCTAATCTCTAGATAATTAACAATTTCAAGATAATTTATCACTATATAATTGCAAAATATTTTTAGTTTCCAAAAATGTACTAATTTTTGCAGTAATTTACTCAATACATACTTAACAGATATATCAAACCTTTTAAGTTTTAATTACAACAATATGTTTCCAGTAATAAACACTTAATTTCAATATATTAGTTGAAAAAAATTGTACTAATTTTTCTTTAGCATCTCAACCATCTAGGAGACGGAGCGAGGCGACAGTCACGTACACCAGTGCATGAAAGCTCGGACACGAATGCATCCGCACCTCTTTCGATGTTTTATTAATGCGTTCGGAGGTCGTTCTGTTAGGTAAGTTTGGACAATGATCCTTCCACAATATTAAAGAGATAATTTACCCCAAGAAATTAAAGAAACATGAAACAAAAGAAGTATAGTTATGGTGGTGGGACAATTTTATTTAACATCTGATGACCATAAATATTAAAACAGAACACAACATGTTGCCACACAAGAATTACAAAAGCCTACAGAATACAAGGCAGCCATATGATCAAAGCTGAACAAGTGAATCTAGCTATCTGCTAAATTAAGAAAACCCCATTGATTTATTCAAACCATTTCCAAGAAAAATGAACAAGCTGATTCTTCCCTCGAACTCAGCTCCAAGTTTCAAGAAATTATGTCAATTGCATATTAGATTACTGAGGAAAAACTTTTAAAATACTTGTTAGAAATAAACTTGTCCATGAACATAATTATCCGTTGACCTGTTAAATTTGGTCTTAATTGGATTGGATCAAGACAGGATTTTTTTGTAATTCGAATTGATTCGACCCGAATTGCTATTAATAATTAAAAAAAAATATATATAAAAATTAATATAAAAATAATTTTTAAATAATAATATGGATTTTCAAACTCAAGCCAAACTTAGGTAAATAAAATGATTTTTTCGAGCGGTGCCACGGCCATGGACAAGTCTAATTAGAAACTCACCTAAGCAGATGTTGGATGCATAGCTAGTTTCTTCTTGGCCTTTTTCTCCTGATCCACATTGTAACATTCTTCTGCCAATCTCTCTCGATCATTCTAACAAACCACCATGGTCTTCCGGTTGTGAAAACAATGTAACCCATGCTCAATCCTAGCACCACTCCACAGCCATACCCCATCATTGCAACTTTCCAAATAAAGGGGATGCCATCATCTGGATCAACAAAGCTTGATGGAGGCGGTTCTGGAATGTCGCCGCATTTCTTTGTCAATGGTAAGCCGCACAATCCTGGGTTCCCCTTATACGAATCATTCTCAAAAGTGTCAAATTGCTTTCCATTGGGAATGGGTCCGACAAGATTATTTTGAGAAAGATTTAACACTTCAAGAAATGTCAGGTTTGTTAACTGGGAAGGAATCCCGCCACTGAGCTTGTTTGATGAGAGATCTAATGATTCAAGTGCTACCAAATTTCCCAACGGTGGTGGGATCGGACCAGTTAAACTGTTGTGAGAGAGGTTGAGCACTTGAAGGGAACCAAGTTCTCCCAGTTCCTTGGGGATTTGTCCGCAAAATAGGTTGTTTGAAAAATCCATGGTTGTGGAAATGTACATGGCTGCCACCAGTTGAATCTCCAATTTTTTGATTGTTACATTCATAGTCAACGAATCATCACGGTAGCTTTCGAACAATTGTGGTTGAGATGATCCATACTTTATAGCTTTCAAATCTTGGAAGAATTTTGTCGGCAAGAGACCAGTGAACTCATTGTGAGAGAGATCAAGTATCAACAATTTGGAAAAGTAAGATGCAACTGCGGGATTGTCCATGGGACCATGGAATCTGTTAAATCGCAGGCTAAGAATATGTAGCTCTGGAAGTAAACCCAACCAATGGGGAAAGGTCTCCCTAAAGTTGTTGTTTGCTAGGTTTAAAATTTCCAAAGAACTACAATTGATCAAAGATCGTGGTAGTAACCCTTGCAGATTGTTATCATTAAATGCAAGAGTAATCAACCCATTATCCTTGGCAAAAGAATTGGGTATTTTACCATGAAAGTGATTCATTTGTAAATTCAACTCTGCGAGGGAAAGGCTAAAATTTCCAAGGCATGATGGAATATTTCCATCCAAGTTATTTGCTGACAAGTCAAGAACTTCAAGTGAACTCAAATTGCATATGAAGGGAGGAATTTTTCCAGTCAATCTGTTGTTTGAAATCATGAATATCCTCAATGAAGGTGGTGGAACTGGAAGTGAACCTTGGAGTCGGTTCAAACGAAGATCAATAGTGTCAAGATTTTTTCCAGGGAGTTGATCTAACCTTGTCAGGGAGTTGTTAGAGAGGTCGAATATGTTCAAATTCTCCCAACCTTCTAATTCCCACTTTGAAATCGGACCCTGAATTTTGTTATTGAAAAGAAATAGATCTTCCAAGTTCTTACATTTCCGTAAGAAATTCGGAAATTGCCTTACGCTGCAAGAAGAAAAGTGGAAGCGAATAAGCTCATGCAAAGAGCATTTACTATCACTGCCACTGCTGCTCAATGATAACAGATTGTTATTTGAAAGATAAAGAACTTCAAGATTCTTGAGCTTTGAAAGCATATCTGACATTATGACACCGCTCAAGCTGTTCACTGAAAGATCAAGGTGGGTAAGATTCCCAAGATCGAAGAAGGAACTTGGAATTGAACCATTTATGCAATTTTGACTCAAATCAATGTATTGGACTGAATTAGGCTTTTGAATTTGGCCAATTGGACCGGTAAGGTTGTTATAGCTGAGGCCTAAATATTGCAAAGATGGCAAACTAAACAACCAAGATGGAACCCTACCACTTAATAGGTTATGATTTAAATCAAAACTTTCCAAATTCTGAAGCCCACTCACATGAACTGGTAGAAGACCCTCTAGTTGATTATCTGATAAATCTAAATAAGAAAGTTGTGTAAGGTTGAATATTGTTGATGGAAGTTGACCACTCAAATTGCATGAAGACAATTTTAAAGAATTCAGTTTCTCAAGGCTCCAGAAAACATCTGGAATCTGCCCAAGAAATTTATTTCCAGATAAATCTAAGAAAGTGATTTGTGTGAGATTTCCAAGGGATGCAGGAATCGACTCTCTAAGATTACAATAATTAAGGGACAGCAAGCTAAGGGAACTACTCCAGTTTGACTTGGGAAGATAACCTGTAAGAAAATAGTTGAAGCTCAAATCAAGATACTCAAGGTATTGAAAGTGATAGAGTTCAATAGGGAATTCTCCATCTAATTGACAGTAACTTAAACTCAAACGTTTCAGAGATGAAGTCAAGTTTTGCAAAGAAGTAGGTCTAACTCTAGACAAATCCACTTCATCAAGGAAAAGATTTCTTAGTTTGGATAAATTACGTGCAAGCACGTGGAAACTGTGTTTTGTGAAAGAAAATGAATTTGTAGAAAGATCAAGTGAAACCAGTTTTGAGAGGAGAGAGATTTCGGATGGGATCAAGCCAGAGAATTGATTAGAAGAGAGAGTAAGATGGGTCAAACCCACTAACTGACCAAACTCGGATGAGATAGTACCATCGAAATGATTGTATGCAAGGTTGAGTTGTTGGAGTCCTTGAAGGTGGAACAGGGTGCTGTTAGCAGGAAGAGAGCCATCTAGCCAATTGTCACTGAGATCGAGCCATTGAAGTTCCCGAAGGTGGAAGAGGCTGCTGTTTGCAGCGATAGTAGTATGAATACAGCTGTGGCTGAGGTCTAGGCCAATTATATGACCCGTCACCTTGTGGCAAGTGACTCCCTCCCAAGAGCAACAGCTTATACTTTCGCTCCAAGAGTTTGTCTTAGGATGAGGGTAACAATAAGGGTCGACAGAAATGGTGGTCTTGAATTGGAGCAAGGCGGCTCTCTCTTTTGGGAGGCATAAATGAGCTGGACTATCACCATGAAATGAGGAAGAGAAATTACTTGAGAAACAATGGACCTGAAAATGCATGAAAATCAACAACAGGCAAAGGATTTGATTCAGCCAAATTACCCCCGCCATACTTTCTCAACAACTAGAAGCTAAGAAACAATGGTTGAAAGTGGGAAATAGAGTTAGGGAGACAATGAATCTGTAAATGAGTTGCGGTTGAGGGATATGAGAATTGTGCACTACCGGGAATCCTATACTTATACCATTTTGGAGGCAATTAACTGTATATATGTCTCCAAGTCCATGGTTAATTAATGTTAATTAGCCAATCATTTCCCATTACATTTTTACTTGAGAATTTTGAGTCAACAGTGTAAGAAAATACTGTAAAGCAAAATACTTTTTTTAAGTCCATGCAATGGGGACCGGAGACGAGGGAGAAGGATCTACCCGGTTTCATTGAAATTATGGGATTTAGGAATATTTCAGAGTGTGAGAAAGGCAATTGAAATCATGAATGTTATTTTGACAGCAATGCTTTTCCAATTTCCATACTAAGAATTTTGCTGGGGTCATGTCATCAACCCTTCTCGACTTAATATAACAAATGTATAAATTAAACTTTTTAATATTATTAAGGTGTTGTTTGATAAATTAAAAAATTAAATGTTTAAAAATCAAGTATTGAATAATTTGTATTATAAAAATTGTTTGATATATTACTGAAAGTTAAGTATTAAATATAATTGTATTGTTTGATAATTGTAAATGTTAAATTTTGAAAATTATTCATTCACAATTTTAATCTTATCTATATTATTCTTGATAGTTCTGGATAAAAATAAAAATAAAAATAATTTAAGTATCTCATATTTAATTTGTAACAAATAAAAAATGATAATTAGTTCGATATAAAATTAAGCTCAATAGTTGGTACATGCTTTCCTGCTTAAAAGGCACAGGGTTTGAATCCCCCTATCCCTCAAACTATTAAAAATGAAATTGACTTAATATTTATATATTAAATGATAAATAGTTCTCTACCTGTTTATCCCATTCAACATTTTTTTTTGTTGAGAATTTTATATTAAGTAACATTTAATATAAGTTATCAAATAATTTTAAAAAAATTAAACTGTTCAAAATTTTCTTTTTCAATGTATTGAAATTTTTTAAAATGTTATACAATCCCTGAAACTTGTTTAATAAATACATTGATTTTTTATTATTATTATTTAAAAATATATGCAACAATCTTATCTAGCAATGAGACAATACTTAAAGCAAAGCACGAAACACGTTTATGAGACAAAGACTAGAAAATTATGCATAAAGGTTAATTGTTGTACTATCAAAAAAGAAACATTTTCTCCGTTTCAGATTAAATGTTCACATTTAACTTTGACATATTATTATTAAACTTTTATAATTATCCAACCATTCAAATTATATTCACATCCTCTTTATTTTTCTTTTATTGTTATATTAAAATTTTATATATTTTTTTATTTCAAAGAAATTAAAAAAAAAATTGAATCATCTACTTTTTTTTAATGAGAATACATCAATCATTAAATCAGATACTAAATATCAATTATTAAAACAAATGCACGAGTGCTATTTTTTTTTTTTTTTACATTATTGATGTTCAATAAACTTTAACGTAAAAATTTGTACATTTACAAAGCATTGGCTATGAACCATATATGTAATATGAAAAAAAAATAATAATAGCATTTCAAATGTTCAAATATAAAGAGAGTATACAATTTTGAAATATCGCAAAAGAAGAAAAAGGTGAAGGGACTTAGTAGATTTGACAATTTATATATGCATATGAAATTTTATGTTTTTTTTGTCAATCGTATATTAAATATGTCAAAATTTTAAATATAAATATAATAAATATATTAAACATATAATATTAAATATATTTTGTTGTGCTTAATACATTATTTTCATGAATAATTCTTCCCATGGCTAAAGCAGTGAATAATTCTTCCACTTAATTTGATTCAAATTGTCGGCCAATATCAGTACATAAACAGTAATTTTAAATTCAAAAGTTAATTATATTCTAACAACTTTACGTAAAGGATTGTTCTCCTTTGATCGATAGAATTACTCAGAGAATCAATGGCTGGGCAGCACGCATGTTATCCTATGCAGGAAGGCTTCAGCTCATTCAATCTGTTCTTTTTAATGTGTCCAATTTCTGGTGCAGGCACTTTGTATTGCCTAAGGCTGTTCTTAAAAGAATTAATCAATTATGCAGCAGGTTCTTCTGGAAAGGAAGAGATGACTCAGCTAAGGGAGCAAGAGTCAAATGGAGTTCCATTTGCTGTCCAAAGTCAGAGGGGGGTCTTGGATTAAAAGACTTGGGAATATGGAATAAGGCTTGCATTATTCAGCACCTATGGGCACTTCTCTCTCAGGCAGGTTCATTGTGGATTGCCTGGCTTCATGCCTATGTGCTGAAAGGAAGAACAGTGTGGCAGGTTCAACCTTCCCCAGGAAGCAGCTGGACATGGCGTAAAATGCTTCAGCTGAGGGCTTTGGCTTTGAGGTTCACCTCCAACCAGAATGGTGCTCTAACTTGGAAGTTCCCTGGGAACAGATTTATGGTGGCTAAAGTCTGGAATGATCTCAGGCCTAGGCAGGACAAGGTGGAGTGGGATAAACTGATCTGGTTTCCATTTCATATTCCTACACATGCACTGGTAGCTTGGATGGCTATATTGGACAAACTGCCTACAAAGAACAGATTGATGTCATGGGGCATGGAGGTGGATGGCAAATGTGAGCTATGTCAAACTGAGCAAGAAACCCGGAATCATATATTTTTTGAATGTGACTATTCAAAGGAAATCTGGGGGCATATACTATGCTTATGTCAACTTCATAGAAGCATAAGGAGCTGGCAAGCAGAGCTGCAATGGGCAGTAAACAGAATCAGAGGAAAAACTCTCATTTCTGTTATTTTGCGTTTATCATGGAGTGCCTTTCTTTACTCGATCTGGAGGGAGAGAAATAATAGGTGTTTTAATCGCCTTCAATCCACACAAGGAGCCATCATTGAGCAGATAAAAGAGATCATCAGAATGCGATTGTTGGGGCTCAAGAACATTAGTCCTGATGAAGTGAACCGAAGATTGGATGCAGATTGGGGACTGTCTCTTTTTTCCTAGGATCTTTGTCCATTCTGGAATAGCTTTAAGTATTGCTGAAGTATGTTGCTATTGTTCCCTGATTGATTAGTGGTCTTAAGTTTTGTTCAAGTATTGTTTAAGTATGTATAGCTTTAAGTACATGTTGCACATGATGTTGGCTGTAGCAGTTTAACTGCTTTCTGGATAAATAAAACACTTATCCAAAAAAAAAACTTTACGTAAAGGATTTTTTTTTTTTTTTTTTTTTGTGATAATGAAAAAGTTAGGGGAAATCTCAAACAAATGCATAATTGTCATGGAGACCCGAGCCAAGGACTAAGATTCTATTTGGACAAAGGATAAGATTAGTTTTGATGAGATAAAAAATAATAATGGTGATATTATGTTAAATTTGACATATAATAATATTTTAAAATGATGTGAAAATTTAAAAAAAATTGTTGCTGTAAGATAAGATAATATTTATTCATGTGATGTATATATGACAGCAGCCTTATATTTTTAGTAGCATTTTTACATATGTATAATAATACTTATCAAAATGCTGCTATTTTTACTTTATAACAGTTTTTCATGATATTTTGAATGCAATTTTCATTTGTTGCAAAAGATCTCAATGATAGCAATTATAAGTGTTACCAAAAATAGTTTATATGATAAGATTTATAACAACACATGTCAAATGCTTCTAAAAATTTTAAAAATGCTATAATTATTGACCATTATAATATATAACAGAAATATGCAAAATGCTCTCAAAGTGTTGCCTTAGCTATTTTTAACAACATTTGAGAAATGTTATAAAAAAAAATATTGTCTAAGACTAGTTTTGGCGTAGTGTGGTGAGATTAATTGTTCTAGCGATCAGATTAAAATCAGTGATGGGATATGTGTTTAGATTCAAACGCAGCAATCAATGGCGGTGAAGTGAATTATAGTAAGAAATAAAATGACCATTAAAGACATTAAATTAAAATATGTGTATATATATATAATAAATAATTAAATATATATTTATATTAAAATATAAAATATATATTAAAATTATATTTATATTAAAAAATAAAATACATATTAAAAATATATTTATGTTAAATAATAATAACTAAGAATTATTAAAATATATTTGTATTAAATATAAATAAAATAATTAAAAAAAATAAAAACAATGAAAGGGGTAAAAAAGAAATTTTTTCCGTCCACTGGAGGCTCAGTAGTTCACTGAACCCCTGGAGCTTTAGTCCAGTGGAACCCCCGTTGGGGTGCATCCAAATGCACCCCCAATGGGGGTTCAGTTAGTGGGGGAGAAATTCCCCCACAAAATATTTTTGGATCCCATTGCACCGGAGTAGGGGTGAGCGTTCGATCGAGTCGAGTCGAGTCGAGTGAAAAAAATTTGGATTAGTCGAGTTGACGAGTCCTATTTTGTCAACCAAACTCAATTTGAAATTTTAGCGAATCGAGTCGAGTTAAAACAAATTCGAGTCGAGTCGAGTCGAGTCGAATAATTTATTCGAGTTAAAATGTTATCTTGTAAATGTTGATTGACTAGATCATGTTACTGTTATCTTGTAAATGCATGTATATCTATAATTTTAAAATTTAGTTCTATGAAATTACAAATATTTTTTTTTGTGTGTTCTATCTTTTCTTATAAATATAACTATCAAAGACTTGTCATACTAAATAAATAGCCTACTATTGACCTTTAAAAAAAGAGAATTCATTATCTTTTGAATTTCATCGTTTGGTTAGCTTGGTAATATGCATGATATCAACCAAAAGTTTCAATCTTTAACTGAATAAAGCATTGAGTGATAACCTTCCCTTTTCGAAACTCAAAAAATTCAATGTAAACTTTCAATCTAGACTTGTCAATTTCAAAGGGGAAAAAAATGAATGATAAAACATTAAGACAATAAGTATGCAGTTAACAGCTCATGTGAATTTATTTTTCTACTAAATGGTGACAAACAACAAAAATAAATGATCCAACAAAAATGGGCTAAAGAGTAAAAAAGGAAAACGAAATAAGGAAAACGCAAAACTCAAGCTTAGTATCAAACTCAAATTAGTAAAACGACGTCGTATAGAAATATCTTATTCGGATTTTCGAGTTATTCGAGTTGTATAAATCAAATCCTAGCTAAACTATATAACTTAAATTACTTAGTCGAGTTGATCCTAAAATCCGAATAACTCTAATAAACCGAACTATTTAATTCGAAATTTGAAATATTTTTCGGTTTTTTCGAGTCGAGTCGGATTTTGCTCACCCCTACACCGGAGTGGACCCTAAGGGAGAAGGATCTTTTACCCGGTTTCATTGAATTAACTATGGTTTTACTTGATAGGAGACCTAACAATTTGTATATTTGTATTGTGTTTGTATAATTTTGTGTTATAATAATGTTTAAGGTATTAATTATATATTTTATATAAATTTTGATACGTTAATAATTCGTGTTATATAGATTTTGACACGTTCGCATATTCGTATCGTGTTCGTGTTTTTTTTTGTGTCGTGTAATAGTATCGTGTACAAAATTATCAGGACTACTAGAATTGATAAAAAATTTAAAAAAATTGAAAAATCGGCAGAAGAGGAAAGTAGAAAGATAAAACATATATATATATATATATTTATTGGTGTTTTTGATAGGGAATATGAAAAAGTTGAATGAAAATATATGATTTTACCATTATAGTCTATCCATTTCTTGATAGAGTTGAAAACTGAAAATAAAAATAAAAATTATATGATTTTACCATTATAGTACTTGTAAATTAAAATAAAAAAGATAAAATCTGAACATGATGGACAATCTTATAAATATTGTACATTAGACTCAAACATTTCTTATTTTTTCTCATTTTTTATTTTCAATTTGGAACAATTTGTTTTTGTGAATAAATGTAGAAAATAGTCATCTTTTTTATTTTCTTTCTTCTATTTCTTTTTCTTATCAAGCAGAAGTAAAATTAATTCATTTTCTTTTCACTTTCTCTATCTAATTTTTTTTTTTTTACTTTTCTACTTTACCAAACATACCTAAAAGAATGTTGTTTGAATTTGTGGCCTTCTACTCAAAGCATTGCTATTAAAATGAGGTATGCGTGAGTGATTTGAAGTTTGAACATATGACTTTAGTCTTAAAGACAACACTTTTCTGTATAATTTATTCACAAGTTGTGGCTTGGAAAGATTCTGGTTTACTTAAGACTTATATCATCAAAATCTACCATCTAGCCCCGAAAAGCAAGTTTAATTAGTTGCACTCTTGTTAATTCACTTGTTTGTAATAGGGCATTTCGTTGTTATAAAATGTAAAATGCATACTATATATTGTATATTTGTAAATAAAGAGATTATTTTATCCATCGTTTTTAGACGTACAAGCGGGATTAATTTAAATAAGAAATGAGACATTGGATTACTCATATTAGTAAATGGAAATAATGTCATGAATGACTCTTATAAAATGCATTTATTTTTAATATGATACCTGTATTTTAAAAATGTCTTATGTGGTACCCGTACTATCATTCTGTCTATCAATGTAATATCTGGAATAGACCTACTCACGGGCCAGATCTGGACAAGATTATTTGTACATTAAAATAATATTTTTTTTTAAATTTAATTATAAAAATATATAAAAAAATAAAAGAAAATTTATATAGTAAACAGTAATTTCGGATCCACGGGCTAACTTGAGCCCGCCCAGAGCCAGGTTTGGGCAAGGAAAGAAGAAAAAAATTGGGATGATCGTAGCGATAAGGGTTGACAGAAATGGTGGTCTTGAATTGGAGCAAGGCGGCTCTCTCTTTTGGGAGGCATAAATGAGCTGGACTATCACCATAAAATGAGGAAGAGAAATTACTTGAGAAACAATGGACCTGAAAATGCAAGAAAATCAAAAACAGGCAAGGGATTTGATTTAACCAAATTACCCCTGCCATACTTTCTCAACAACTAGAAGCTAAGAAACAATGGCTGAAAGTGGGAAATAGAGTTAGGAAACGGTTGAGGGATATGAGAAGTAAACTGCTCGGGACCCTACTTATATCATTTTAGAGGCAATTGTATATAAGTCTCCAAGTCCATGGTCAATATTAATTAGCCAGTCATTTCCCATTGCATTTCAACTTTATTATCATTTTAGAGGCAATTGTATATAAGTCTCGAAGTCCATGGTCAATAAAAAAAATTGGCTGTTGAAACCATATTTGAAAAGCCAAATCAAAAAGTCAAAAAATATAGCTTTTGGACTTTAAAAGCTAGCTTTTGGATAAAATAACTTTATTATCCTCACATCTCTACACTTTTATTATTTTAAACATATATTTTTTTGACATTTCAATTTCCTACAACACTTTTTCACAGCAATGCTAAACACTTAAAAAATTTTAAACCACACTTTTTCACCACACTTTATAAACACTTTTTTCAACTCGAGCTTTTTTCAACCCAAGTTTTTTTTAACAGCAATGCTAAACTAGCCCTTAATATTTTATATATTAAATGATAAGTAGTTCTCTACCTGTTTATCCCATTTAACATTTTTTTTGTTGAGAATTTTATATTAAGTAACATTTAATATAAGTTATCAAATAATTAAAAAAAAAAAAAAACTGTTCAATTTTTTTTTTTCAATGTATTGAATTTTTTTAAAATGTTATACAAACCCTAAAACTTGTTTAATAAATACATTGATTTTTGCTTTTATTTTATTTAAAAATATATGCAACAATCTTATCTAGCAATGAGACATACTTAAAGCAAAGCACGAAACACGTTTATGAGACAAAGACTAGAAAATTATGCATAAAGGTTAATTGTTGTACTATCAAAAAAGAAACATTTTCTCCGTTTCAGATTAAATGTTCACATTTAACTTTGACATATTATTATTAAACTTTTATAATTATCCAACCATTCAAATTATATTCACATCCTCTTTATTTTTCTTTTATTGTTATATTAAAATTTTATATATATTTTTTATTTCAAAGAAATTAAAAAAGATTTGAATCATCTATTTTTTTTTTTTTTTTGTAATGAGAATACATCAATCATTAAATCAGATATTGAATATCAATTATTAAAACAAATGCACGAGTGCTATTTTTTTTTTTACATTATTGATGTTCAATAAACTTTACGTAAAAATTTGTACATTTACAAAGCATTGGCTATGAACCATATATGTAATATGAAAAAAAATAATAGCATTTCAAATGTTCAAATATAAAGAGAGTATACAATTTTGAAATATCGCAAAAGAAGAAAAAGGTGAAGGGACTTAGTAGATTTGACAATTTATATATACATATAAAATTTTATGTTTTTTTTTGTCAATCGTATATTAAATATGTTAAAATTTTAAATATAAATATAATAAATATATTAAATCATATAATATTAAATATATCTGGTTGTGTTTAATACACTATTTTCATGAATAATTCTTCCCATGGCTAAAGCAGTGAATAATTCTTCCACTTAATTTGATTCAAATTGTCGGCCAATATCAGTACATAAACAGTAATTTCAAATTCAAAAGTTAATCATATTCTAACAACTTTTTGTAAAGGAGATTTTTTAAATTTAATTATAAAAATATATAAAAAATAAATTTTTTTATATATAATGAACAGTAATTTTAGATCCGCAGGCCAGAGCCCGTCTACGACCGGGTTTGGGCAAGGAAAGAAGAAAAAATTCGGGATGATCGTAGCAATAAGGGTTGACAGAAATGGTGGTCTTGAATTGGAGCAAGGCGGCTCTCTCTTTTGGGAGGCATAAATGAGCTGGACTATCACCATGAAATGAGGAAGAGAAATTACTTGAGAAACCATGGACCTTAAAATGCATGAAAATCAACAACAAGCAAAGGATTTGATTCAACCAAATTATCCCTACCATACTTTCTCAACAACTAAAAGTTAAGAAATAATGGTTGAAAGTGGGAAATAGAGTTAGGGAGATATTGAATTTGTAAATGAGTTGCGGTCGAGGGATGTGAGAACTGGGGACGCTATACTTATACCATTTTGGAGGCAACTGTATGTATGAAGTCATGTAATTTCCTCCATCTTGTCTCAACTATTGCTATTTACACAGTCGGGAATGAATGTCTATAATCATAAAGTATTGAAAGCAAATCCCCTGCCCGTCTCTTTTTGTGCCCCAATATTTACATGATTATACGTGTTACATACATGTAAGGCATTGTTTGGTTTTACGATTTAATTGAGTGAAACAGTAAATAAAAATAAAAAACTTTTAAAAGAAGCACAACAACAACAAAAAAAATAAAATACAGATGTTTTCTAATTTTTATTCATTTTTTATTTTATTTTTATTTAAATTTTAACTTGCTTATATTAAAAAAAAAAAAATTCTTTTACCCTTGAAGTTTAATAAAAAAAATACTTTCTTATTTTTTTAAGGTTTGGTAAAAATATGCTAACCACCTTGATGTGTTAACTATTAAGTTAAATTTATATGAAAATATTTATCTATGTTAAGTTAAAATTAATTTCAAGACAAATATATATTTTTGTTAATTATTAATTAATTTTTAACTATAAATTTTTAAAAATTTAATTAATTTAAATTTATATTTAATTGTAAATACTTAATTTTGTCCGGATTATTGAACTCGAGTCCAAGATTATCACGCAATCCCCATTTTGATACCTTAAATCCATCCTAGTATTTTTCGATTAAGTGGCCCAAATTTTCTTAATTAAGCTCAAACTTTCTTAAATCATGATCCAATCGAAAAGGTGTTTTGAAACCCGTTCCTTTTTCCATTAATCTACAATTTGTCAAGCACAATCTTTCGATGGAAGTGTGTTTCATCTCGTTTTTATTTGGGCTTTGAATGGTTATATGGGCTTAGGACCATTTGATTTAATAAATTTAATTGAAATTAAATAAAAAGCAAAGAATTAAATAAGTAAAAAAAAGCAAAAAAAAAAAAAAATGCTGACTGCCATGGCTGAACTATGGCAGTCAGCTTTCATTTTCTTCCAAATTTTGAAAGCTAAAAGAAAAATGCTTCCTGGTTCTTATCTTTTTCTTTGATTTTTTATTATTTGATTTTTTACTCTTTTGAAAGAAGAGAAGTTTTTTTGACTTGGATATTTTACTTGTCCTTTTCGGTTCAATATGTAATCTAGATTTTTTTTAATCGCTTCATTTTGAAGGGAGCAGCGGTTAGGTGTTTTTTGGTTTTAAAAATATAAGCTCTTAAGGATGTTTTGGAATTTAAGGAAGGAAGCTTTTTTGTGATTAAAAAATGATTTAGTCTAGGTTTTTGAGAGAAAAGTGGTGGTAGTCTAAAGAGTTACTTAAGATAATTTGTCCTTCCTTTTCTCTTTTATTTATTATGTTTGTCTTGATATATAGTTTATTATGATGCATATTTGGTGTTTGATTATTTTCCTATCATATGCTTAATATTGCTTGCTTTTAAATATAATATATTGTTTACCTCATATGCATACATAATAAAAGTGAATATGAATCATTGACGAAGAAATTCAAAGGATGTCACAGTAGTGATTCCTAAAATAGATGAGATGAGTAAATTTCGTCAAAATATCACCAAAAGTATTGGGAGTATTTAACGAGCATTTTCAATAAAGGATTCATACTCACTTTCACAAATAAAAAATAATATTTTTTTTTTATACAAATAAAATTGTAATAACCAATTTTTGTCCGGGTCGGATCCGAACCCGATACGGGCCATTTGCAAACAGGGCCTGCTATTTAGCAGGCCCAATCTGCAAACCCGGGCCACCAGCGGGCCCAAGCCCAATCTACAAACCCAGCCCAATCTCCAGGCCAAATCTCCAGGCCCAAGCCTACCAGACCCAACTCAGCCGGCCCAACCCTACCCTAACCTAACCCTAACCAGAAACCCTAGCTGCCAAAACCAAACCCTCCCCTGCCACACGCCACCCTCCCCCACACGCCACCACCAACCCCAACAGCAACCCACTGCCACCTCCCCTGCACACGCCACCCACCTGCACTGCCCAACCCCTAGCCCTCTGCCCACACGATATCCTCCATAAAAACCCCCCAATCCAAACCGACAAAAAAGGCCAGATCCACGAGATCAGACCCCCCCTTTGAAAGCATCCTCAAAAAAAAAAAGGAGGAGAGGAGGAATCCAGATCCGGACTCCCCCTGGGCAGAAACCCAGATCTGAGCACCCCCCCTTTTCGATTCGAAATCCACACAGCAAAAAAAAAACAAGCAAAAAAAATCACCAACCAAAAAAAACAACAAAACAAAAAAAAAAGGATTTTGAAACCTAGATCTACGGATTTCGGTGGGGATTCGGGCAAAACGAAGCCCGAATCCAAGAACAAGAGATCGAGGCTGTTCGGGAAAAGGTAATTAGGAGTCCACCGGTCGTCGCCGAGCGGCGGCCGGCGCGGTGACCGATCCCCGGTTTCTGGGAATTTTTAGAGAGAAGGGAGAGGAAAGAAGGGGACGAGAGAGAGAGAAGAAAGACAAAAAAAAGAGGGGTTAGGGGGATTTTATACGGTGCCAAAAGGGCACCGTTTTGGTGAGGCGGGTCAACAAGACCCGCGCGTCGACCCGTGGGTCGACCTGGGGTCCGCGCGGGTCACCCGTAAAAGAAAAAAAAAGGAAAAGGGGCGCCGAAACGGTGCCGTTTTGCCCAGGCAGGGTTCGCGCGTGGACCCGGACCCGACCCGGGGTCCGCGCGCCCGACCCGGGGCATAAAAAAAAAGAAAAAGAAGATCCGGCCCAAATTGGATCCGGCCCAGGCCTTGGGCCCAACAGCCCAGGCGTTTTGGGCCAGGGAGGGGAGAAAAGAAAAAAAGAAAGAAAAAAGAAAAAAGAAAGAAAAAGAAAAAAAAAAGAAAGAAAAAGAATTTAAATTTAAAGTTTAAAATAAAAATAGATAATAGATAATAGAAAAAAAATAATAAAAAAAGAAAAAAATAAAGTGAAATTAAAAGAAAAAAATATATATATAAAAAAAGGAAAAATAAAAAAATATAAAAAAATAAAAAAATAATAATAAAAAAATAAAAAAATAAAAAGAAAATAAAAAGAAAATAAAAAGAAAAACAAAAAGAAAAAAATAAAAAAAAAGAAAAATTCACGATGATCGTTTTCGACGTTTTGATTTTTTATTTTTGACATTTTTCAGGTGGTCGAGAAAGAACAAAGAATTTTGCGAAGATCAAGTCCGGCATTTTGAATTTCAGATTCTCGACATTTTTCAGGTATGATTTTAATTTCCTTATTTATTATATTACTATTTTTTTTTGTCCAGCATTCGACATATTTTTGTTATTCGGTTTCGGTTTTAAGAATTATAAAGTAATAATTCTTTTAATATATGTCTTTTAAAATTATTTTCGGTAAATAAAATTCTCTAAAAACGGATTTCTTTCTCGGGATGGTCGGAACATCAATCATTCTTTGAAATGGTCCGAGTAATAATAATAATCGAAACATTATCGAAAATAGCGGAGTGATTCGAAAATTATTCTTACATAGATAATTTCTTTTATTTTGAAAATAATTATTAAAAGCATTTTAATTTACACTTTCAAAAAAAAGATTTTTAATAAATGCGAATTGCCGACGACGGAATTCGAAGGACGTCACAGTAGTGATTCCTAAGATATCTTGAGGTGAGAGAATTTCGTTAAATATCACCACGAGTGGTGGGAGTATTTAGCGACATGCTCGATACAAAAATTCGTTCTCATTTAAAAAAATGGAAATAGTTAAAATAAAAAAATGAATAAAATAGTGAATGTTTATGCGCTCGATATTTCGCTATGCTCGTGTTTTTAATATTACGATTTGCATGTTTAATTTTATAATTATATGCTAAGTCGTATGCATCCGATATTTAAATATTCGCATCTTACGCATTTAAATAAAAAATGGATGTAAATTGCCGACGACGGAGTTCGAAGGAAACAGTTCAAAAAAAAAAAAATGCAAAAAAATAATAAACATGTTTTTAAAAAATAAAAATAAAAAAAGAGAATTAGTTTTAAATACCGATGTTAAATCCATTAATCCAATATTTAAGATAACACGTGATTAAATGGTACCATTTTCTAAACGGACGTTGCGGGGGTGCTAATCCTTCCCCGCACGTAACCGACTCCTAAACCCAATTTTGTTTTTTTTACTCTGATTCAAAGCGCGGGCTTCGAAATTGGTTTTACAAAAATGTTTTAATCAATTTTAAAATATTTTACTAAAACCGGTTTTAATAGGTGGCCAATCACTCTTAGCAAAAAAGATTGGTGGCGACTCCATTTTTGTGTTTTCAAAATCGTATTAGCGGTCGAAAAAACCGTTATGACAGCTTGACGACTCCACTAGGGACACTTTGAGAGTCGAGCCACAAATTGATCATGTGTTATTTTAAAATCTCGAATTAATGGATTTAATCGGTATTTAATTTTAATTCTCTTTATTTTCTTTCTTTCTTTATTTTTATTTTGCTTGCAATTACACTTTGATATTTGTTAATTCTTTATTCATATTTTTTTATGTCGTTTATTTATTTATTTATTTATTTATTTATTTAATCGTGGAATGTTTAGAATAAAGAGTCGTAGACAACTAGTCGAAGGTTTGTTTGTTCCTTCTCACACACGAGCACGTACATTTCATACATAAGCTCTGTATCCGAGCTTTATCCCTTTAGGTGGAAGTAAAGTACCTACGCTCTCGTGAGGTAATAACCTCCGCATAGGCTAGTGAAACATTTTCGGAGTAATAAAGTACCTACGCTTTCGTGAGGTGGTAACCTCCGCATAAGCTGGAAAAATATACTCCAACAAATTGAACCTGTTTAACTCGGGGTGCCTTACTAGCCTTCACGGGCGACAGTGAGGAGCAATTTGGTTTTTTAGAACCTAATTCAACCTCATGCAGTGAACTTAGGTGGAGCCATATCGAATTTCCGATCGGATATCCTCGAAATTAGGAAGGAACATTTGTGATCTTTCGCTATTTGTTTACATTCCGAACAAACACTGTAAATTGGGTAATGATGAACGTACATTGTGCTACCCGCAATAAGTTTCATTTTTCGCCCCAAAGACACCGTATTGCTTAAATAAGTTGATACCATCAGGGCAAATGTTCGTTAACTTTTTGAATTTGTAAATATGAAATTTTTTTCTTTTCGTACATCTCGTACATTTCATGCATTAATGCACTTGTAAATAAAGCATTCACATTTATAATTGTATTTTTGATTTCACGGTGATAATAATCTCATTTGATAAACCGCACAGACACTCGTTGTTGATTAAATGAGAATTGCAAACTAGTAGTGTTGAATAAATACTCGGACATTTGTGCCATAATAAGACCCACTACCACAAAAGTTTTTGATAAAAATTGTTTTTTTTTTAAAATAATATTTTTATTTTTACGGAAAAAAATATGTTTCAAAAAAAAAAAAAACTGTGGATTGAATTTGGGGGCAAGTTTGTGCAATAAAATTGTTGAATAATCAAGTTCAGTCCAAATCATGTTAATCTAATTATTGAATAGTTTTCTGTATATATTCGTGCATTAATTTGTTTATTCTTTAGACAAACCAAATTAGCACCATATTGCAATCATAGCATGCATGGTCATTCATTGTAGAATACATTAGTGACATACATGATCGTTCTCCGTATATACCAGCATATCAATTTATTTATTCTTTACATGCATCATATCGACATCGTGATTGCATTCATAACAATAAGGTCTTGCATTCGTGACATACATGGTCACTCATTGTACATACTCATGCATTAATTTGTTTATTCTTTACATGCATCATATAGGCATCGTGTTACATTCACGGCATTCATAGCTCATGCATCATGAAACACACTTGAGTAATAAAAAAGAAGTCGGTTTAGTTTTGAAAACTTTGAAAAGATTTCTCTTTCAAATCAGAGGTATAAGAATTACGGTGTACCTCTACGACATTCTTCAGGCCGGAGCCATGGAGGATGAACAAAATAGACTAGATAGAGTGGAAAGAGCACAGAGGGAATTACAAGAACAGTTAGCCAAATCTCAGCAAGAACCATGAGAACAGATAACAAAATCTCAAGAGGAGTCACGCGAGCAAATAGACAAGATAATTGAAATAATGACTAGGCTGACTTGAGGAAAATGGGTTGCTGAAGGATCGATCATAAGGGGAGAACCTCGACCTCAAGTAAACAACAACGAAGATCCGATTTACCTACCAAGTCAACAAGGCCAAGGTCAATTTCAATTGAACTTGGAAGTTCACCCCTCAGACTCAGTGGTTATTCCAAGCCAAGATGGTTCACTGGAACAAGAAAAGCTGAAAAAACGTGTGGTAAAGCAAGTGGAAGACACAGAGGTGCAACAGAAGTATGATCTGTTTGAAGAGAGACTCAAAGCCATAGAAGGAATAGACGTTTTCGAGAATACGGATCCGAATGAGCTCAGCTTGGTCCCAGATTTGGTGATTCCGCCAAAATTCAAGGTCCCTGAATTTGAAAAGTATGACGGATCGAAATGTCCATCAATCCACATCGTGATGTTTTGTCGGAAAATGGCTGGCTACACCAACAATGACAAGCTGTTAATCCACTGCTTCCAAGACAGTCTAACAGGGTCAGCTGCAAGATGGTATAATCAGTTGGATAGGGGTTGTATCCGTTCTTGGAAAGATCTGGCAAATGCTTTCAAGACTCAGTATAAGCACATGATCAACATGGCACCAGATAGGTTAACCTTGCAAAATATGGGGAAAAAGGCCACTGAGAGCTTTAAAGAATATGCTCAGAGATGGATGGACATGGCCACCCAAGTACGACCGGCTCTGACTCAAAAGGAAATTACTGTCCTTTTTTGTGAATACACTGCACGCTCCGTACTATGATAGACTCGTTGGCAATGCCACAAAGAATTTCGCAGATATGGTAACCTCAGGAGAGATGATTGAAAATGCTATCAAGAACGGAAAACTCGAAGGAGATAAGACATCCAATGCCGAGAGAAATGAGACACCTGAAAGGAAGGAGGAACATGTCCAGGCTATGGGAGAATTCACTCCATATCCCCGAGTCTCTCCATATCAATCATGTTACTCTACCAATGTCTCTCCAAGTCATTATCCTTACCTTCCAAATATTCAAACACCCAATCTATGCCAGCCCCTCCAACTAGGCCGGCTTCCCAGAAACGTCCGCGGGGCAACCAAGAGAAATTTTCAATCCCAATCTTCGACCTATTCCAATTACTAATGAGGAACCAATACCTTACCCCTGTGCCTTTGAAAATAGCTCCAAACACATCGGCAAGGAGTTATGACCCGAACAGCAAGTATGAGCATCACATGGGGGCAATTGGACATTCAACTGAAAGATGCAGACAACTGAAGGAAAAGATTGAAGGTCTTGTCCATGATGGCATTTTGACTCCAGAGCAAGTTGAACAGTGGAAATCCGCATTGCCATAAATCGGTTTCTTCGCCACGGGTTTGGAGGATGAGAATGGTTACCTTTAAAAGCATGTCGACAAGCATTGAGGAATATGCATGTAGTTCTATGCCTCATCATGAAAGCACTTGTCTTATGTTGGCATCCACATGAAATAAATAAATTTTGAATTTCAAAGGCTTTGTGTTTATTGTGTTTTAAGTTGAATTTGCAAAAATAAACATTAAAGAAATTCTTGATTTTGAAGAGCGCGTTCTTAAAAGAAAAAATCTTTCTTCACGTTAATAAATGATGAGATATCTTGAGATTATTGATGATCAATGTTAGAAATGACCCAACACCCTTCCTCTCTATTCCAGACTTGCCTATGCTTGAATCTTTTGAGTTTGAAAAATCAATGCTTCCAGTAATATATTGTTGAATTTCAGAAACCATAGTCTGTGCAATAAGAAAAATGCGGATCCTAGTTTAGGTTATGAGCAATGGAACAAACTTTTTGAGAAAATATGAGCTTTTTGGTGTCTCAAACAAGTGAAACCTTTTTCAAGAATATGAATTATGGTAAATTGATGTGTGTCAAGGTTATGCCAAAACCATTCACATCCCTTTCCGTAACCACAAAACAAGAGTTGCCCAGACGTCACTTCAGGATTAACGTCTTAGGTAACAATGACTAAACCTGATTTTCTCGTGTTCCTAGAAAAAAAGGAAGCTATTTTTGAGCCATATTCTTTCTTATCCCTTCGGAAAGCCAAAAAGACTTGAGGTGTTCCTCGTCATGATACGAAGTCTCATTTGTATAACCAATCAAATGGTGCATCATTTGTAGATACGGACGACGCGTGATGGATAAAGATGAAGTAATTTTCGGAGCATGCATAAAAAAAATGAAAAAAATGAAAAAAATAAAATAAAGAAAATAAAAAATGAGTGTGGCATCATGCATTTATGAAATTCAAGATGGTTTCAAGAAAGAAAAAACCTTTTCATTATTTTCCTTTAGGGAATGACTTTTCGGTTTACGTGCTTGAGATGAAAAATGGCCATCTTTCATCATCTTTTCGCAAATTATAAAATATCCTTTTGCTACCCTGATAACTCGTATAATTATATAGTTTTTAGTTATGTTTTATTATTGTTTTGCGTCAAATACGAGTTATTATTGCTTAGTCTAATTGTGTTTATGATCTTTTATATTTTTATGTAATTTGGTGTTTTTTCACGAGTTTCTTTGAGTGATTTCAGATTACTAGGTTAAATCAACAATTAAGGGCAAATCCAGTTCAGTTCCAGTTCCGACACCTTTTGCCATATCAGCTATATCTGGAGTTTCACTGAAGCAATAAGGCTGAAATTTTAACCGTGCAAAGTTAAGAGGCATATCTATCTTTTTCATGTTTTACATTTCTTGAAACGGAGTCGTTTTCCCTAGCGAAATCGACCATCAAGTTGGATGATGTGCAATGACGTCTGTGCTGACCTGTTTTGGTATTTTGACCATATCTTTCGATCCACATGAGCAAATGATCTGATTCCAATGGCTATGGATCCGTAACTGATAGGGGTATATTTTTATAGAAGACCATTGTATCAGATCGAGCCTCCAACATTGACAAAATCAACCATCAAGCTGGCTGATCAGAATTGTCATACAATATGACGAAAATTGTTAGAAAAATGCACCCACCTATTATACCTACCTTTGAAATTTGTAAAGCTTGTCTCTTGTCATTTAGCCCTCCAAAATGTGTATAAATAGAGGGCCTTGGATGAGTATTGGGATACATTGATACATTGGTAGGATATTAGCCATTGTAATAAAATTCTCTAAGTTTTCTTCTTCTTTCCTTTCTCTAGTTTTCTTTTTTATTTACTTATGCTTCTTACATTTCTTTTCATTTTATTCATATCTAGTATGTGTTGCTAATCATATTGTTGAGGTGATGAGGTGAAGCTTTTGGTAAATGCTAAGGTTAGTCTCTTAAACATGAGCTAAAATGAATCATCATTTAGTATAGATAATATTTTCTTTTGGTTTAAAATCATACTTGCAAAGTAGGGATCTTGATTCATTATTGACAATGAAAATGACACAGTAAATGCTTGGTTTCATAACCTTGATTTGTTGTAGACATATACCTTGGCATAAGGAATGCTTGGACTCTTTTTATGAGTTTTGAGGACACCAAATGAACATAATATCATATGCTATGGACGTTGGACAATTTGGACTGAATTGCTAAACCTTCCGATTGGAACCTCCCTTATGTGTGGATTTCAATTGTGTAATAAAACAAGATTAATCTTAGCATAACACCAAGAGTGGATTCTCTAACCTCAACATCTTTTCTTATTGTTTTTATATCTTGTTTAATTTCTTTTATGTTATTTTGTTTATTTTGTTCTCTAATATTTTGTTTATCTTGTTTTGTTATTGATTCCTTAATATCTTGTTTACTTTCTTTTTCTTATATATTTATAAACTTATACTTACTAATACGCTTCCCTGTGGTTCGACCTCGGACACCCGAGAATTTATTACTTGAACATAACCTGCACTTGGGTTTACAACTCTTAATTGAGTCTCCATCAAGTTTTTGGCGCCGTTGCCGGGGAGGCAATACTAAGTATATAAGTTTATAAGTATATTTATTTTTATTGGCTGGTTATACCGCCTAATTTGTATATTAACTTTGATTTATTTTGGCTGGTTATACCGCCTAATTTTCTATATATTTATATTTATATTGTATATTAACTTTGTTTTATTTTTATTGGCTGGTTATACCGCCTAATCTGTATATTAACTTTGTTTTATGCTTGTTTGGCGACGTGATTTTAGATCTCGTCGTTTAGTTAGATTTTATTGTGAAACTTTTTCAGGTAATCTTTCTAATACAACTCCTACCATGGCTGACAATGAAAGTGTTCATGCTGAAGATGAGAACAGACAAGTACGCACCATGCGTGACTACTTGCAACCAACTCGAAGCTCATCACCCTCTTGTTTTATTTTTCCTCTCAATGCAAACAACTTTCGTTTTAAACCAGGTATGATAGCTTTGCTTCCAAATTTCCATGGGTTAGAATCGGAAAGTGCTTACTCGTTTCTAAAAGACTTCGAAGATGTATGTGTCACCTTTAATGACCAACAATGCACAAATGAAATTGTCAAGCTAAAATTATTTCCTTTTTCTTTAAAAGATAAAGCAAAAATTTGGCTTCATAATTTAAAACCAAGGTCAATTGGCACATGGCAAGAATTACAAACTGAGTTTCTAAAGAAATTTTTCCCAGCACATAAAACTACTGCTTTGAAAAGACAGATTCAAAATTTCAATCAAAATCAAAATGAAGCATTTTTTCAGTGCTGGGAGCGTTTTAAAGATTTGTTAATTTCTTGTCCACATCATGGTTTTGAAAAATGGCGTCTTATTAGTTTCTTTTATGAAAGTTTAACTCCCGAAACTAAACAATTTGTTGAAACAATGTGTAACGGTGAGTTTCTAGAAAAAGAACCTGAAGAAGCCTTTGACTACCTAGACCATTTGGCAGATAACTCTCAAGCCTGGCACACAGATAATTCCTCTGAAAGTTCCAATAGATCTAATCTTGTTTCTAACAGAGGTAAATATCATTTTAGTCAAGAAGATGAGATAAAAGCTAAAGTAGCTAATTTGGCTAGAAAGATTGAAGCCATGGAACTTAGAGAAGTAAAAAAGTCAAAACGGTTAAAAATGAAGAAAGTTGTGGAATTTGTGAAATCATGGGACACCCCACTTCTGAATGTCCAAACATTCCCATTCTTAAAGAAGCGTTGCATGATCAAGTAAATTCCATAAACACATTTAAAAAGCCTTTTCCTTCTCCTTACTCTGAAACGTATAACCCTGAATGGAGAAATCATCCCAACTTCAGTTGACGGAATAATAATCATGTTCAGGTACCACAATCTCAAAAGCCGGGCAACACTTTTTCCTATCAACCTTCACGTGTACAAACCTTGGAAGAGACATTGCAAGCATTCATGCAAACACAAGCAAATGTGAATAACCGAACTTCACAGGACATCAATGAGATCAAAAACACCTTGTCCACATTGACAGCTTCATTACGCACTCAAGAAAAAGGTAAGTTTCCTGCTGAACCTCAGCCTAACCCTTCTACTCAATGTCTTGTTTCTTGCTCCAATGAAACTCAACAGGAAAATGCCAGTTCTATCACAATTCTTCGAAGTGGAAAGGCAATTGACAAAAACATTCCATCAAAATACCAAGATCCTCCTTCCCCTCCGAAAAGTAATGGTAAGGATGATGGTAAGTCTGAACTTCTTGAAAATTTGGACAAAGAAAAAGGTATGCATCCTGCTCCTTTTCCTCAAAGGTTGCAAACAATAAAGAATTTGAATCAAAATGCAGAAATTTATGAACTTTTCAAACAAGTTAAGATTAACATTCCTTTATTGGATGCAATCAAACAAGTTCCATCTTATGCTAAATTTTTGAAGGACATGTGCACAGTTAAAAGGAAACATAATGTACAAAAGAAAGCATTTCTGACGGAAAGTGTGAGCTCAATCATTCAGCACTTTACTCCACCAAAATTCAAAGATCCTGGATGTCCAACAATCTCATGCATCATTGGAAACACTAGAATAAAACGTGCATTGCTTGATCTTGGTGCTAGTGTTAATCTTTTGCCTTTTTCTGTTTATCAACAGTTAGGTTTAGGTGAACTCAAGGAAACACCTGTTACACTTCAACTAGCTGATCGTTCTGTAAAAATTCCTCGAGGGATAGTTGAAGATGTTTTGGTTCAAATTGATAATTTTTACTTCCCTGTTGATTTTATTGTTTTGGACACACATCCTGTTTCAAATCCAAATGTTCAAATTCCTGTTATATTAGGCCGTCCATTTCTTGCAACTTCTAATGCTCTGATAAATTGCAGGAATGGTATGTTGAACATTTCTTTTGGAAATATGACTTTAGAATTAAATGTGTTCAACACTTGCAAGCAACCTGGTGATGATTCAGAAGTACATGAAGTGGATTTCATTGAAGAACTTGTTCATGAACATCTCACCATTACCACATTCCATGATCCTTTAGAAGCTTATTTAATTGAATGTGAGTTTGATAATGCTTCAGAAATTTCACACACTAATTCTTTGTTAAATTCTTTTCAGGTTAAGCATTGTTGGAAACAAAAGTTTGAGGAACTTCCATCACTCACAAATGTCACTGTACCATCAACTATTGAACCACCCAAGCTGGATTTAAAACCATTGCCATCCGAGCTAAAATATTCCTTTTTGGGTGAGAATGAAACTTTTCCAGTCATAAATGAACTTGAGGAACTCAGAAATGATGCATATGAGAATTCTAAAATTCATAAAGAAAGAACTAAAGCCTTTCATGACAAGTTAATTTCAAGAAAAATATTTGATGTTGGGCAAAAAGTTCTACTTTATAATTCTAGACTTCGCATATTTCCTGGTAAGTTGAGATCAAGATGGACTGGCCCATTTGTGGTTAAGCATGTGTATCATTATGGAGCAGTTGACATTGAGAATCCTCAAAATGGTAACGTATTCAAGGTAAATGGACAAAGACTCAAACTCTTTTTGGAAAATCATGTTACTCAAGAAGAGGTTGTTTTTCTTTCTGATCCTTGTTTTGAAAATAACTAGATGTAAATATAACTTTTTTTTTAACCCCGGTTAAATGGCGGAAAATGGTACTCCGTGATTATTTAAGTCGGTTCCATCAGCTACCCACAAAACTGATATTGTATATAAATTTCTCTTTCAATTTCTCTTTCATTTTTTTTTATTTCATTTTTTTTAGGATGGATGATATTCTCAGAAGATTGCAGAAACGATTTCCTCCTTTTCCTCGAAATATTTTACTGAAGCTTTACCAAGTTCGATTTGAAAGATTAAGAATGCTTATGCACAAAGGGATTCCTGAAGACATACGTTGGATAATTGAAGCCAAGGTACGTGAAGATGAATATCTTCCTGTTTTGAATTTACCAGGTATAGGTAGAAGCACTTATGCAAAGAAGCGACGAGCAAAGCGCATGAGTTCAAATTGCCACAAATGTGCACGATGGACGTGTAACGGTAAATGTCGTTCTATTGGGATTCCGTCCTCTAATCGAGATGATAAAATTGAATTCATTAAGGATGGACTGAGTAAGGAGAATTTGGGTAATATCCAACTTTCTCTTGAGACGCATCCTAGTGAAGACGTACAAAGAGAAATTCTTGATTTATGGTCGCAATTCCAAAGGGAATGGCTACATCTTGGGAATCTGATGTTAAAAGACCCTGTTTGCCAGCTTGTAAGAAAACTGGATGGGAAGCATATCCTCGACTCATAGAAGGCGTTTAAGCCGTTTCTGGACGTAAAACTAGAGGAAGATGCCAAATACACTTTCGGCGACATTAATACTCTTGACTTTTACGGTTGATTTTTCTTCTCTTTTTGATTTTCTTCCTGAAATCACGCAAAAATCTTTTGTTAGGTTAACATTTTCTTCTGACAGGTCAGATACACTTTCGGCGACATTATTACTCTTGTCTGATTCACTACTCAGTCCTCTATATATTACACCATGTACTCATTCTCTTTCAGGCACTCGAAAAAAAAATGGAAAGTACTTCGTCCCAACGCATTAAAAAAATTTGTGTCTTTGGAGGTGCTTATCCAGGAAAAACTAACATATTCGCTGATGAAGCCATAAGAGTTGGAGTAATACTTGCCCAACAAAAGATCCAGTTGATTTATGGAGGCGGTAGTACGGGTTTAATGGGAGCAGTCGCTACAGCAGCACACGCCGGAGGAAGTCCAGTTCTAGGAATCGTGCCAAAACTATTCATAGATTTTTGTGGACCTACCGTGGGTAAGGAAATACAAGTCTGGAGTATCCCTGAACGGATGACAATCATGTACCATTCTGTCGATGCATTCATTGCTTTACCAGGAGGTCTGGGTACATTGGAAGAAATAGCTTGCGTGGCTTCTTGGTCATCTTTGGTCAAAAATAAGAAACCCATTGGTTTGCTTAATATTAATGGTTATTTTAGTAATTTGCTTTCATATTTAGATAATGCTGTGGATAATGGATTCATGTTTTCAGAGGCAAGGAGAACCATAATTTCTGCTGCAACTATTGAAGATTTACTCAAAAAGCTCCAAGCTTATGAGTGTTTATCTGCTACGGTTGTTTCGCAAACGCTCGAAAAAAGAAAAAGAGATATGGACGAGCAAGGAGTGGATTGCACTTTGTCTTTGTGACATTATCTAACATTTTGCTTGTTGTGTCTCAGTTATAATAAGTGGTTAGCAACCTCTGCAGGTAATATCTCCTAAATTCTACCTTTAAAATTTGACATTGGGGACAATGTCATATTTTAGTAGGGGGTAAGGGACATATTTTGCTAATTTAAAAAAAAAAAAAAATTGTTGTGTTTTAAGACATTTAGAAGTATTCATTCTGAACAAGGTCTGAGTAAGGGAGACTTGAGACATACCTTGTCAGTTTGATTTAATCTTCTTCTTCTTCAAAAAAAAAAAAAAAGCATGTTTAGACTTAGTGTGTTTTTAGTGTGTTTTAGTTACTTTCAATACTATAATGAGATATGAATTGCATAAGTCTAAAACAGATTTATTAGTGAGAAGATTTTCATGAGAATTGAGCTTGATATCAACCTTTTTATGAGCCAATGTTAATATGATATGTTGATTGAGAAAGAAGCATGTTTAGACTTAATCTGACTTGTATAATCATCCTTATGAGTTTTTGAGCCTATAATGATTGATGCATTATACAAATCAATCTAATTTCTTTCTTGAGTGCTCTTATGATTACATGATTCTCTAGAACTTGCTTTAAACCGTTTGAAACTATATTGATACATGTGACAACATGAATAAGATAGAGGCATTAGGATTATAACCAGAGCCAAACAGCCATCCATTATTAATGTTCTAAGAGAACATCCCCACTAGTGAAGCCAATTTGAGCCTACATTAAATATGTTGTTTTATTGGTAACCACAACTTACACCTAGCCTAAATATACGTATATCCTTACCCTTGTTCTAAAGATGGATTATATGTTTTGAGACATATTGCAAAAAACAAGGGATATTTTTAGTTGAAAATTTGGGTTAGAAACAAAAGATAAGTGTGGGGGAAGAAAAGAAAAGAAAAAGTCAAGAGAAAAAGAAAGGGATCATTGTCAAATACATTCCCATATTAAAAAAAAAAAAAATCTTCTCTTGAACTTCTAGAAAAAGATGTTACAAAGTTGGTTAGAATGATGCAAAGGCTCAACATGAATATTTAGCCTATGTTATTATGTGCTTTATAAGAGTTTTGAGAAGTTTTATTTGTATAATCTTATTATGTCTCTAAACTCTATGAACTCTTTGAAACCTTTGTGATATCTTTATCCTTTTGTTCTTTAACCACATTATAACCC
The DNA here is from genome assembly GCA_030761205.1 of Fremontodendron californicum. NCBI lineage: Eukaryota > Viridiplantae > Streptophyta > Magnoliopsida > Malvales > Malvaceae > Fremontodendron > Fremontodendron californicum. Next base: position 20,242,538 of record JAULJL010000030.1, on the reverse strand, counting down.
TTTGGCCCCATTACAACCTTGAATAAAGACCTCTTGATTTATGAAGTTGTATGATCTAAATAGTGGAGAATAGGTGGACAAGCAAGCATATGGTAGAAGTGTTTTCATGAGATTGATTGAGTGTAAACACTTTACCACTACTTTAAAGAGTGAAAATCAAGAGAGTATCCCATGTGAGAAGTTGAGATTAAGTTTGAATATACACTATTTTGATTGAAATATGTTATGTTAATATTGGCTTAACTCAAACTATTTACATTCAAGCAAGATTTTTTTGTGAATTTCTTTAAGCTATTGATTAGTTTTTAAGACTTGTCCAATGATTATCTCTAATTTATATTGGAAGGATTAGTTATAATTATTATTTTTAGTTTTTCTTATGTCTTCAATGTTTGTGGGTATCGTCCTAGTAAACCCTCACGAGACTAAACTCGTCCACTAGGGACACCTAGGGGTTTAAAGGCTTGTGTCACATGCTAAGTGCCACTGTGATTTCCTACGAAAATGGATTAGATTAGATTTTCTTATTTTATTTTTATTGAGTCGTTGCTAGGGACTAGCAACAATCTAAGTGTGGGGGTGTGATAACTCGTATAATTATATAGTTTTTAGTTATGTTTTATTATTGTTTTGCGTCAAAACGAGTTATTATTGCTTAGTCTAATTGTGTTTATGATCTTTTATATTTTTATGTAATTTGGTGTTTTTTCACGAATTTCTTTGAGTGATTTCAGATTACTAGGTTAAATCAACAATTAAGGGCAAATCCAGTTCAGTTCCAGTTCTGACACCTTTTGCCATATCAGCTATATCTGGAGTTTCACTGAAGCAATAAGGCTGAAATTTTAACCGTGCAAAGTTAAGAGGCATATCTATCTTTTTTATGTTTTACATTTCTTGAAACGGAGTCGTTTTCCCTAGCGAAATCGACCATCAAGTTGGCTGATGTGCAATGACGTCTGTGCTGACCTGTTTTGGTATTTTGACCATATCTTTCGATCCACATGAGCAAATGATCTGATTCCAACGGCTATGGATCCGTAACTGATAGGGGTATATTTTTCTAGAAGACCATTGTATCAGATCGAGCCTCCAACATTGACAAAATCAACCATCAAGCTGGCTGATCAGAATTGTCATACAATATGACGAAAATTGTTAGAAAAATGCACCCACCTATTATACCTACCTTTGAAATTTGTAAAGCTTGTCTCTTGTCATTTAGCCCTCCAAAATGTGTATAAATAGAGGGCCTTGGATGAGTATTGGGATACATTGATACATTGGTAGGATATTAGCCATTGTAATAAAATTCTCTAAGTTTTCTTCTTCTTTCCTTTCTCTAGTTTTCTTTTTTATTTACTTATGTTTCTTACATTTCTTTTCATTTTATTCATATCTAGTATGTGTTGCTAATCATATTGTTGAGGTGATGAGGTGAAGCTTTTGGTAAATGCTAAGGTTAGTCTCTTAAACATGAGCTAAAATGAATCATCATTTAGTATAGATAATATTTTCTTTTGGTTTAAAATCATACTTGCAAAGTAGGGATCTTGATTCATTATTGACAATGAAAATAGCACAGTAAATGCTTGGTTTCATAACCTTGATTTGTTGTAGACATATACCTTGGCATAAGGAATGCTTGGACTCTTTTTATGAGTTTTGAGGACACCAAATGAACATAATATCATATGCTATGGACGTTGGACAATTTGGACTGAATTGCTAAACCTTCCGATTGGAACCTCCCTTATGTGTGGATTTCAATTGTGTAATAAAATAAGATTAATCTTAGCATAACACCAAGAGTGGATTCTCTAACCTCAACATCTTTTCTTATTGTTTTTATATCTTGTTTAATTTCTTTTATGTTATTTTGTTTATTTTGTTCTCTAATATCTTGTTTATCTTGTTTTGTTATTGATTCCTTAATATCTTGTTTACTTTCTTTTTCTTATATATTTATAAACTTATACTTACTAATACGCTTCCCTGTGGTTCGACCTCGGACACCCGAGAATTTATTACTTGAACATAACCTGCACTTGGGTTTACAACTCTTAATTGAGTCTCCATCATACCCCTTTTGAGCCTAATGAATGCTTTCGTTCTTTCAACACCGATCAAGGATCACCCTCCACGCTAGGGGGCAAATGCGAGGAAGGATCTTTTCAAAGGTCACAGATAGTGAAGTCTTGGTTCAAAAACGAAAAAAGAATGCCTTGAATCAAAGAGAAATTTGAGCTTCCAAATGACTACGGGCTCACCTTGTCAAAATAGAAATGCAAAAAAAAAAAAGGAGATAAAAAGAAAAGGAAGAAAAGAACGGATGAAAATAATCGGATAAAGAGAAAAGCTCAGCAAAGACAAATGTTTTGAAGAGAATCCTCCTCATGAAATGATCCTTGATTTGATCACCTTAAACACATATTTGGGCCTATTTATCTTTTTTTTTCAGAACCTCGAACCTTGGCCTACATTACGTACCTTGAAAAGACCATTTTGATCGAGCATGGCCATTTAAATTGATGAGTCTATTCTTAGAGAAATGCATGAGACTTCAGTCTCCTTTCTGGTTAAAAATCCTTTTTGGATAAGTTTTGATTTCTTAAATGCATGGTGAAACACATAAACAAAAAAAAAATTAAAAAAATGGAAAGAAGGAGACTCTAGGGTGAAAACCCAACATGGGCAGTCTAGAGTAAAATGGCAGAATTTTGGTGTCGCTTATGGTATTGTCAAGGCCATAACAAAAGAAGAGGTCATTTTGAAGAAATCAAGGAACATCCGGGAATTCCAAAATATCCCAAAACTGTCAACTCTTGTTTGGAGGTTTGACTTTAAAAAAAAAACTGAGACTGTTTTCCTTTCCATAATTAACTTTCCAGTTTGAACATCCCAGCTAGTCTTGACGTTTGTCAAAACGCCATAATTTGGACACTAAAAGAAGGTTGAATTTGTTTGAGTCCAAAAAAATCATGTTCTATAAAATCTGTTCCATTTGTGAGTCTAGAAAGGATATACATTTTTCCTGTTGTGAAGTCTCCTTGGATCAATCAAAATCTTGTTGTACCAAGCCTTTCGACTTAATTTGAAAAAAGCCGAATGGACACTCAAAAAAAACTTCTAATAGTGATCATCAATTTTTAAGAGGTTTGATATCAGATGATGACATTTTCAGCTCAAAAGTTTTCAGTAACTAAGCAAACATTTTTCAAAAAAATAAGCAAGCAAAAGCAGATAAATGAAAATATTTTTGGAAGAAACCATTTTCGATGTTGGCATGAGGCAAAGGTTTTTCTGGCCCAGAGGTATGGAACTATTGAGGTAGAAGAAATGAACATTTGGCTCGGACTTCAGTCGATGAAATTTTGAAAAACTATCAGGGCAAAGAGATAGTTCCAGAGTGAAGAAAAGGGTCGATCTCGTATGAGGCACGAGCGTTCCAGGATACACTCTGTTTCGAAGAGGAAAAACGATTTGGAAAAGCTAAACCAAGATCAGGAAAAACAATTGGGAACATTCGCATCATTCATGAACATTCGCATATTTATTAAGTTTTGCATCTGCATCGTGTCGTAAAATGTGTACATTATCCGAACGTATTTGCACATGCATCATCAGGGGCATACGCATTGACTTCGCATAACATTCACATTTCATGCATGACATTGACTATTTGAAATTTTGACATTTGAATTCGAACATTCAGTGAAATTTTCTTCCAAGATATGATTGTGAAAGATCTTCAGGTATGATCACCAAGACCTCCGGGCACCTCTTTTAAAACCTCCGGGTTACCTCTTTTAAGTCCTTCGGGCATAGGAAAAGAAAAAGAAAAAAAAAACAGAAGACTTCCGAGCATTTCTTTTAAATCCTCCGGGCACAGGAAAAGAAAAAGAAAATTAAAAAAAGAAGACCTTCGGGCATCTGTTTTAAAAAACCTCCGGGTACCTTTTTAAGACCTCCGGGCACAGCAAAAAAAAAGAGAAATTAGAAAAAAGACCTCCGGGCACCTGTTCTAAGACCTCCGGGCATTTCTTTTAAATCCTTCCGGCACAGCAAAAAAGGAAAATTAGAAAGAAAGAAGACCTCCGGGCATCTATTCTAAAACCTCCGGGTTACCTCTTTTAAACCTCCGGGCACCATTTTCAAAGAAAAGATAATTTTTATAAGACCTCTGGGCGTCCGAACAAGACCCCCGGGCTTTATTCTCAAAAATCACGGATAAGACCTCCGGGCACCATTTTCAAAAAGATCATTTTTAAAGACCTCTGGGCACCTGTTTCAAGACCTCCGGGCACTATTCTCGAAAATCATCGATAAGACCTCCGGGCATCATTTTCAAAGAAAAGACATTTTTAAGACCTTCGGGCAATTGTTTCAAGACCTCCGGGCATTATCCTCAAAAATCATGTTTTCAAGACCTCCGGGCACCTTTCTGAAAAATCATTGATAAAGACCTCCAAGCACCACTTTCAAAGAAGTAACATTTTTTAGACCTCCAAGTATCTGCTTTCAAAAACCTCCGGGTAACATCTTTCAAAATGACATTTTTCAAAAACCTCCGGGTAGACATTTTTCAAAACCTCCGGGTACCATTTTCAATTCTTGCTAAGTCAAACTCGTTACTTTAAGAAAGGTCGAGCCTCGATATGATTAGTCAAGTGGCGATATCCGAAGAATCTGACAAGGAATTTCAAAACTAAACGTGAAAGAGATGGGGATATCCAGAATGAGTCTTCACTTTCGTAAGACTAAGGTAGTAAGTGAAATGATGATCTAAGTTGTGTTCGAACTCATTGTCAAAAATTCGAAGTTCGTTTTTAATTTTCAAAGTTGTGGAGCCTTTGATGAGAGGAGCAATTTATTTTCAAAGTTGTGGAGCCTCTGATGAGAGGAGCAATTTATTTTCCAAGTGGTAGAGCCTCTGATGAGAGGAGCAATTTATTTTCCAAATGATAGAGCCTCGCTAAAAATGGATCTCTATAATCGGACAAAATTGGTTAAATTGTCTTTGCCCTATTCCTGATTCTCAGCAATGTGCAAAGAGGGGCAGCTGTAATAACCAATTTTTGCCCGGGTCGGATCCGAACCCGACCCAGGCCATTTGCAAACAAGGCCTGCTATTTAGCAGGCCCAATCTGCAAACCCGGGCCACCAGCGGGCCCAAGCCCAATCTACAAACCCAGCAATTAACTATATTATATCTAGTAAATTTTATAATTTATTTCACTTTATGATTAGATTTGCTCATGGATCATGTCGGGCGTGACTCAAAATTTTTCTAGTTTTCTTATTCAAGTTTGGCCCTGAACGAGTCCGAACAGGCTCGCAGACCTAGTTTATTGTTTTAAAAAAAAAGTTTATATTAATATTTTTATATTTTTATAATTAAATTTAAATAAAAAATATTTTTTATTATATAAACAGTAATTCATATCGAATCAAATCAACCCAAATTAGAAAAGCTCTACTTAAGCCCAGTCCGTATGTCAGACTGAACGAGCTACCCAAACTTTGATAATGTCTATTTATGACTGACTAATAATTAATTTGTTGTTTTTAACTCTTCTTACAGTGACTTAACTCGCAACTATCTCAGTGGCAGCATTCCTCCTGAATGGGGTTCTATGCAACTCGTCAACATGTATGTTTCTTTCGTGGTTGTGTATGTATGAAGATGTATGTATACGTCTTTCGTGGTTGTCTATGTTTTTATATATAATCCTGTTCATGGATCGGGTCAAGTCGGGTCGTAATTCAAAATTTTTTTTATTTAGGCCTAGATTGAATCGGCTCGAAAGTTCATATCATTGTTGAAAACAATATTAAAAAATTATTTTTATATTAATATTTATAATCAAATTTAAGTAAAAAATATTTTTTTTATTAATAAACAGTAATTCAATCCGGTCCGAATTAAAAAAATCTCTGTCTAGATTCTTTGAGCAAGTCTATATATATATATATATATATATATATATATATATATATATATATGTCTTTCGGGGTTGTGTGTGTATGCAGAGGTGGATGGTAACTAGAGCCTAAGGGAATCTTGGCTCCCCGAAATTTTTTATATATATATATATATATATATGTTTACATATATGTATACTATATATATGTATACATATTTATATTAAATAAATTTAAATTGATATCTCAAATTAAAAAATTTATTTATCTATTTCTTTTGTAATTAAAAAAAAAAGTTAAAATTATATTTTTATTCATCTATTTATTTGCACCCACCTGTTATTCTTCACAAAATCTTAAAAGCAATAAGCTTGTAGATATTAAATCATAATCATGTAATTTTTATTTTAAAAAAAAAAACTAAAATAATTAAAAACCCCTGAACTTTACCACTTTATTTAGATAAGCCATTATACTTTTATTACACCCAAATAAGCCCTTAACCTTTAATTTGTACCCAACTAAGACCTTAACCTTTAACATGTACCCAAATAAGCCCTTAACCTTTAATTTATACTTAAATAAACTCTTAACATAAATTAGACCTGCTCATGGGCCGGGGCGCGGTTCAGATTTTTTTTTCTACCTTATCCAGGCCTGGCCTGGATCACTATTTAAAAAATAATAAAACATAATTTTTATATTATTTTTTATAATTTAATTTAAATAAAAAATTAAAATTTTAATGCATGAACAGTGATCTAAGCCGGGTCGAGCAGACCCGGATCACCAAAAATCATATCCAGTCCCGGTCCAATACGGACCGGACGGGATACCCCGCTCATGAGTAGGTCTAACATAAATCAATCTTTCATTTGAAATAAGAGCTTATTTAGGTGCAAATTAAAAGATAATGGTTTATTTAGGTACAATAAAAGTATAAGCGCTTATTTAAGAAAAATATCATAATTCAGGGTTTGTTTTAGTATTTTAGCCAAAAAAAAAAGACTTTTTAGTTTTTTCAACAATACCTTAAAAACTTGTACGAGAGATTATTGAAACTTTTAATTTAGATTCAATTTTTGAAGTTTTTCTCTCTTTAAAAGAACTTGCTTAATATTTTAGGTAAGATTATTTATTTGAAGTATTTTGTTTCTTTGTATTTTTGTTTATGAATTGATAACATTTATAATTTCATGAGCTTATTAATTTTATTAGTATATTGTTTATGGATTAGGAGAATGCCACATGTCTTATTTTTTAAATTAGTTTTTTTGTTATTTTTTAAAAATATACTTTAAGGTAGATGTGTTCATAGGCCGGGACAGGCCTAAGTATGGTATCAACACCTTATATACTTACTCAAGTCCGGCTCAGCCCGAAATATGAGTCTCAAATTCTGCCCAAGCTCGTCCATATTTGTAAATTGATAGTTCAATCCCGTTTAGGTCCGTTCATATTTTTTTTTTTTCTAAAAAATTAAACAAATATGTTATTTTTTATTTAATTTTTTAGTAATTTATCTTTTTTATTATTATTATTAGGTTCTAAAACATTGATAACTTAACATATTTTTAAATGTTTATATTGTAATATTATATATATTTATTTTTTATATGATATAAATTACATAACATATATAAAAATAAAAATATTATATAAATGAAAAACGGACCGGGTCGGATCCGGGCCTTAATTGTTGGAGCTAAGGCCCAATCCATTTTCTAAACGGACTTTTTTTTTTGTCCAAACTCATATTTCAGGTCTAATATTTTGTCAAAACCCTTTCAAATATCCAACGGACTTTCAAATTTGGATACTGGATCCTTAAACAAATCTACTCTAAAAAATATATATCATCTTATTAATTTCGCTTGACGGTGGATGAAATAATTTCTCATAGCTGGAATATATATGTGTTGCTTACAAATATGTTGTATTGCAGTTCCCTTCTTGGAAATCGATTAACAGGTCCAATCCCAGAAGATCTAGCAAATCTCAGCAATCTTACCAGCTTGTGAGTTGGATTATAGCAAGTTCTACTATATATTTCTCATTTCATGATTATGACAAATTTTTACAAGATTTTTCTTTAATGATTAATGTCTAATGGATTAATTTTATTTATTGAAAAATGTGTAGAGTTTTTGAGCACAATGGTTTTTCAGGAACTTTGCCTCCAGCACTAGGGAATCTAATCAAAATTGAGAGAATGTGAGAGAGACTCTTCCTTTTATAAATTCTACCAGAATTTCATTTCATTATATGTAGATATTTTCATAGGCTAGACCAGGTCGGGTCACAATTCAAATTTTTTTTATTCTTTTACTTAAGTTCAACTCGGGCCGGTTTGTAAATTTATTTTTCTATTCAAAAATATTAAAATATTTTAAAAAATATTTTTTATATTAATATTTATATATTTTTATAATTAAATTTAAATATTTTTTTGAATGAATAATGATTCGGGTTTGGACATGTTGAATTTTAAAAAAATTTGTCCAGGCACGTCCCAAGCCCGACCCTTGGATACCGCTCGATCCTTCGACATATCTAATTGCATTCAGTATTTTTATTATATAAATTATTGAATTTATTTAAATCTTTCATTTATTTACTTGAATATCACTATTGTGTTGAATCGTTTCCGTCTTCAGATCCTGAATGATTTAGAGGAGATTATTGCTTTTTTTAAGGTTTGATTTAGTATCTGTTTTTTCTTGGTATTGTTAATGTTGCTGGTTTTGCAGGTTTCTTAATTCCAACAATTTTACTGGAGAATTGCCTGAAAGATTTGCTAGGCTGACTACATTGAAAAAGTTGTAAGCAATTCTAATGTTCTTTCTTTGTTATTTGTTATGTTATTTGGATTCGGGTGAGTGTCGGATATCGATATATGTTTGACACGGATATGTTTAATTTTTATTTTTTAAGTTTTTTTATATGTTTGAAGGATTATACTTCATACCCATGTTCGAATATGTGCCGAACACAAATGTTTGCACGAATATTTTAAAAAAATTTAAGAGTCTGGATAATATATTTCAGATTGATTACTAGTTATGACTATTTTGTTTTCTCAACAGTCGGATTAGTGACAACAACTTCACAGGAAAGATTCCTGAGTTCATTTTCCAGAGTTGGACAAAACTTGAAGAACTGTGAGAATTTTAATTAACTTTTGCCGTACATTTATAAGTGTAATTTTTTGTCATTAGAAATATTTTGGTTTATCAATCATTTGAATGAAACCAACTTTGGTAATGACAGATATATTGAGGGCAGTGGTTTGAGTGGGCCAATTTCAACCATTGGTTCTTTAGAAAACATAAAATACATGTAAGCAATGCATGGATCTTAAATTTCAAAGATTTCAATATATTTAACTTGGGATATTGTTACTATGGTCAGGATTTAAATACCAACCGTAATGCGATATTACGATTGTTATTTTACGATTTCGATTATTTTCGTTGTCGGTATTTACTGTAATTAAGATGTGAATAGTAATTAGAGGTCCATAGCGATTAAACTCACGATCATGAATTACATGTATATAGATTCAATTTATAATTTATAACTTTTTTTTTTATAAATAAAAATCATAAACTACTTTAAAAACTATTAAAAAATATTTTTTATGATTATAATTATAATTACTATGTTTTACAGTAAATTGTGTAAAATAATAAAAAAAAAATCATGATTGTGATGACTGCAATAGCATTTATTACGTCTACAACCGTGATAAACACGATCAAAAATGCGTCCGTGATCGCAATTTAAATCTTGATTTATGGTTGTATTTTCATGTTTGTTGGATATTGGTTTACAGAATAATCGGTGACTTGAAAGGAGCTGAAGCAACTTTTCCACAAATCAATACTAGTTTGCCTAAATTGGAAAGACTGTAAGTAAAACTATGCAAAAAGACAGAGATTTATTAAAGGTATGAGATGTTGAGGAGTTGCAAATAGTGGAATATATTTGTGATTGTATTACAGGATGTTGAGGAGTTGCAATCTCATTGAAGAGCTACCTGTTTCTCTTCGGGCATTGACAACATTAAAGATCTTGTGAGTAATAGACTTGATTTCTTTCCTTAATAGTAGAAAATCTTCACTTTCAATTTTGCTTCGGCATATATTTCTTTCTTTTTTTGAAGACTTTATATTAGATTTGTTCAAAAGTTGGGTTATCCTTCCAAGCTTAAAGATCCGTCCAAAATTTGGAGGGAGTTGAACAAAAATATTAGATCTGAATTATGAGTTTGGGCAAAAAATAAGGCCCGTTTAGAAAATGGACCGGGCTTTGACTCCAACAATCAAGACTCGAGCCCGGCTCGACCTGCTTTTCATTTATATAATATATTATTTTTATATTTGTATATATTATGTAAAAATAAATATATATAATATTATAGTGTAAACATTTAAAAATATAAGAAAAAAAAGTATTAAATGTTAAATAAAAAAAATAACATATTTGTTTAAATTTTTTTAGAAAAAAAATAATATGGGTAGGCCTAAACTAGTTTGGACTACCCATTTATAAATATAAGCAGACTTAGGTAGAATTTGATACCCATATTTCGGGTCGAGCAGGGCTTGGACAAGTATATGTGATGTTGATAACATAATTAGACCAAGCCCGACTTAGATGTTCATTTTGGGTAAAGTTATGTTATGTTATGATAACATACAAAATGATCTTGTATTTGAATCCATGACTTAACCCAATGGATTTATGCAGTTATTTTTAAGAGGTGACATCCAACAGGTCTGAGATTCGAATTTTAACATTTGTAACCTCTTTTTTATCTCCAAATTGCAGCTTCCTTTGTACCAAAATAAATTTTTTCTTGTAGTTTTAATTTCTAACTTGTCTTAGAACATAATTTACCTCTGAATTTTGATGCATTGTTCTTATTTTTACTTTTTTTTTTTGCTTTTTTTTTTTGTACTTTTGATTATTCAAGAAATTTTTTTGAGCCATCATGTGGTTTTAATACCCTTTTATAAATTTTCTTGCAGAGATCTTAGCTTTAACAGAGTCAGTGGAGAAATTCCAAGAGATCTCTCTGCTCTTATAGATTTGGATCAATTGTAAGAATATGTTTTTTTAGTGTAAACTTTTCTTTTCTTTTAGAATTAATAGCACCAATGATCTCTAAATTATAGGGTATATTTTATATTGATTTTTAAACTTCAAAACGTATCAAATTGGTTATTGATTACAAGTATCATAACAAATTGATCCCTCTGTTAGCTTTTCCGTTACCTTTACCATTACCAATCAGCTAGTGCCACGTGTCACCAGCTGATTGCTATAACTTGCCTCTTCATTTTTTTCTTTTTTCTTTATTTCTTTTTTATTTTTCTTTGATTTTTTTTTATAAATAAATACAAAGAAAAAACTAATTCATATTATAAACTAAAATAATTTTTTTAAAAATATAATTAATTTAAAAAGTATAAAATATTTATTTACTTTAATTTTATAAAAAAAAAATTTAATTTTTTTTTGTTTCTTCCTTCTTCTTTTTTTTTTTTGCTTTTCTCTTCTTTATAAATAAATATTAAAAACTAAATAATAATTTACATTATAATTTAAATTAATATTGTAATAATCAAATAATTGAAAAAAATATAAAACTATTTATTTACATTAATTTTATAAAAATATTTTTTTTTCTTCCCTTTCTTCTTTTTTCTCTTCTTTATAAACAAATACAATATATATATAAGTATATTATATTATATTTTAAATTATATTAAATTAACTTTCTAAAAATTAAAATATTTATAAATATAAAATATTTATTTTATATTTATATGTTTTTTTATTTTTTCCTTTCTTATCTTTTCCATTTTTCTCTTGTTTGTAAATAAATATAAAGAAAAATAAATAATAATACATATTATAATTTAAATTAAATTTTAAAATATAAAATATTTTATTTACATTAATTTATAAGAAAAGAGGGAAAAAAAAGGAAAGAAAGGAAGAAAGAAAAGGAAAGTAAAAAAGTAAAAAATATATTTTTAATAAATGAATGTAAATAAATATTTTATATTTTATAAATTATAAATTATTTAAATTTTACGAAATTAATTTATTTATAAAAAGAAAAAAGGAAAGAAAGAAGAAAAAGAAAAAATATTTTTTATAAAATTAATGTAAATAAATATTTATATTTTATAAGTTATTTAATTATTAAAAAATTAATTTAAATTATTATTTATCTTTTGTATTTATTAATGTTTTCATTTTTCTTTTTCCTTTATTATTCTTTATAAATAAATACAAAAGATAAATAATAATTTAAATTAGTTTTTTAATAATTAAATAATTTATAAAATATAAAAATTTATTTAAATTAATTTTATAAAAATATTTATTTACATTTATTTATTAAAAAAATCAAATTAAAAAAATGAAAAAAATAATGAACAGGCAAGTTGTAGCAATCAGCTGGTGACACGTGTCACTAGCTGATTGCTAACGGTAAAGGTAATGAAAAAGTTAACGGAAGGGACCAATTTGTTATTATACTTGTAATAAATGACCAATTTGGTACGTTTTGAAGTTTAAGGATCAATATAAAATATGTCCTATAGTTTGGGGATTATTGGTGCTATTAACTCTTTCTTTTATTCATTTACTTTTTTGGTACAGTGAATTTTAGAGTTTCAACTAAACTTGTTCATAGATCGGGCTAGACATGCTCATGATCGGATCGGGCCGTGATTCGAATTTTTTTTTTCTCTACCCCGGTCGGAGAATAGTAATTTCTTTATAAAAACAATAAAAAAATTTATTTTTTATTATTTTTTATAATTAAAATTTTAAAAAATATTATTATTTTAATGCGTGAACTGTGATCCGGGTCGGGCCGGGCCAGATCCTAAATATTCCTGCCCAGGCCCGGCCCAATACGGGTCGGGCCGGACGGGCTGCTCGGCCCATGAGTAGGTCTAATCAGGCCAGGCTGTTTTTTTTTCTTTACTTCAGCCCCATTTTAGGTGGGTTCGAGCTGGTCTATCAACTTGGTTCACTTTTAAAAAAAAATATGTATATTATTTTTATATTTAAATTTAAATAAAAATTTAATTTTTTAATAGGTGAATAGTGATCGGGCCGGCCCGAATCACAAAAACTCCTGTTCAGGTTCGGTCAAATACGAATGGACCTATTGGGCCAGACCTGTCGAGCCGGACAGGCTGCTCGGCCCATGAGTAGATCTAATTCCAACCCTTAAGAATGGTGGGTGAATCATGGATTTCAATAGTGACCGCAACGAAACGTAATGGTCACTACTTTGTGATTTCGACTTTCTTCGTCATCGATATTCACCGCAATTGGAGTGTGAATGGTTAGCGGTCCGTAACGATTAAACTCACGATTGTAAATTACATGTATATAGATTCAATTTACAATTCGTGAATAATTTTATTCTTTTATAATAAAAAATCATAGGATGTCATAAATTATTTTAAAAATCATTAAAAATATTTTTTATAATTATAATTACTATGTTTTATAATAAATTGGAAAAAAAAAAATTCACCATAGTAATGGTCGTAGTAGCACCCGTTACACCCGTAATAATTCGACGCGATGTAAAACGCGTTTGTAATCATAATTTAAATCATGGGGTGAACTTATTTCATTTTCCTCATATTTGTCATTACAACTGATAAGTTTCTTTAGTTTCAGTGTGGATTCCACAATATCTAATTGCAGAAACTTCATGATTTCTTTATCAGGTTCTTAACTGGAAACAATTTTACTGGAACAGTCCCTCAATGGATACTGGACACAAAAGAACAAATGTAAGATTCTCTTCCAAAATGTTCAATGACATTGATTATATCTCAAGAAGTTTTAGATCTGACAAGTTCGGAAATGATATGATTACATGACATAAAAAAATAATTAATACATGATATAAAATATGACATGACATGAAAAAATAACACGAACACGATACGAATATACACTACGTCAAAATTAGTCTTAGACAACATTTTTGTTATAGCATTTCTTAAATATTGTTAAAAATAGCAATTGTAACATTTTGATAGCATTTTGCATATTGTTGTTATATATTATAATAACCAATGATTACAGCATTTTTAAAACTTTTAAAAGCATTTGACATGTACTATTATATATGTTATCATATAAAAATACTTTTGGTAGCACTTATAATTGCTATTATTGAGATCTTTTGCAGCAATTGAAAAATGCATGCAAAAAATCTTGAAAAGCTGTTATAAAGTAGAAATAGCAGTATTTTGGTAAGTGTTATTATACATATGTAAAAATGCTACTAAAGACATAAGGCTGCGGCCACATATACAGCACATGAAAAAATGCTGTCTTATCTTATAATAGCAGTTTTTTTAGTTTTCACAACACTTTAAAATGCTGTTATATGTCAAATTTGACGTAGTGACACGAACGTGTCAAAATTTATATAACATGAATTATTAACATATCAAAATTTATTTAAATATATAATACTTTAAACACGATTATAACACGTGAAAATATACTAATACAAAAAAATACACGAATTACCAAATCTAAAAAGTTTGATCATAATACATTTTTAATTAACCAAAAAGAAGGTTGATACTTCAATTTACAAGGTGAAACTTGTAAAGATAAGTGCTATAGCATAATTTTTAGTTTGTATGATAGCAGAAAGGGAATTAGATATCAGTTTATTGTATTTGTAACATCCCAATTTCACATTTGGAAATTGTGAGAATCCGTTATTTGTTATGATATATAAGTAGATATTTAAATTCATATTTGTGAATCATCTTTTATGAAACAAAACCGTGCGTTTTTTGGGTTAAGTAGATAATACCTCGCAAGTTAAATGTGGATATCCACAATTGGTATAAAAGCAATCATCAGCTGGAATGTGGGAACTAAATGTTATACCGTGAGAACCACTTCTAAAATCATAATGAATAGGAGTTAAGTGTTACATGGTGGGTGTGATCCTAGTTTTGTGTGTGTTGTTTTGGGCTTGGACGTCAAGCTTTAACGAGAGAGTTTGTAACGCCTAAAATCCCATATTAGTAAATTGTGAAGATCCTTATAATATATGTAGAGACTCAAACCCATATTTACGAGGCATCTTTTGTGAGATAAAATCATAAATTTTTTTAGTCAAAACGAATGATACCTTTCAAAGTTGGATGCAGATCTCCACAATATTTATGATTGATGAATCAATTGAGAAAAGCATAGATAACTAATAACCATTTAATGAAATACTTTTCTGAATTATTCTATTTGCAGGGATCTTTCATATAACGACTTCATAAGCACAAGTGGATCAGGTTGTCAACGAAATGGCCTGTACGAGAACTTTCTCATCTAAGTTTCTTATTTGGGTTTTGTGCTTTCATTTGTTAGTAGACCTGGTCATGGTCGGGTCGGATTGTGGTCTAATTTTTTTTTTAATCTTTTTATTCAAGTTCGATTTTGAGCGAGTTCGAGTCAGTTCGCAAGCTCGTTTCACTATTTAAATAATATTAAAAAATTTATTTTTATATTAATATTTATATACTTATAATTAAATTTAAATAAAAAATATTTTTTTATTATATAAACAGTAATTCGAACAAGATCAGACCGATCTGAAATGCAAAAATCTCTATCAAAGACTGGCTCAATACGAATTGAGCTGTCCAGTTCTTGAATAGGTCTATTTGTTAGTGGATCTTTATTATAAATAGCTATCCTTTTTATAATTTTTCCTTATTGTCTGTAGGAACTTGTTTGCAAGCATTTCAAGGATCAATAACTTGTAAGTGTCAAGACAACAATTATTAAACTTTCGTTGTCTTTGATCGACTTCAATTTTGGGGTTATAATGGCAAACTTTTTTTTGTTTTTTTTGTTTTTTTTTTTTTTTCTGGGGCTTATAATTGATTTACCAGAGGAATTGTTCCATGTTTGGGAAGCCTTAGCTGTCCAGCAGAACGTAAGTAGAAATTTCATATACTTCTTAACAATGTTAGGTACTCATAATAGCTCTGTAATGCATGTCTATTTTAATATTGTGCACTTCTTAGTTCTAAACAATGCTAGTCTCACACTATGTTACTCCGGTGAGTGTCGAACATGAGTATGTATTCGACATGAGTATACTAAGTTTTTCTTAAGTTTTTTTATTTTTTATTTTATATATTTGGACGATCATATATCCTCATATCCATATCCGAATATGTGTCAAACACCGACACTTTAGTACTCATATATCCTCATATTCATAACCATATCCGAATATATGTCAAACACCAACATTTTTTTCTAAGTATAAATTTCATTTACTTCTTAACAATTTTAGGTACTCATAATAGCTTTGTAATGGATTGTCTATTTTAGTATTGTGCACTTCTTAGTTCTAAACAATGATAGTCTCTCACTATGTTACTTGGACTCAGATGAGTGTCGGATACGAGTATGAGCATACTCAATTTTTTTAAAATTTTTTTTCATATATTTGGAGGATCATATGCTCATGCCCATGTCAGTATATATGTCGAACACGTGTTAGACATGAATACTTAAAAAAAATGAAAAATTCAGATAACATAGGTCTCTCGTATTTTCTATATTAATACCTTGCCTTATTTGCTTTCAACTTTTTCTTTGAAGATATGGGAAGCAAAGGGTTTAACATTTAAATACTTGTAAATAAATAAAGGATGTTCAATTCACTTTGGTTACCTTTTAAATGCTATGGTGCTAGTGTCATAGAGTATTACAATTTTCATCCAGAATTAGTCATAGACCTCCTATGTTTCCTAAGAGGACTTAAAGAAGTTTTAGGGCAGAAAAAGGAAGGGTTTTGGGTTATGTAGCTTTATTTAAAAATGCAACAGCTTTCATGTTATCTGGGTTCGGGTGAGTATCGGATACAGATATGTGTTTGATATGGGAATACTCAATTTTTAAAAGTTTTTTCATATATTTGGAGGATCATATACTTCATACCCATGTCTAAATATGTATCAAATACAAGTATCAGATACGACTACTTTAAAAAAAAAAAAAGAGTAAGAGTAAATTTCAAAACATTCCGTCTTTTTTCTTTCAAAAACCACCAATCTTTCTACAGATGCTCTAGTCTATGTTGATATACCAAGTACTTGACTCATATGAGATTGAAAATTGACAATTCGTATCGTGTTCTTATTATTTTTACAGATCATAATCGTATTTAAAATATTATATATTTATATAAATTTTGACACGTTAATAATTCGTGTTATATAGATTTTGACACGATCTCGTATTCATGTCGTATCTATATTATTTTTCATGTAGTATTGTATTTTATGTCGTGTTTTAATTATTTTTCTCGTATTTAAATAATTATTGAACTTTTGTTCCTTATGTACCTCAGTTTTGCACTCTCTTTATATAAACTGTGGAGGGCGAGTGAAAACTGTTAATGACACCATCTATGAAGCTGATTTTGATAAAGCCGGGCCTTCAACATTTTTTCGAAGTACAAGCAACTGGGGATTTAGTAGCACCGGTATCTTTATGGGCGATGATCGTTCAGACGACATCTTTGTTTTGGAAAATGAACAAGTTTCTATCAATGACGGTGAACTCTACGCAAATGCTCGGCTTTCACCTAGCTCTTTGACTAATTATGCATTCTGTCTGGCCAATGCAACTTACAGTGTAAACCTCCATTTTGCTGAGATTCAGTTCACTGATGGTCAAAACTATAGCAGCTTAGGGAGGCGGATATTTGATGTTTACATTCAGGAATTTTTTTAATACCATTCTTTTTACCAAGTTCTGACTATGTTATTTGGATTCGTGTGTTAGTGTCGGATACAGGTATGTTTAATTTTTTTTTTTTATTTTATAAGTTTTTATATGTATTTGGAGGTATTTGGAGGGTTATATCCTATATCCATGTTTGGATATGTGTCGGATACGGATACTTTTAAAAAAAAAAAGAGTCGGAGCAACATAGAGTTATGATGTTAGAATTTGACCCGATGAAGGATTTCGGCTCAGAATCTGAGGTTTAACTTAATTGGTTCATGCAATCATTATTAAAAAATGACATTCAACAAATTTGAGATTTGAATCCTAACATCTGCGACCATTTCTTTATCCTTTGGCCTCGTTTGTAAAAACAATAGCTTTGGCCCAGTAAGGATTCAAATCCAATCCCTGGTTAGTGTAGTTAACCACCAGATTATAAGCAAGACTATGGCCATGGTTCAGCCAATATTGCAGTATTGCATTGCTGGATTGTTCTGATTTGTGGCACAGAATCAGGATATATTGGATTTGAATCCTTACTATAGCCAATCAACTTCAAGTTCCTATTACCCTTTAGATAGATGTTGTATTATCCGGATTCGGGTGAATATCGGATGTAAGCATATGTTTGTCATGGGTATATTCAATTTTTTTAAAAAAATTTTTTGATATATTTAGAGGATCATACATTTATACCCATGTCCTGATATATATTGGACACAAGTGTCGGACATGAGTATTTTTTTAAAAAAATGAAGAGTCCGGATAACCTAGGATTAATGTTAAACTAAAAACTGAACAAAGTTACCTTTACAACTAGGGGTGAGCATTCGGTCGGTTCGGTTCTAAAATTCTAAAAAATCAAATAAACCGATCGAACTTGAAAACCGATTGAACTCTACACAAGAAACCAAAATAACCGAATCGAAATTAATCGGTTCGGTCGGTTATGTCAGTTTGGGCTTATGAAATTGAGTTTATATGAAATTTGGTAATATAATATGGTTATGGGTTGGGTATGGTTAATATAAATAAAAATATATAATTTTTTTTTATTAGGTGTCGGTTTGTTCAGTCAGTTTGATTTGGAAAATAAAAAACCACAAATCGATCGAATAAACCTATTTAAACTGATTTTTTTAACCGAATTTCACCGAAACCGATTAAACCGAACCAAATAAACCAAGTAAGATTAGCTTCGATCGATTTAACCGATTCACTGGACTAGTGCTCACCCCTATTGATAAGTGCTTAATTTCATACATTTTCCTATTTAATTTCCTTAAACTTTGTGCTTTGATTCTTATTCCTTGACATTTTACTAGGTTTTTATGCTTTGTAGGTATTTTGGAGGAGATGAAGTCAAAACATGTCAATTAGGATGTTAAAGAGCTTACAAAATCACAATCACAAGATGGAAAAAGAGTTGGGAGTCAAAAAGATTAAATTCTTGGTGCAAAGCAAGAAGACAGATTTGATATCTGGAGCTTGTTGCTAGTAAAACATGATGTTAGACTCTTTATTCGAAGAAACTTCCTTCTTGAAGTTTGAAGATCACTTGATTATCTTTCCAACGGTTGGTCATGGGCCTAAATCGGATAAGAAATGGTCATCCAAATCGGCATTGGATAACTCCCTAAAAACCCTAGTGGCAGAAAAAACCCTAGCCGCAAATCACATATTTTTCTTAATACCCTAGCTGACATTTATGTTTATGCTTGCCAAAGAAGGATTAGTGGCTGTCCACTTGCATTAATTGCAAGTATCTTTCCTTAAAGCTAATCCTAGTCAAAGTAGGAGAATTAAATCAGCCAAGACTTTCCTTCCATACACTTACTTTGCCTGCAAGTTTGTAATCTCTCTTCGTTAAAGAGTGCTTTGACTAAAACTTTCCTACTTTATTCAAACCTGGCTGCCAAGGCTTATATCTTTCCTTAAAACATAAAAGTCAGCCACTTTTTCTTAACTTTAGCCACAAGTCAGCATTTATTGAAGGGATAGAGCTGAAATTCACTTGTTTGATGCCCTAGCTATTGCCTATAAATAGAGATCAAGGGGGCATACGAAATTTACACTTTCCCAAGCATCAAAGTTCTGATTTCTTCTTTGTTTCTTTGTTTTTGAGAGAGCAAGAGGCTGGATAATTAATATTCTTCTTCTTCTTCTTTCTTTCTTTTATTTTCTTCTTAGATTCTCTTTAATTTTATGTTTATGTTTACAATGCCTATGCTAGGCTAAACTTTTATTTGGTTAAGGGTGATTTCAAAGCCTTAGACATGGTTTGTAATTGATTTTCAGATTCTATCTATCATTAATTTTCTATCAAAGTTGCTTATGTTCTTCTACAAGAATTGTTTATGATGTTGTCTTGATTTATTTAGGTGTACAACTAGATAGATCTTGATAATTATCTATTGCTAGTTTAGGAGTCTTGATCCGTGTAATTGTCTTGATTTCCTATTCATAAGTGGCAATTTGTGATTAATGATTATGGTCAAGTTTTCGATAATTGCAAAGTGGAACATAACCTAAGTTGAACAATCCGAGCTTATGTGTTTGTTGCTTAGATCAACCTATCTTTCTCATCATAAAGCTGCCATTAAATTGAATTTAGAGAGCTTATTCTAGGTTGTTTGATGGTTAGAGATTAAATAGAGAGCTTGTTCTATTTAACGACAAACTAAGGAAAGATTGGGATAACAGAGCTTGTTGTTATCTACGGTTGTTAATTTTGATAGTTGGTTGATATTGATAGATCTGAAATTGGTTCTTAATGATGTCTAGTGATGGAGAATGAAACCTTAACCATATTTCTCTCATATTTGATTCTTATTTTCTTACTTGCATCTTACTTTTCTTGTTTGCTTATTTTTAAAACTATTTCAAAACCCCATTTTCTTTTGTTTTCTTTGAACCTAAGTTATAAACTAATAACTCATAGATTAAAACCCAATCCTTGAGGACTCGACCCTTGCTAATCACTATACTCTACAATTGATTTTTTTTAAGTGCAAGGTTAAACAAGATACACTCTTTTGGGTGCACCAAGTTTTTGGCGCCGTTGTCGGGGATTGCTTTCTTTAGTTTATTGGTTTATTCTTATTTTCTGTTCTAATTATTTACTTTCTTATTTTTTTTATTAGTGAATGTTCCAAGCTCCTGAAGAAGACTTAAGACTTAGGAGAATTCGGAAATTTATAACTTCTCACCAACAACCAATCGAGGAGTTGATCCAAAACATCCAAGAGGAGCAAGGAGAGATGGCAGCAGCTGACAACCGAACTCTTAAGGAGCTAGCAGCTCCGGACTTGGATCAACAACCATTATGCATTGAATATGCTAATCTTGAGGTAGCTTTGAATTAAAATCTGGTTTGATTCATCTTCTCCCAACTTTTCATGGTTTTGCAGGAGAGGATCCAAATAAGCACCTCAAGGAATTCCATGTAGTTTGCTCAAGCATGAGACCAACAGGAGTCACGGAAGAGCAAGTTAAGTTGAGAGCCTTCCCATTCTCTCTAGCTGATTCAGCAAAGGAATGGCTCTACTATCTACCATCCGGGACTATCACTATATGGAATGATATGAAGAAAGCATTCTTGGAAAGGTATTTCCCAGCATCTAAGGCTGCCAACATTAGAAAAGAGATATGTGGGATTAGGCAATACAATGGAGAGTCCTTATATGAATATTGGGAGAGGTTCAAGAAACTTTGTGCATCATGTACACACCATCAGATAAGTGAACAACTTCTCATCCAGTACTTCTATGAAGGTCTCATGCCCATAGAGAGAAGTATGATAGATGCCGCTAGTGGGGGAGCTCTAGTTGATAAGACTCCCGGGGCTGCTAGAACTCTAATCTCCAATATGGCAGCCAATTCTCAACAATTCTCAATGAGACAAGATCCACCACCACAACCCAAGAGAGTTAATGAGGTAAGTATATCATCCCTTGAACAAAAATTTGATAAACTGACTTCTCTTGTTCAACAATTGGCTGTAGATAATATACAGCAAATAAAGGCTTGTGGCATATGTTCAAACATGGGGCACCAAACTGATATGTGTCCAACACTTCAAGAAGACACCAATGAATATGTGAATGCCATGGGTGGCTTTCAGAACCAACCAAGGAAATATGATCCCTACTCAAACACATACAATCCAGGATGGAGGGATCATCCAAACTTCAATTATGGAGGGAATCAATCACAAGCTGTTCCTCCACCATTTGACAATAGGCCACCGGGTTTTCAGCAAAGAGTGCAACAACCATATCAAACCCGACAACAAGTGCCACCACAAAAAAGTTCAGGTGAGACTCTTGAAGATCTTGTCAAAACCCTTACTACTAATACAATTCAACTTCAACAGGAATCAAGGGAGACAAAAGTAAGTATCCGAAACTTAGAGGCTCAGATGGGGCAATTGGCAACAACACTGAGTCAAATGCAAGCAAGGATTCTGGGAAATTACCTTCCCAAACCATAATGAATCCAAGAGAGAATGCCAATGCTATAACTTTAAGAAGTGGGAAACAGCTAGAGACACCACAAAATGATAGTGCTCAAGGGGAGAACAATACCATGGCATCCTCTTCACATCCCAACGAGCCACTAAAAAAGGTAATTCCTAAACCATCCTTTCCTTCTTATATAACTCCTCCACCTTTTCCTAGCAGGTTAGTAAAGTCCAAGAAGGAGGGGCAAGAGAAGGAAATTTTGGAAACCTTCCGGAAAGTAGAGGTGAACATTTCTTTACTAGATGCTATCAAGCAAGTGCCAAGATATGCCAAGTTCCTAAAAGAGATGTGCACATCTAAACGGAAGTTGAAATGGAATGAAAAGGTAAGTGTGGGGGAGAATGTGTCAGCTGTTCTTCAAAAGAAACTACCACCTAAATGCAAGGATCCAGGTATGTTTACCATTCCTTGTAAGATAGGCAACACCAGGTTTGAGCGTGCTATGCTAGATCTAGGGGCATCTATTAGTGTCATGCCATATTCAATTTATGCTTCATTGAATCTAGAACTATTAGAGGAAACCGGTGTTATAATACAACTTGCTGACCGTTCTAACACTTATCCAAGAGGAGTTGTAGAAGACGTTCTTGTACAGGTTAATGAATTGGTTTTTCCCGCTGACTTTGATGTTATTGAGATGGAATATGAGATGTCTTCTAATCCCACACCTATTCTATTAGGGAGACCATTCTTGAAAACAGCAAGAACTAAAATAGATGTACATGATGGCACTTTAACTATGGAATTTGATAGTGAAATAATTCGCTTTAACATTTTTGAGGCCATGAGATATCCTAGTGATGTGCATTCTGTTTTTAATATTGATATAATTGACTCACTAGTGCAGCAAGCTTATGAGCTAGATGGTGAAGATAGTGTGGAGATAGTCCTTAGCAAACATCTCGGAATGGGGAATGCTAAAGGGGAACTAGCCTTGAGTGACCATGTGGAAGGGGCACTAGAATCTTTACACTCACTACCACCTAAAGATGCAAGGTTTGATGTTTCATTTATTGATTTGCAATTATCTAATGAGAAACTTCTACCTTCCATTTTACAGGCACCAACTTTAGAGTTGAAACCACTACCTAACCACTTGAAATATGTGTTCTTAGGTGAAAAGGACACACTACCTGTCGTCATTGCCAAAGAGCTCACACCTTTGCAAGAAGAGCGACTTATCTGGGTGCTTAGAGAGCATAAAACAGCAATTGGTTGGACAATTGCCGATATCAAGGGAATAAGCCCATCCATGTGCACGCACCGGATTTTGTTAGAGGAGGGGTCCAAACCAACAAGAGAAGCACAAAGAAGATTGAACCCTCCTATGATGGAGGTTGTGAAAAAGGAGATACTGAAGCTCCTAGATGTTGGAGTGATCTATCCTAGCAAATGGGTGAGCCCAGTCCAAGTGGTTCCAAAGAAATCAGATGTAACGGTGGTAACAGATAATGAGAATGAACTTGTTCCTACTAGGATTCAAACAGGGTGGCGAGTTTGTATTGATTATCGTAAACTTAATTCCACAACTCGCAAAGACCATTTTCCTTTACCTTTTATTGATCAAATGCTTGAAAGGTTAGCTGGCCATTCTCATTATTGTTTTCTTGATGGTTTTTCAGGTTATAATCAGATAGCCATTGCTCCAGAGGACCAAGAGAAAACAACATTCACATGTCCATTTGGTACTTTTGCATACCGGCGTATGCCATTTGGTCTTTGTAATGCACCAGCTACATTCCAAAGGTGTATGGTTAGCATATTTTCAGATTATGTAGAGAACATCATAGAAGTGTTTATGTATGATTTTAGTGTCTATGGTGATTCTTTTGATAGATGTCTAGAGAACCTTACACTTGTACTTGAAAGATGCATGGAAACTAACCTTGTTTTGAATTGGGAAAAATGTCACTTTATGGTAGAACAAGGAATAGTTTTGGGCCATGTTATTTCTTCTAGAGGGATAGAGGTTGATAAATCTAATAGATATTATGCATTCTTTACCACCTTCCACAAATGTGAGAGAGGTTCGTTCATTTCTTGGACATGCAGGTTTCTATAGGAGATTTATCAAAGACTTCTCAAAGATCACATTACCTCTTTGCAAGCTACTACAAAAAGATGTGGTTTTCCACTTTGATGACAAATGCAAAGAGGCATTTGAAACATTGAAGGGACTCATGACATCAGCTCCTATCATGCAACCACCAGATTGGAATGTACCTTTTGAAATCATGTGTGATACTAGTGACTATGCCATTGGAGTTGTTTTGGGCCAACGGGTTGGCAAAGCCTCACATGCCATTTATTATGCCTCCCGAACTCTTAATGATGCTCAATTGAACTATTCCACTACTGAAAAAGAACTTTTGGCTGTTGTATTTGCTTTAGAAAATTTTCGATCTTATTTAAATGGTACTAAAGTAATTGCTCACTAAGAAAAAGGCCAAACCAAGGTTGATTAGATGGATACTTCTCTTACAAGAGTTTGATTTGGAGATAAAAGATAAGAGAGGTAGTGACAACCTGGTTGCGGACCATCTTAGCCGTTTAGTTCATGAAGAGGATGCACTACCCTTGAATGAGAACTTTCCGGATGAGCAACTTCTTTTTATAAGTACAACAACTCCTTGGTATGCCGATATTGTTAATTACTTAGTTACCAAGAAGTTGCCACAAGAGTTGACACAAGCTCAAAGAAATAAGATCAAGAGTGATGCCAAATACTACATATGGGATGATCCTTACCTTTGGAAGCATTGCTCCGATCAGATTATAAGAAGGTGTGTACTCGAATCTGAATTTCAATCTATTTTCACCTTTTGTCACTCTTACGCATGTGGAGGACACTTTGGATCCAAAAGAACAGCCATGAAAGTTCTTGATTCTGGATTTTATTGGCCTACTATATTCAAAGATGTATATCTCTTTTGCAAGTCATGTGATCGTTGCCAAAGAACAGGTAACTTAGGTGCTAGAAATCAAATGCCTCAAACTCCAATACTTATTGTTGAAATTTTTGATGTATGGGGCATGGATTTCATGGGACCTTTTCCTTCTTCTTTTGGTAATCTTTATATTTTACTTGCCGTTGATTATGTTTCAAAGTGGGTGGAAGCAAAATCCTCTAGGACTAATGACTCTAAAGTTGTTTCAGATTTTGTCAAGACTAACATCTTTGCTAGGTTTGGAACGCCAAAGGCCATAATCAGCGATAGAGGTACTCACTTTTGCAATAGGACTATGGAAGCACTTTTGAGGAAGTATAACATCACACACAAGGTCTCCACCTCATATCATCCTCAAACTAGTGGGCAAGCTGAAGTGTCAAACCGAGAAGTTAAGTCCATCCTTGAAAAGACAGTTAATCCAAATAGGAAGGATTGGAGTTCACGACTTGATGATGCACTTTGGGCTTATAGGACAGCATATAAGACACCCATTGGTATGTCTCCTTATCGACTTGTTTATGGTAAGCCTTGTCATCTTCCGGTTGAATTGGAACATAAATCATATTGGGCTATCAAACAATGCAACATGGAGATGGATGAGACAGGTAAGCAAAGAAAACTTGACCTACAAGAATTAGAGGAGATAAGGAATGATGCCTATGAGAATTCTAGGATTTACAAGGAAAAGACTAAGGCATTCCATGACAAGATGATATCAAGAAAGGACTTTGTTGTTGGACAAAAACTTCTTCTCTTCCATTCACGCCTTAAGTTATTTCCAGGTAAGTTACGTTCTCTTTGGGTTGGACCTTTTGTTATTACTAATGTATTTACTCATGGTGCAGTTGAAATCCAAAGCCCAAAAACAGATTAGGCATTCAAAGTGAATGGTCATATATTGAAGCCTTACTATGAGAACTTTTCAATACAAGATGTGGAGGAGTTACCACTTTTTGAGCCAAATTATGTTGAATAATAATGGCATGGGTCTAAGTCAGGCTGAGGACAATAAACCAAGCGCTTCTTGGGAGGCAACCCAAAAGGATGGAGAGCATCTATTATATCAGATTTGCATATTCCTTACTCTCCATCATTCCATCTTTTATTGTTTTTCTTGTGTTTTATTTAGTAGTTCTTTTCTCTTACATATAATTCTTGCATTGGGGGATAATAGCATTACATTGAGGACAATGTAAAAATTATGTGTGGGGGGAAGAATTTAGGATTTTATTTAGAGTGTTTTATTTTTGAGTCTTTTTATGTTGTTTTTAGTGTGTTTTAGTTACTTTCAATACTATGATGAGATATGAATTGCATAAGTCTAAAACAGATTTATTAGTGAGAAGATTTTCATGAGAATTGAGCTTGATATCAACTTTTTTATGAGCCAATGTTAATATGATATGTTGATTGAGAAAGAAGCATGTTTAGACTTAAATCTGACTTGTATAATCATCTTTGTGAGTTTTTTAGCCTATAATGATTGATGCATTATACATATCAATCTAATTTCTTTCTTGAGTGCTCTTATGATTACATGATTCTCTAGAACTTGCTTTAAACCTTGTTGAGACTATATTGATGCATGTGACAACATGAATATGATATAGGCA
The DNA here is from genome assembly GCA_030761205.1 of Fremontodendron californicum. Lineage (NCBI taxonomy): Eukaryota > Viridiplantae > Streptophyta > Magnoliopsida > Malvales > Malvaceae > Fremontodendron > Fremontodendron californicum. The sequence goes on along the minus strand of JAULJL010000030.1, from coordinate 20,215,706 downwards.
TTAGGATTTTTAGCCAGGGCCAAACAGCCATCCCTTATTGATGTTCCAAGAGAACACACCCTTAGTGAACCAATTTGAGCCTACATTGAATAAGCTATTTCTTTGGTAACCATAACTTGTCCCTAACCTAAATATACTTATTTATATCTTTACCTTTGTTCCAAAGATGAATTAGCATGTTTTGAGACAAGTTGCAAAGACAAGGAAGATCTATTGAAAATTTGGGTTAGAAACAAGAAATAAGTGTGGGGGGAAAAGAAAAGAAAAGAAAAGTCAAGAGAAAAAGAAATGGAATACTGGCAAATACATTCCTATGTGAAAAAAAAAAGAAAAAAAAATATGAATCATCTCTTGAATTTGTGGAAAAAGATGTTACAAAGTTGTTTAGAATGAAGAAAACGCCCAGCATGAATATCCGGCCTATGTGACTATGTACTTGTAAAGAGTTTTGAGAAGTTTCTTTGTATAAATCTTATTATGTCTCTAAACTCTATAAAAGCTTTGGAACTTTTGTAATATTCTTTATCTTTTATTCTTTAGCCACATTATTACCCCTTGGCCCCATAATAACCTTGCATAAAGACCTCTTGATTCATGAAGTTGCATGATCTAAGTAGTGGAGAATAGGTGGACAAGCAAGCATATGGTAGAAACTGTTTTCATGAGATTGATTGAGTGTAAACACTTCACCAGTACTTTAAAGAGTGAAAATCATGAGGGTATCCCATGTGAGAAGTTGAGATTAAATTTGAACATGCACTATTTTGATTGAGATATGTTATGTTAATTTTAGCTTAACTCAAACCATTTACTATCAAGCATGATTTTTTGTGAAACTCTTTAAGCTATTGATTAGTTTATAAGATTTGTCAATGATTGTCTCTAATTTGTACTGAGAGAGGATTAGATTAGGTTTTATTATTTTGTCGCTATTTGATTTTGCTCGAGGACTAGCAAAAGATTAAGTGTGGGGGAATTTGATAAGTGCTTAATTTCATACATTTTCTTATTTAATTTCCTTAAACTTTGTGCTTTGATTCTTAATTCCTTGACATTTTACTAGGTTTTTATGCTTTGTAGGTATTTTGGAGGAGATGAAGTCAAAACATGTCAATTAGGATGTTAAAGAGCTTACAAAATCACAATCACAAGATGGAAAAAGAGTTGGGAGTCAAAAAGATTAAATTTTTGGTGCAAAGCAAGAAGACAGATTTGACATCCGGAGCTTGTTGCTAGGAAAACATGATATTAGACTCTTTATTCGAAGAAACTTCCTTCTTGAATTTTGAAGATCACTTGATTATCTTTCCAACGGTTAGTCATGGGCCTAAATCGGATAAGAAATGGTCATCCAAATCGGCATTGAAATATCTCCATAAAAACCCTAGTGGCAGAAAAAACCCTAGCCGCAAATCACATATTTTTCTTAATACCCTAGCTGACATTTATGTTTATCCTTGCCAAAGAAGGATTAGTGGTTGTCCACTTGCATTAATTGCAAGTATCTTTCCTTAAAGCTAATCCTAGTCAAAGTAGGAGAATTAAATCAGCCAAGACTTTCCTTCCTTACACTTACTTTGCCTGCAAGTTTGTAATCTCTCTTCGTGCTTTGACTAAAACTTTCCTACTTTATTCAAACTTGGCTGCCAAGGCTTATATCTTTCCTTAAAACATAAAAGTCAGCCACTTTTCCTTAACTTTAGCCACAAGTCAGCATTTATTGAAGGAATAGAGCTGAAATTCACTTGTTTGATGCCCTAGCTATTGCTTATAAATAGAGATCAAGGGGGCATATGAAATTTACACTTTCCCAAGCATCAAAGTTCTGATTTCTTCTTTATTTCTTTGTTTTTGAGAGAGCAAGAGGCTGGATAATTAATATTCTTCTTCTTCTTCTTTCTTTCTTTTATTTTCTTCTTAGATTCTCTTTAATTTTATGTTTATGTTTACAATGCCTATGCTAGGCTAAACTTTTATTTGGTTAAGGGTGATTTCAAAGCCCTAGACATGGTTTGTAATTGATTTTCAGATTCTATCTATCATTAATTTTCTATCAAAGTTGCTTATGTTCTTCTACAAGAATTGTTTATGATGTTGTCTTGATTTATTTAGGTGTACAACTAGATAGATCTTGATAATTATCTATTGCTAGTTTAGGAGTCTTGATCCGTGTAATTGTCTTGATTTCCTATTCATAATTGGCAATTTGTGATTAATGATTATGGTCAAGTTTTCGATAATTGCAAAGTGGAACATAACCTAAGTTGAACAATCCGAGCTTATGTGTTTGTTGCTTAGATCAACCTATCTTTCTCATCATAAAGCTGCCATTAAATTGAATTTAGAGAGCTTATTCTAGGTTGTTTGATGGTTAGAGATTAAATAGAGAGCTTGTTCTATTTAACGACAAACTAAGGAAAGATTGGGATAACAGAGCTTGTTGTTATCTACGGTTGTTAACTTTGATAGTTGGTTGATATTTGATGGTAACTCAATTAAGAGTTGTAAACCCAAGTGCAGGTTATGTTCAAGTAATAAATTCTCGGGTGTCCGAGGTCGAACCACAGGGAAGCGTATTAGTAAGTATAAGTTTATAAATATATAAGAAAAAGAAAGTAAACAAGATATTAGGGAATCAACAACAAAACAAGATAAACAAGATATTAGAGAACAAAATAAACAAAACAACATAAAAGAAATTAAACAAGATATAAACAAAACAATAAGAAAAGATGTTGAGGTTAGAGAATCCACTCTTGGTGTTATGCTAAGATTAATCTTGTTTTATTACACAATTGAAATTCACACATAAGGGAGATTCCAATCGGAAGGTTTAGCAATTCAGTCCAAATTGTCCAACGTCCATAGCATATGATATTATGTTCATTTGGTGTCCTCAAAACTCATAAAAAGAGTCCAAGCATTCCTTATGCCAAGGTATATGTCTACAACAAATCAAGGTTATGAAACCAAGCATTTATTGTGCCATTTTCATTGTCAATAATGAATCAAGATCCCTACTTTGCAAGTATGATTTTAAACCAAAAGAAAATATTATCTATACTAGTGTTTATAAATGATAATTCATTTTAGCTCATGTTTAAGAGACTAACCTTAGCATTTACCAAGAGCTTCACCTCATCACCTCAACAATATGATTAGCAACACATACTAGATATGAATAAAATGAAAAGGAATGTAAGAAACATAAGTAAAGAAAAAGAAAACTAGAGAAAGGAAAGAAGAAGAAAACTTAGAGAATTTTATTACAATGGCTAATATCCTACCAATGTATCAATATTGCTCATCCAAGGCCCTCTATTTATACACATTTTGGAGAGCTAAATGACAAGAGACAAGCTTTATAAATTTCAAAGGTAGGTATAATAGGTGGGTGCATTTTTCTAACAATTTTCGTCATATTGTATGACAATTCTGATCAGCCAGCTTGATGGTCGATTTTGTCAATGTTGGAGGCTCGATCTGATCAAATGGTCTTCTAGAAAAATATACCCCTATCAGTTACGGATCCATAGCCGTTGGAATCAGATCATTTGCTGATGTGGATAAGAAGATATGGGCAAAATACGAAAACAGGTCAGCACAGACGTCATTGCACATCAGCCAACTTGATGGTCGATTTCGATAGGGAAAACGACTCCGTTTCAAGAAGTGTAAAACATGAAAAAGATAGATATGCCTCTTAGCTTTGCACGGCTACGGTGTCGGAACTGGAACTGAACTGGATTTGCCCTTAATTCTAGTAATCTGAAATCACTCAAAGAAACTTGTGAAAAACACCAAATTGCATAAAAATATAAAAAATCATAAACACAATTAGACTAAGCAATAATAACTCGTATTTGACACAAAACAATAATAAAACATAACTAAAAACTATATAATTATACGAGTTATCACACCCCCACACTTAGATTGTTGCTAGTCCCTAGCAACGACTTAATAAAAATAAAATAAGAAAATCTAATCTAGTCCATTTTCGTAGGAAATCACGGTGGCACTTAGCATGTGACACAAGCCTTTAAACCCCTAGGTGTCCCTAGCGGACGAGTTTAGTCTCGTGAGGGTTTACTAGGACGATACCCACAAACATTGAAGACATAAGAAAAACTAAAAATAATAATTATAACTAATCCTTCCAATATAAATTAGAGATAATCATTGGACAAGTCTTAAAAACTAATCAATAGCTCAAAGAATTTCACAAAAATTCATGCTTGAATGTAAATAAATGAGTTAAGCCAATATTAACATAACATATTTCAATCAAAATAGTGCATATTCAACTTAATCTCAACTTCTCACTATACTCTCATGATTTTCACTCTTTAAAGTAGTGGTAAAGTGTTTACACTCAATCAATCTCATGAAAACAGTTCTACCATATGCTTGCTTGTCCACCTATTCTCCACTATTTAGATCATACAACTTCATAAATCAAGAGGTCTTTTTTCAAGGTTGTAATGGGGCCAAAGGGTTATAATGTGGTTAAAGAACAAAAGGATAAAGATATCACAAAGGTTCCAAAGAGTTCATAGAGTTTAGAGACATAATAAGATCATACAAATAAAACTTCTCAAAACTCTTATAAAGCACATAATAACATAGGCTAAATATTCATGTTGAGCCTTTGCTTCATTCTAACCAACTTTGTAACATCTTTTTCTTTACTTTAACTAGAAGTTCAAGAGAAGATTTTTTTTTTTTTTAATATGGGAATGTATTTGACAATGATCCCTTTCTTTTTCTCTTGACTTTTGCCTCTCTCCTCCCCCACACTTATCTTTCGTTCTAACCCAAATTTTCAAAATGTATCCCTTGTTTTTGCAATATGTCTCAAAATATATAATCCATCTTTAGAACAAGGGTAAGAATATAAGTATATTTAGGCTAGGTGTAAGTTCTGGTTACCAATAAAATAGCATATTTAATGTAGGCTCAAATTGGCTCACTAGTGGGGATGTTCTCTTAGAACATTAATAATGGATGGCTGTTTGGCTCTGGTTATAATCATTATGCCTCTATCATATTCATGTTGTCACATGTATCAGTATAGTCTCAAACGGTTTAAAGCAAGTTCTAGAGAATCATGTAATCATAAGAGCACTCAAGAAAGAAATTAGATTGATTTGTATAATGCATCAATCATTATAGGCTCAAAAACTCACAAGGATGATTATACAAGTCAGATTAAGTCTAAACATGCTTCTTTCTCAATCAACATATCATATTAACATTGGCTCATAAAAAGGTTGACATCAAGCTCAATTCTCATGAAAATCTTCTCACTAATAAATCTGTTTTAGACTTATGCAATTCATATCTCATCATTGTATTAAAAGGAACTAAAACACACTAAATAATAATAATAATAATAAAGACTCATAAAAAAAATAGTAGACAAAAATAAAAGAAATCCTAAATCGTTCCCCCCACACTTAATTCTTACAGTGTCCTCAATGTAAGTCTATTAACCCAAATGAAAGAATCATGTGTAAGAGAAAAGAACTAATAACATAAGAATAGGAATAACTAAGACTCAAAACAAAACAAACTCATGCAACCTAATTAATCCTAAAATACTAAACAAAAATTAACAAGTAAACATAAAAAGATTAAAATCAAACTGACAAGGTATGTCTCAAGTCTCCCTTACTCAGACCTTGTTCAGAATGAATACTTCTAAATTGCTTAAAACACAACAAACTTTTTTTTTTTAAAGAAGAAATCAAACTGACAAGGTATGTCTCAAGTCTCCCTTACTCAGACCTTGTTGAGAATGAATACTTCTAAATGGCTTAAAACACATCAAATTTTTTTTTTTTTTTTAAATTAGCAAAATATGTCCCTTACCCCCTACTAAAGGTAGAATTTAGGAGATATTACCTGCAGAGGTTGCTAACCACTTATTATAACTGAGACACAACAAACAAAATGTTAGATAATGTCACAAAGACAAAGTGCAATCCACTCCTTGCTCGTCCATATCTCTTTTTCTTTTTCCGAGCGTTTGCGAAACAACCGTAGCAGATAAATACTCATAAGCTTGGAGCTTTTTGAGTAAATCTTCAATGGTTGTAGCAGAAATTATGGTTCTCCTTGCCTCTGAAAACATGAATCCATTATCCACAGCATTATCTAAGTATGAAAGCAAATTACTAAAATAACCATTAATATTAAGCAAACCAATGGGTTTCTTATTTGTGACCAAAGATGACCAAGAAGCCACGCAAGCTATTTCTTCCAATGTACCCAGACCTCCTGGTAAAGCAATGAATGCATCGGCAGAATGGTACATGATTGTCATCCGTTCAGGGATACTCCAGACTTGTATTTCCTTACCCACGGTAGGTCCACAAAAATCTGTAAATAGTTTTGGCACGATTCCTAGAACTGGACTTCCTCCGGCGTGTGCTGCTGTAGCGACTGCTCCCATTAAACCCGTACTACCGCCTCCATAAATCAACTGGATCTTTTGTTGGGCAAGTATTACTCCAACTCTTATGGCTTCATCAGCGAATATTTTATTTTTCCCTGGATAAGCACCTCCAAAGACACAAATTTTTTTAATGCGCTTGGACGAAGTACTTTCCATTTTTTTTTCGAGTGCCTGAAAGAGAATGAGTACATGGTGTAATATATTGAGGACTGAGTAGTGAATCAGACAAGAGTAATAATGTCGCCGAAAGTGTATTTGACCTGTCAGAAGAAAATGTTAACCTACAAAAGATTTTTGCGTGATTTCAGGAAGAAAATCAAAAAGAGAAGAAAAATCAACCGTAAAAGACCAATGCAAAAAAAAAAAAAAACAAAAATAATTACACAAATCGAGCAACACGTAAATTAAACCGAAATGAAGTTATTGCAAATCAAACCAAAAGCTGAGAAGTCATTTATTGTAGTTGTGATTGTGGCTCACATCTTCCTCTGGTTTTACGTCCAGAAACGGCTTAAACGCCTTCTATGAGTCGAGGATATGCTTCCCATCCAGTTTTCTTACAAGCTGGCAAACAGGGTCTTTTAACATCAGATTCCCAAGATGTTGCCATTCCCTTTGGAATTGCGGCCATAAATCAAGAATTTCTCTTTGTACGTCTCCACTAGGATGCGTCTCAAGAGAAAGTTGGATATTACCCAAATTCTCCTTACTCAGTCCATCCTTAATGAATTCAATTTTATCATCTCGATTAGAGGACGGAATCCCAATAGAACAACATTTACCGTTACACGTCCATCGTGCACATTTGTGGCAATTTGAACTCATGCGCTTTGCTCGTCGCTTCTTTGCAAAAGTGCTTCTACCTGTACCTGGTAAATGCAAAACAGGAAGATATTCATCTTCACGTACCTTGGCTTCAATTATCCAACGTATGTCTTCAGGAATCCCTTTGTGCATAAGCATTCTTAATCTTTCAAATCGAACTTGGTAAAGCTTCAGTAAAATATTTCGAGGAAAATGAGGAAATCGTTTCTGCAATCTTGAGAGAATATCATCCATCTTGAAAAAAAAATGAAAAAGAAATTGAAAGATAAATTTATAGACAATATCAGTTTTGTGGGTAGCTGATGGAACCGACTTAAATAATCACGGAGTACCGTTATCCGCCATTTAACCGGGGTTAAAAAAAAATAAAAATTATATTTACATCTAGTTATTTTCAAAACAAGGATCAGAAAGAAAAACAACCTCTTCTTGAGTAACATGATTTTCCAAAAAGAGTTTGAGTCTTTGTCCATTTACCTTGAATACTTTACCATTTTGAGGATTCTCAATGTCAACTGCTCCATAATGATATACATGCTTAACCACAAATGGGCCAGTCCATCTTGATCTCAACTTACCAGGAAATATGTGAAGTCTAGAATTATAAAGTAGAACTTTTTGCCCAACATCAAATGTTTTTCTTGAAATTAACTTGTCATGAAAGGCTTTAGTTCTTTTTTTATGAATTTTAGAATTCTCATATGCATCATTTTTGAGTTCCTCAAACTTTTGTTTCCAACAATGCTTAACCTGAAAAGAATTTAACAAAGAATCAGTGTGTGAAATTTCTGAAGCATTATCAAACTCACATTCAATTAAATAAGCTTCTAAAGGATCATGGAATGTGGTAGTGGTGAGATGTTCATGAACAAGTTCTTCAATGAAATCCACTTCATGTACTTCTGAATCATCACCAGGTTGCTTGCAAATGTTGAACACATTTAATTCTAAAGTCATATTTCCAAAAGAAATGTTCAACATACCATTCCTGCAATTTATCAGAGCATTAGAAGTTGCAAGAAATGGACGGCCTAATATAACAGGAATTTGAACATTTGGATTTGAAACAGGATGTGTGTCCAAAACAATAAAATCAACAGGGAAGTAAAAATTATCAATTTGAACCAAAACATCTTCAACTATCCCTCGAGGAATTTTTACAGAACGATCAGCTAGTTGAAGTGTAACAGGTGTTTCCTTGAGTTCACCTAAACCTAACTGTTGATAAACAGAAAAAGGCAAAAGATTAACACTAGCACCAAGATCAAGCAATGCACGTTCTATTCTAGTGTTTCCAATGATGCATGAGATTGTTGGACATCCAGGATCTTTGAATTTTGGTGGAGTAAGGTGCTGAATGATTGAGCTCACACTTTCCGTCAGAAATGCTTTCTTTTGTACATTATGTTTCCTTTTAACTGTGCACATGTCCTTCAAAAATTTAGCATAAGATGGAACTTGTTTGATTGCATCCAATAAAGGAATGTTAATCTTAACTTGTTTGAAAAGTTCATAAATTTCTGCATTTTGATTCAAATTCTTTATTGTTTGCAACCTTTGAGGAAAAAGGAGCAGGATGCATACCTTTTTCATTGTCCAAATTTTCAAGAAGTTCAGACTTACCATCATCCTTACCATTACTTTTCGGAGGGGAAGGAGGATCTTGGTCTTTTGATGGAATCTTTTTGTCAATTGCCTTTCCACTTCGAAGAGTTGTGATAGAACTGGCATTTTCCTGTTGAGTTTCATTGGAGCAAGAAACAAGACATTGAGTAGAAGGGTTAGGCTGAGGTTGAGCAGGAAACTTACCTTTTTCTTGAGTGCGTAATGAAGCTGTCAATGTGGACAAGGTGTTTTTGATCTCATTGATGTCCTGTGAAGTTTGGTTATTCACATTTGCTTGTGTTTGCATGAATGCTTGCAATGTCTCTTCCAAGGTTTGTACACGTGAAGGTTGATAGGAAAAAGTGTTGCCCGGCTTTTGAGATTGTGGTACCTGAACATGATTATTATTCCGCCAACTGAAGTTGGGATGATTTCTCCATTCAGGGTTATACGTTTCAGAGTAAGAAGAAGGAAAAGGCTTTTTAAATGTGTTTATGGAATTTACTTGATCATGCAACGCTTCTTTAAGAATGGGAATGTTTGGACATTCAGAAGTGGGGTGTCCCATGATTTCACAAATTCCACAACTTTCTTCATTTTTAACCGTTTTGACTTCTTTTACTTCTCTAAGTTCCATGGCTTCAATCTTTCTAGCCAAATTAGCTACTTTAGCTTTTATCTCATCTTCTTGACTAAAATGATATTTACCTCTGTTAGAAACAAGATTAGATCTATTGGAACTTTCAGAGGAATTATCTGTGTGCCAGGCTTGAGAGTTATCTGCCAAATGGTCTAAGTAGTCAAAGGCTTCTTCAGGTTCTTTTTCTAGAAACTCACCGTTACACATTGTTTCAACAAATTGTTTAGTTTCGGGAGTTAAACTTTCATAAAAGAAACTAATAAGACGCCATTTTTCAAAACCATGATGTGGACAAGAACTTAACAAATCTTTAAAACGCTCCCAGCACTGAAAAAATGCTTCATTTTGATTTTGATTGAAATTTTGAATCTGTCTTTTCAAAGCAGTAGTTTTATGTGCTGGGAAAAATTTCTTTAGAAACTCAGTTTGTAATTCTTGCCATGTGCCAATTGACCTTGGTTTTAAATTATGAAGCCAAATTTTTGCTTTATCTTTTAAAGAAAAAGGAAATAATTTTAGCTTGACAATTTCATTTGTACATTGTTGGTCATTAAAGGTGACACATACATCTTCGAAGTCTTTTAGAAACGAGTAAGCACTTTCCGATTCTAACCCATGGAAATTTGGAAGCAAAGCTATCATACCTGGTTTAAAACGAAAGTTGTTTGCATTGAGAGGAAAAATAAAACAAGAGGGTGATGAGCTTCGAGTTGGTTGCAAGTAGTCACGCATGGTGCGTACTTGTCTGTTCTCATCTTCAGCATGAACACTTTCATTGTCAGCCATGGTAGGAGTTGTATTAGAAAGATTACCTGAAAAAGTTTCACAATAAAATCTAACTAAACGACGAGATCTAAGATCACGTCGCCAAACAAGCATAAAACAAAGTTAATAAATAGATAATATATAAATATAAACTTTACAATATAAATATAAATATATAGAAAATTAGGCGGTATAACCAGCCAAAAAATATATATACTAAATTAGGCGGTATAACCAGCCAATAAAACAAAGTTAATATACAAATTAGGCGGTATAACCAATAAAAATAAATATACTTATAAACTTATATACTTAGTATTGCTTCCCCGGCAACGGCGCCAAAAACTTGATGGTAACTCAATTAAGAGTTGTAAACCCAAGTGCGGGTTATGTTCAAGTAATAAATTCTCGGGTGTCCGAGGTCGAACCACAGGGAAGCGTATTAGTAAGTATAAGTTTATAAATATATAAGAAAAAGAAAGTAAACAAGATATTAGGGAATCAACAACAAAACAAGATAAACAAGATATTAGAGAACAAAATAAACAAAACAACATAATAGAAATTAAACAAGATATAGACAAAACAATAAGAAAAGATGTTGAGGTTAGAGAATCCACTCTTGGTGTTATGCTAAGATTAATCTTGTTTTATTACACAATTGAAATTCACACATAAGGGAGATTCCAATCGGAAGGTTTAGCAATTCAGTCCAAATTGTCCAACGTCCATAGCATATGATATTATGTTCATTTGGTGTCCTCAAAACTCATAAAAAGAGTCCAAGCATTCCTTATGCCAAGGTATATGTCTACAACAAATCAAGGTTATGAAACCAAGCATTTATTGTGCCATTTTCATTGTCAATAATGAATCAAGATCCCTACTTTGCAAGTATGATTTTAAACCAAAAGAAAATATTATCTATACTAGTGTTTATAAATGATAATTCATTTTAGCTCATGTTTAAGAGACTAACCTTAGCATTTACCAAGAGCTTCACCTCATCACCTCAACAATATGATTAGCAACACATACTAGATATGAATAAAATGAAAAGGAATGTAAGAAACATAAGTAAAGAAAAAGAAAACTAGAGAAAGGAAAGAAGAAGAAAACTTAGAGAATTTTATTACAATGGCTAATATCCTACCAATGTATCAATATTGCTCATCCAAGGCCCTCTATTTATACACATTTTGGAGAGCTAAATGACAAGAGACAAGCTTTATAAATTTCAAAGGTAGGTATAATAGGTGGGTGCATTTTTCTAACAATTTTCGTCATATTGTATGACAATTCTGATCAGCCAGCTTGATGGTCGATTTTGTCAATGTTGGAGGCTCGATCTGATCAAATGGTCTTCTAGAAAAATATACCCCTATCAGTTACGAATCCATAGCCGTTGGAATCAGATCATTTTCTGATGTGGATAAGAAGATATGGGCAAAATACGAAAACAGGTCAGCACAGACGTCATTGCACATCAGCCAACTTGATGGTCGATTTCGATAGGGAAAACGACTCCGTTTCAAGAAGTGTAAAACATGAAAAAGATAGATATGCCTCTTAGCTTTGCACGGCTACAAATTTCAGCCTTATTGCTTCAGTGAAACTCGAGATATAGCTGATATGGAAAACAGTATCGGAACTGGAACTGAACTGGATTTGCCCTTAATTCTAGTAATCTGAAATCACTCAAAGAAACTTGTGAAAAACACCAAATTGCATAAAAATATAAAAAATCATAAACACAATTAGACTAAGCAATAATAACTCGTATTTGACACAAAACAATAATAAAACATAACTAAAAACTATATAATTATACGAGTTATCAATATTGATAGATCTGAAATTGGTTCTTAATGATGTCTAGTGGTGGAGAATGAAACCTTAACCATATTTCTCTCATATTTGATTTCTTATTTCTTACTTGCATCTTACTTTTTTTGTTTGCTTATTTTTAAAACTATTTCAAACCCCCCTTTTCTTTTGTTTTCTTTGAACCTAAGTTATAAACTAATAACTCATAGATTAAAACTCAATCCCTGAGAACTCGACCTTTGCTAATCACTATACTCTACAATTGATTTTTTTAAGTGAAAGGTTAAACAAGATACACTATTTTGGGTGCACCACCTATTTACAACATGTGCTTGGGAACGCGGGAGCTGAAGGATTTCAATATTAAGGATGCAGCAGGTGGGGCTGGCATAGCAATTGTAAAAAAATTTACTGCAAATGTGACTGATGGTACTTTGGAGATCCGATTGCGTTGGGCTGGAGAAGGGACGACTTCTATTCCCTTGAGTGGCATTTACGGTCCTCTTATCTTAGCAATATCTATTTTCGATCCTGGTAGGTTGTCAATTCCTTGAGTTTTATTGTCTCTAATTGTAGCAGATTGCCTCATCTTGTTCAAAACTCTTCTAATGGCTTTGTCACATAATCAGTATAGCTAGGAAATTTCATTTTAGATGATGCTACATGTGTTTCATTATGTTACTTGGATTCAGGAGGGAGTCTAATATGAGTATGTGTCTGATACGGGTAAACCTGTATAAAAGTTGAGTTACTTACTCGGCCCGACAAGTCTGGTCCGTATTGAACGAGGTTTAGACATAGATTTTTGTAATTCGAGCCGACTCAGCCCAGATTACTGTTTATTAATAAAAATATATATATTTTTAATTATAAAATATATAAATATTAATATAAAATGATTTTTAATGTTTTTTAAACAATGAAAAGGGCCTTCGAGCCGGGATTGAATAAGGGGTTTCAAAAAAATTCGAGCCGTGACCTAGCCCATGAACACTTCTAGACACAGTTATATTCAATTTTTTTTTTAATTCATATATTTGGAAGATGATACCCTTATATGCATGTCTGAATATGTGTCAGATACGAGTGTCGAATACAAGCATTTAAAAAAAAAAAAGTCAGACTATCATCATAAGTGTTCTTTAAAATTCATGGAATCTACATGCTGAAACTTTTACTTCTTTTGTCTTCTACACATTTTCACATAAGTCCTTTATTATCATGAGGAAATAGAATGTGCTCCTTCTAAATAGTGTTTACTTATTTCTTTGGACAAGTGGGGTTGGAGTAGAGATGTCCATGGGTTTGATCGGGTTGGATCAAGTTCGAATAGTAAAAAAATTTGCTTGCCTAAGTCCGACCTAATCCGACAATTCGTTTTACTATTTAAAATATATTAAAAAATTAAAAAATTATTTTATATTAATATTTATATATTTTATAATTAAATTTAAATAAAATGTTTTTAATTCATTAAATAGTAATTTGAACCGGACTAAACTGACCCTAATTACAAAAACCTATATCAACTCCGGCCTAATTCGAGCCTGACCTATCAGACGAGATGAGTAACCCGACTCATGGACAAATCTAAGCCAGATCATGTTCTTTTCTTTTCTTTTTTTGATATATTAATCACACCTATATATTCTCCATGATTTCCTATTAAGTTGAGTTATGCTTTCAACCAACAGTGTCATCTCATCTTTGCAACTAACTTTTATATAATGTTCTTGTCTTCTTGAACCAGGTTATAAACCTAGTGACGGTGGTATCGCTACAGCTGCGGTGGTTGGTATTGTGGCTGCAGCAGCATTTGCTGCTTTGCTGATTGGGGGCTTCCTTTGGTGGAATGGTTGTTTAAGACGACAGAATACATTGGAACGAGGTATGTTTAGAGAGAAATCAATATATTCTGTTACTATGTTGCTCCGGCTCTTTATTTTTCTTGAAGTACCTTTGTCTGACATCCATATCCGACACATATTCGAACATGGGTATGAGGATATGACCCTCCAAGGACCCTCCAAATATATGAAAAAAACTTAGAAAAAATTGAATATACCCGTGTCGGACACATATCCGTATCCGACACTCACACCTGAGTCCGAATAACATAGTTCTATTACATCCGAGTTTCATGAGTTTGTAGCGGTCGCAACACAATGTTACGACCTCTATTTTGCGGTTTTCGACTTTTTTTGTTGTAGATATTCACCATAATTGATCATGATAACATCTGTTACGTTCTTAATCGCAATAAACACGTCTGTGACCACAATTTAAATCCCTTGTCTAATGTATCTCTAGGACATGACCCAGCCATTCACGATTTTGGCACAAAATAGGGGATATATAAACAGTGTCCATAACTCCATTCAGACAATAGATATACAAAGATTTTAGAAGCTATATTATAAATGTTTCTTATTTGGCTTAGCTTCTTCCGCAGATCTACAAGGCATAGAATTACAGACCAGTTCCTTTACCTTAAGGCAAATTAAAGCTGCTACATACAACTTTAATGTTGCTAATAAGATTGGAGAAGGTGTTTTTGGTCCTGTTTACAAGGTATTATGTGCAACACATTCTTTCTTCTCATTACTTGCACTGTGAACATCCTGCAGCACTTCCTCCAGGTCCGAGATTTAAATAGAGGCCGCAACGTAACGTTACGGTCATTATTTTGCTGTTTTGACTCTCTTTTATTCTCGATATTCACCGCGATAGCATCTATTATATCCGCAATCGCAATAAATGCGACGTGATTGAAAACGCGTTCGTGACCGCAATTTAAATCTCTACCTCCAAACAGAGATTTAAATAGTAGTTGTTATTTTGCGGTTTCGGCTCCCTACACCGCCAATATTCACGGTCGATATTTATCACAATTGACCGCGATAGCATTCATTATATCCACAACCGCAATAAACATGACGCGACCAACAACGGATCCACGACGACAATTTAAATTCCTACCTTGTGGTACTTTGTTCTTGATTAAACCTGGTAATTATGTTTGTCAAACGCAGGGCATTCTGGGAGATGGCATAGTAATTGCTGTTAAGCAGCTATCGGCTCGATCAAAGCAAGGAAATCGAGAGTTTGTGACTGAGATTGGGATGATTTCAGCTCTACAACATCCTCATCTAGTAAAGCTGTATGGATGTTGCATCGAAGGAAATCAATTACTGCTTATATACGAGTACCTGGAAAACAACAGCCTTGCTCGTGCATTGTTTGGTACATCTCGTTCACATGATTTACTTTAACTCCCTTTGCTATTAATGTTATTCATGGACATGCACATGGACACACACATCCTTGAACACATGTGAAGGCTTCTTATATAATACAACTGCTCATGGGTCGGGCCGGGTCGCCGCACGAAATTTTGTTTCTTACCTAAGTTCATTTCGGACCGGCTTGAAAGCTTGTTTCATTATTAAAAAATTATTTTAAAAATCATTTTTATTAATATTTATATATTTTATAATTAAATTTAAATAAAAAATATTTTTATTTAATAAATAATAATTCGAGTTAGGCCGAGCCGAGTCGACACGAATTATCAAAATCCTTATCCAAACTCAACGAGTTGTCCGGCCCTTGAGCAAGTCTATTAATATAATAATGTATTGCTAAATATTTTCAAAATAGTGTGGGAAACAATCTCAAATTGGAAAAGAATAAAGGAAAGAATGTTTTTTAAATAAAAAGAAGTGAAAGTCATTAATAGTTGGACAGAAGTAAAAAACATTTAAGGGTGAAATATGATTCATTTCCAAAAAAAAAAAAAAAAGATTTTCAAGTGAATTCATTACTGAATCAAGAACAAAAATATAATTTTAAAAAACACTATGGATATGATTTTTTATCATATAAATCTATTAATTATCAAGATAAGAGGGACTCATATACTTATGGATCACCATTCCAAGTAAATAAGAGGGAAGAGATTTCTTATAATTACAACATGGATAAACGAAATTTTTTTGATACACTGGGGGATATCCCTATCCATAATTATCTAGGAGAAGACTATATCCTAGATGCTATGGGGAAATTTTCGCATAGAAAGTTTTTTAATTGGAGAATTCTTAATTTTTGTCTTAGAAATAAGGCCGATATTGAGTCCTGGGTCGATACCAGTACCAAGAGTAACAAAAATATTAAGACTGTGGTTAATAATTATCAAATAATTGATAAAATTAATAAGAGGGACCTTTTTTATTTCACAATTTATCAAGATCAAGAAAGCAACCCATCCAATAAAAAAGGAAGCCCTTTTGATTGGATGGGAATGAATGAAGAAATACTAAGTCGTCCTATATTGAATCTGGAACTTTGGTTCTTCCCAGAATTTGTGCTACTATATAATGCATATAAGGTTAAACCATGGATCATACCAATAAAATTACTTCTTTTAAATTTTAATGGAAATAAAAACATTAATAAAAATATTATTGAAAATAAAAAAGGGACCCCCTTATAGCACCAAATGAAAAAAAAAAAAAATCTTAGATTAGAGAATCGAAATCAAGAAGACAAAAAACCCATAGGTGAAGGGGATCTTGTATCATATGCACAAAAACAAGGAAATTTAAAATCCGTTCTCTCAAACCAAGAAAAAGATGTTGAAGAAGATTTTGGTAAATCAGACATAAAAAAACGTAGAAAGAAAAAGTAATACAAGAGCAACACGGAAGCTTTGATTTTCAAAGCTTTAGGTGGTCTACAATTAAATAATATTTATTAATTATTTAATAATGATACATGACATGTGTAGTTAATTAAATTAAATTTTAATTTTATTTTAAAGTTAATTAACTGCTCTGTTTGTTTTTAAAAAGATGATATAGATAGTTATGAATATTTAATTGTCTTTAAATACAAGTTTTCTATAAAAAAACACAAAAATAATTTACGTTTGAACTCTCCCTCCTTCAAATACTTGTCAGAATCTTCTATAACATTTTGCTACAGATTTTTTTCTTAAAAAAGTCTAATTCTTGTTTTACACTGGTGAATATTTAATGGATTGATTTAATCAGTGCAAAATGCAATCAATTACTGGGTTTTATTGTATTCTTGATGTTTATCGCATGCAATCCTTTTGCAATCTACTAAATACCACAATAAAATGAATAAAACCTTACTATACACGTCTTGAAATCTTTCTTTATTTTTCAATTTTTTCTTGACATTCTGTTCTAACATGAATGAGAAGTGTGAGAGTAGATTTGACAAAATATATATATTTGTATCGTGTTCATGTATTTTCACGTGTTATAATCGTGTTTGAAGTATTATATATTTATATAAATTTTTATACGTTAATAATTCGTGTTATATAGATTTTAATATGTTCGTGTATTCGTATCGTATTTGTATTATGTCTTGTTTTAATTATTTTTTCGTGTCATGTAATCATATCCGAAGTCGTCAAGTTTATATGTGAGTATATTTGAGCTTCTCTTTATTTTGGTTATTAAAAGGCCCCCAAGAATTTCAGTTGAAATTAGACTGGCCAACTAGAAGGAAGATCTGCATTGGTATAGCAAGAGGTTTAGCTTATCTCCATGAAGAATCAAGGTTGAAGATTGTCCATAGAGACATCAAGGCCACCAATGTGTTGCTTGATAAGAATCTAAACCCTAAAATATCTAACTTTGGTTGGGCCAAGCTTGATGAAGAGGATAATACACACATTAGCACCCGAATTGCTGGAACATAGTAAGTCTCTTTTCAGATTAATTGTCAGTGTATTCATTTTCTTCGTTTATATATATACTTTTTTTTTCTCAAATGCCGATGAATGAATGAACTCGGTGCTTAGCTCACTTGGTTCATGCAATAATCTTTAAGATGTGGTATTCAACAGGTTTGAGATTAAAATCTCAGCATCTGTCCCTTTTCTATCTTTAGATTACGACCTCTTTTGTACAAAAAAAATGATGATGAATGAATGATAGAAAATTTATTCCCCGGGAATATATATAAATATAAAGCTAAAATAATAATAATAAAAAAGCCCTTAAACTTTACTACTTTATTTAGATAAGTTCTTATACATTTATTATACCCAAATAAGTCTTTAATTTTTAATTTACAGACAAATAAACCCTTAACCTTTAATTTATACCTAAATAAACCCTTAACATAAAACAACATTTCATTTGAAATAAAGACGTATTTCAGTACAAATCAAAAAATAAGAGCTTATTTAAGTAAAATACAAGTGTAAATACATACTTTAAAAAATGAAATAAGTCAGGGTTTTCTTAGTATTTTAGCTTAGGGAAAAGTATATTTACCCCCTCAGGTTTAGTAAAAAATACACTTACCCCTTTAAGGTTTGAAAAACACCCACTTGCCCCTCCTAAGGTTTGGCACAAAATACACTAACCCTCCTAAGGTATTATTTCTAAGTTAATTTTAAATGAAAAGACAAATATACCCTTTGTTAATTACTAATCATTTATTTCTATTTTTTTTTTACTCAAAACTTTTTTTTTTTACTACAAAATCATCTTTAATTACTATCAAGTTAAATTCTAATTAAATTATATTCTAATTCAAATACAAATGTTAAATATTTTAAACTTATGCCAATGTGGATTGGTTCAGTTGGTTGAGTACTTATAACTGTCTTCACAAGCACCAAGGTTCAAGTCTCACTGGCAGTTTCACTTAGTGGATGATTTATAAGTACCATTGTTAGCCTTCTCTGAGGTCTGTGGCATGCCCTGATCCTGGATTGTTTAGCCTCCCCTCATCTAATTTTTTTGTACCAAAAAAATATTTTAAACTTATCGTTAATTCAATTATATATTAACTTTGATATTAGTATATTATATTATTTCTATTTAAAAATGAATCAATTGCCATTATTTAAAAATTTTAATGATAAAGAAATTGATTAAAAAATAAAAATTAGATAGAAAAAATAAAAATAAATGATCTTTTTTTTAATATTTAAAGTAAAATTTGAATAAATATTAATTTGATTAACAGAATGCTAATAATAGTTACTTTTTCAAGAGATAAAATATGTTTTTCAAAGTAATAAGGGTAAGTTTATTTTCAAAAAAATCTCATAAAAAATAATTATATATATTTTTATTCTCCTTTCTTCCCTTTTTTCATTTTTTCTTTACTCAATTTTATTATCACTAAAATTTTTAAATAACAGTAATTAATTAATTAAATAAGATATTTTAATAAATTCATTTCAAGGTTAATATATAATTGAATTAAAGATAAGTTTAAAATATTTAACATGCATTTGAATTAGAATATAACTTAATTAGAATTTAATTTAATAGTAATTAAAGATAATTTTAAGATTAAATAAATTCTCATTATTTTGTAGTTAAAAAAATTTTTGAGTAAAAAAAAAAGAATGAAAAGAAAAAAAAATAACAAAGGGCATATTTATCTTTTCATTTAAAATTAATCTAGAAATAATATCTTAAGTGTTAATGTATTTTGTGTCAAACCTTAAGGAGATAAGTGGGTGTTTTTCAAATTAAAAAGGGGTAAGTGAATTTTCTATAAACCGAAGGGGTAAGTATCTTTTACTCTTTAGCTTATAATGCCACAAACACATAAATTTGTTTGTCTCCATTTTCAAATTCACTCTTACAAATATTTTACAGTACATGAATTTCTAGGTTAGGTGGTTTCCAATGCAATCCACCAAGATAAATGTTCTTTTTAATCTATAAATGGCTGACACAAAAAAAAATAAAATTAAAAGCTGTATTTAATTGATCTTCTTGAATTTGCAGTGTCTATATGGCTCCTGAATATGCAATGCATGGTCATTTGACAGACAAAGCAGATGTATATGGTTTTGGGATCGTGGCCCTTGAAATTGTTAGTGGCAGGTCCAACACTAAAAACCGGTCAAAAGAAGAATCTTTCTATCTCCTTGATTGGGTAACTAAGCTCTCTTTCTTTCTTCCATTGTTTATCCATGTTGATATGTTGTTTCATTTTTTTTTTTTTTAGTATTCGTGTTTGACATTCGTATTCGATACATATCTGGATATGAGTTTGGAGATATGACCCTCCAAATATATGAAAAAACTTAAAAAAATTGAATATACAAGTGTCAGACACATACCCGTATCCAACACTCACACACGAGTCTAAGTAATATAGATATGCTGGCTTACCAAAATTAAATGAGCAAGAGGCCTGTTAAATTATGACAAATCTGCCAACTATGTATCATGCTGGTAGAACAAATTAAAAAGATTGAGTTATTGATATTCCATGCTGCATAATCCTTAAACGAAGGAATTCTTACTCTTCTAGGATTGCAGTTCACTAGAAATATTGATGTTTCATTCTTATTATAGCAAATTATGTTATTCGGATTCGGGACGAGTGTCGGATACGGTTATGTATCCGACATAGATATATTCAATTTTCTTAAAAGTTTTTTCATATATTTGGAGATCATACCCTCATAGACCTCGTAATTCTTATATCCGTGTTGTGTTCGTGTATTTTCTCGTGTCATAATCGTGTTTAGGTGTTTTATATTAATATAAATTTTGACGTGTTAATAATTTGTGTTATATAGATTTTGACACATTCATGTATTCGTATCTTGTCTGTGTTTCTTTTTCATGTCGTGTTTTAGTTATTTTTTTCGTATCATGTCTAATATTGTCAGGTCTATACCCTCATATTCATATCCGAATATATGTCGAATACAAATAGTTAAAAAAAAAAAAAAAACCGAATAACATAGATAGCACAGTTTGAGTGTCATATTTCACGAAATGAGTCTTCATGTGGCAATTAAAATTTGTGTGTTCTAGGCTCATGTTCTGAAGGAGAAAGGGAACTTGTTGGATTTAGTTGATGCAAGGATTGGCTCAGATTGCAACATAGATGAGGTGATGGCAATGATAAATGTTGCTCTCCTATGCACAAATCCTACTGCTACAGCTAGGCCTTCCATGTCTTCTGTGGTGAGCATGCTTGAAGGCAAGGCTTCTGTTGAGGAATTCTTTACAGATTCAAGTATTTCTGCTTCAAATCAATTGAATAATGTTGAAGCCATGAAAATGTTGTATCAGAAACTTGAAGAAAATGATGAAGATATTAGCCAAACAAAGAGTATGTTAGCTGATGGGCCATGGACTTCTTCTACATCTGCTGCTGATCTCTATCCAGTCAATTTGACTTCTGGCTATTTGCAGAATAGAGATTCAGCAAGTTAAAAAACTGTCATGATTAGCTGCTGGAATTACTTAATTATGAATCAGACAATGTATAATTTTCTTGTTTAGTTTTCCCCCCACAAAATTCGGATTACTTTAAACTTGGGATTTAACCCAGTTAGTTCATACAGGTATATTTAAAGAGTGTCATTCAATAGATTTAATATTTGAATCCCAAAATCTGTAACTCTTTCCCTTACTATGATTCATGATTCATCTCCTTATTTAGTTTCAATTTCCAAATAGGAATTAGGATAGACAACAAAGTTACAGTTGTTACTTTTTCCACACTTACCTTAGCAGTCTTCTTTATGACATTATTTTATGGGCTAAAATATTAAAAAAAAAAAAAAATTTAACTATTTTATTTCTTTTAAATAGAGGTGCTCATGGGTCAGGTCGGGCCGCGACTCGATTTTTTTTCAAATTCTAAGCCCAAATTCACTGTTCATTATAATAAAATATTATTTTTTTAATATATTTTTATAATTAAAATTAAATAAAATAATATTATTATAATAAAAAATACTGTTTCGGACCGGTCCGGATCAAAAATATCCTACCCCGTCCCAATACGGGCCGGGCGGGCTGTCCGGCCAGTGAGCAAGTCTACTTTTAAATAAATTTCTATATTTTTATTGTACCCAAATAAGTTATTATCCTTTAATTTATATTTAAATAAGCATTTATTTCAAAAGAAATGTTTTTTTTTTTTGCTAAGCCAGATCTTCATTAATAAAAAAATCTTTAAAAGAAATGTTGATTTATGTTAAGGGTTTATTTAGGTATAAATTAAAAGCTAGTGGTTTATTTCGATACAAGTTAAAGGTTAGTGGCTTATTTCGGTACAAATTAAAGGTTAAGTGTTTATTTGGATGTAATAAAGGTATAGACTTATCTTGATAAAATGGTAAAGTTCAAGGGTTTTTTTTTTTTTTATTAATTTAGCTTTTTTTATGCAATAAGCTAAAAATTCTATAGCTGTTTTTGGCCCTAGGCTAGTGATTCCACATTGGTGATATTGGCAATCCATTCACTAACAACCATCTATGTTATTTGAACTTGAGGTAAATATCAGATGCGAGTATGTGTACGATACGGATGTACTGAATTTTTTTGAAGTTTTTCGTATATTTAGAGGATTATACTCTCATATTCATGTCCGGATATGTGTCAGACACAATTGTTGAATACGGATACTTTTAAAAAAAATAAAAAATCCGGGTAACATAGACAACCATTGTTTTCTTTTTCTTTTTCATTGTAACCATTGTTATATCTAGTGCTTTGTGCAAGCACTGTTATCTTGTTAAATAGTGTTGTCATTATCGAATTCCTGCCTAAGAAATTTCAGGAAGTTCCAACCCTGTTACGACTTGGACAAAACAACTGAAAGAGGATTATTGTAGATTAGCAAAAATTTATGGCCTTTCTTTAGTTTGTCTCAAGGATTTAAATAATGACTGTAACGCGATGTTACAACTATTATTTTATGATCTTAACTTTTTCTTTTGCCGATATTCATCATCGATATTTATTATAATTGATCGTAATAACATTCATTCGATCGAATACATCTGCGATCATAATTTAAATCTCTGATTTGGCTAAAATTTTGAGAACAAACCATCGTTGTTCCATTGCCTTTCTTTTCATGATTCCAAGAAAAGAAAACTTTTTCCTGGTATTGGAGTTACCATTGTCCCTGCAGGCACAAAAGGCCGAAAGCTTATCAATTTGTTAGCCATGCCTACCTCATGTGGAAATTAACCCCTTCTAGAATTAAAATATCTTCTATCCGCAACCGCAATAAACGCCTAACTGTAAAATTAGAATAGATATCTTCTGCCCTCTTTTGCTGTCCCTACTGGTGCCCTTCTAATAGTTATTTGACATGTGTTCATGATAGAGTTAGTTTTAACTTAAAGAATTAACTGTATTGAAAACATGATATGACTATAATGAAGGGGCACCAAGCAGGCATATAATAGGGGCAAAAGATATTTGTTCGTAAAACTAAATTAGTTTTACATACTTTTATAACTTTTTATACGAATTCTATTTTAACAAAACGACCGTTGGATTTAACAATATAATTGTACTTGTCGTGCAAGTAAAGTTTCAAATCGATCCGATATCTCTATCATATCGGTTGAGAATACTGTCTTTTTCAATATATATTTAACGATTTAAAGTTTTTTAAATTAAACAAATAGTTAAACATTTTAAATTTACTCGAAACTCGACATACATAATCGACGTGAATAGAATGCGATATATACGATGAGGGATCCACTTACATTAGTGTAAAATTAATTAGTTTACACACTTTCATAACTTCGTATACAATTAATATTTTTACAAATCAACAGTTGGATTCAACAATGTAATCATACTCGTCATGCACGTAAAGTTTTGAATCGATCCGATATCTCTATCATATCGATAGAAAATGTCTTTTTCAATATATATTTAACGGTTGAAAGTTTTTTTTTCATCGAACAAATAGTTAGACATTTTTAATTTACTCGAAACTCGATGTTCATGATCTACATAAATAGAACATCAAATATGATAGCCGGATTGTTAAAATATTAATCTTATAAAAAGTTATGAAAGTGTGTAAAACTAATTAAGTTTTACACTAGTGTAAAACTAATTTAGTTTTACACTAGTGTAAATAGATCCCTCCTTTTATATATATACACTAGTGTAACACAACTTTTTATACAATTTATACTTTAACAAACCGACCGTTGATTTAACAATATAATTGTACTCGTCGTGCACGTAATGTTTCGAATCAATCTTATATCTCTATTATATCGATCGAGTATATGTCTTTTTCAATATATATTTAACGGTTAAAAGTTTTTTTTTATCGAACAAATAGTTAGACATTTTTAATTTACTCGAAACTCGATATTCATGATCTACGTGAATAGAACATGAAATATGACGGTCGGATTGTTAAAATATTAATCGTATAAAAAAGTTACGGAAGTGTGTAACACTGATTCAATTTTACACTAATATAAATGAATCACTTATATATATATATATATATATATATATATATATATATATATATATATATATATATATATGCAGAACATAACAGAATAGTTTTATGATAATGTTTATTTCTCTTTTGTAGGGCAATTATTGAAATCAACATCTTGAAGTACATATATAACTGGTTAAAATAAAATAAAAAATCCTTAAATTTTTACTTTATTTAGATAAGTTTTTATAATTTTTTTGGTATAAAAAATATCATAATCTGAAAAGAAAAAAAAATTACAAATTTTAAAAATCGAACTCAAATATGCTAAATAATATCATCTTTTTTTTTCTAAAGTCAATATTATTGATAAAAAAAGAGATGAAAAGGAGAGATGAAACTCTCAATCATCAGAACAGTCATCGACAACCACCTGTAAACACCAGAAAAGGATGGAAACAGAAGGGACTCCCATCTACCACTAGAAAAAGATAACAAAACATAGCAACAGCCATGAAAGACTAGGCAGAGAGACACCCACCACATACAACAATAAGAAGAAACAGAAAAGCAATATGCAATTTACCACCAGGCACAGAGCAATTCTGATCTATCCACACCATCTTTCGCAAAGGAGTCAGCCATAGCATTAGCTTTGCGAAAATTGTTCGAAAAACAAACCTTACCAACTTGATTCATCAAGGAGTCAATAGCCAAAAAAGTCTCCCAGAGATTCCATGGCCTTAATTCCACTTTAGTGCACCAACTCACCGCAATTATCGAATCAGATTCAATAATTAACCCCACTTGCTTACACCATTTGGAGGCATTCTTAATGGCTAGTAACTCGGCAATATTCGAATCTTGTATCCCAACTGGACCCGAAAATAAAGCGATAACCTCTCCTTTTTCATTACGTAGAACACCTCCACATCCAGCAGGTCCTGGTTTACCTCTCACAGACCCATCAACGTTGAACTTCAGAAAGCCAATATCTGGGGGGATCCACCCAATTACAGATCTCCTAGTCCGTGCAAGGGTATTCGGAACATAAGATCTTGGGTTGCTCCACCAGTAATATTCCGAGATTAAACATCCATCATCAAAGGCCTTCACCCACTGAAACGCTCTATATTTAACTCGGCAATAATATCATTTTTTAAGGGTGATTGCATGAACCAATTGAACAAAACTCTGATTTCAGGTAAATAGATGGTGATTGCATGAACCAATTGAATTAAACCCTGATTTCATGTAAATTTTTATACTTTTATTATATTCAAATAAACTCTTAACCTTTAATTTCTACTTAGATAAGCCCCTCACCTTTATTTATATCTAGATAAGCCTTTTAACATATTATTTTTTCATTTGAAATAAAAATTTTTTTGGATTTAAATCAAATTATAAGATCTTATTGAATACAATAAAAATATAGAACTTACTTTAAAAAATAAAATAAAAAATCGAAGGCTTTTTTAATATTTTAACCTATATAATTCATATCATTGCTCATGCCTTTAATCTTTTTGTTGTCAATAATTCAATATTAGATTGCTTTATAAACAAATTATTCCATACTGATTAGGCCGAACTTTAAATCAATAAATATATGGGGAAAAAATGTATAATTACCAACTAAGGCCAATTATTTTAAATTTTGACCCACATGTTATAAATGCAATTTCTTATTACTAATTAGGCATGCATAATATTATCAAATAATCTGGCATCACTTCCCCAACACGCATGCTTCGAGATAAAATATAATATAATATATCTATATCTATATCTATATATATATATATATATATAGATATACACAATAAATTAGACAGAAGTAGAGGTATTCATGGATCGAGTCGGGCCGGATTCGATATCAATATCACATATATTTACTTAAGTCCAATCCGACCCGAAATATGAATTTCAAATTCTATTCAAACCCTCCCATATTTATAAATGAATAGTCAAAACCTATTTAAACCCGCCCATATTATTTTTTTCTAAACTTTTTTAACATTATTTTTTATTTAATTTTTATCTTTTTTTTTTATTTTATTAAGTTCTAAAAAATAATAACTTAACATATTTTTAAATGTTTACACTATAATATTATATATATTTATTCTTTATATAATATAATTACATTCTATATAAATATTAAAATATTATATTATATAAATGAAAAACGGATCGGGTTGGACTCGAACCTTGATTGTTGGAGTCAAGGTCCGACCCATTTTCTAAACGGGCCTCTTTTTTTGCCAAAATCCATATTTCGGGTTTAATATTCTTGTCCAAATCTTTTCAAATATCAAACAAGTTTTCGAACTTGAACGGATAACTCGACCTTGAATAGGTCTAGACAAAAAGTAATTCGTAAATTAAATGCAATTTTTTTTTTTCTAATGATGAGAGGACTACGCAACTAAGCATGAAATTTATTTTTATATATTAGCTTTCTTGTTTGTGTACATATTTAATTTAAATAGAAGATCAAGTTTGGAATGGTAATCCTTTTTTAGTAAAATTAAAGTCAAATTGGATTTCAACACATATTATTATACTTGCCACATTTTTGTAAAATCAAACAAAATACAATTAAGTTTTTTTTTTTTAAATCGAAAAGATCCGAATTCATCTATTTGAGTAAGGGATATCATATAATTGTAATAACTTAAATTTAATAATTTGTGTATGCGTTGTTTTTTTTTGTATCAATACGGACCGGGTCTGGACAAAAACTTTTTTAATTCGGGTTAGCCCGTTTAGGTCCGGGCCGAATTACTATTCATCAAAAAAATATTTTATTTAAATTTAATTATAAATATTAATATAAAAATATTATTTTGAATAGTGATATAGGCTTTCGGACCGACCTAAGCTTGGGTAAAGAAAAAAAAAATCAGGTCGCGGTCCGACTTATGAACAGGTCTATGTTAATTGTGTTTGTCATGTTTGATATACTGTTTTCGTATTTACTAAATGTGTTATATTCTTATATCGTTTTCAAAATTATCAGATCTACAGTAACTGTGTTTGGGTCAAATTATCGAAATCAACCTGAAATCATTGATGGGTGAAATTAATTTCCATGGTTCTTCACTAAATTCCCTGCCGACAATTCTAGGAAGATTCTTTACTTTAGTATCGTAATTGTTCCATTGAATTTCCTTCAAAGAACAAGACTTCATATTCTTGCCAACAACATGCATGACCCCCGAAAGGAAGCTTTCCTTAGAAGGATAGTATCTAACTGTACACAAATGATTGGAAATTTAATTGGCCTTTACGTTTTCCAAACAACAACTCCAAAACAGAAAGGTATATATATATATAAAGAAAAGAAAAGCCATTTTTTTATATAAAAGAGATCGTAACGTGAGGATAGAAGAAAAGAGTTGTAGATGCTAAGATTTAGACTCCAAACTTAATCGGAGAAAAGAGCTGGATTTAAACATGACAATATTGGACACGACACGGAAAAAATAACTAAAACACGACACAAACATGACATGATAAGAAAAAATAACATGAACACTACATGAATACATGAATGTTTCAAAATTTATATAATACGAATTATTAACGTATCAAAATTTATATAAATATAAAATACCTTAAACTCGATTATGACACGACAAAATACATGAATACAACTCGAATATATGAATTATTATATCTAACTGGATTAAGTTTCGGGTTCAAAGAAGAAAAAAAAAAGCTATCTTTGTTTTAAAGTGATCCCGATTTGGCCACTAGGAAAAGAGAAAAGAAACACTTTCCTTACAAATTATGATTAGCATATTTATATATAAAAACCCTTTTCAACTCTTGATGGAATTGCTACATTTTGATTCCAAGAAACCGAGTTCTTATCATTATTCTTCAATCTCCATCTCTCTTTAGAATGGGAGATGGGTTTGGTAGATTTTGTTGGATTGGTTTGTCTTGGATTCTAATCTTATGCATTCACCAGGTTCAGCTGAGTGAACCACAATCGGCAGGTGGCTGTGATTTGTTCCAAGGGAGTTGGGTTTTTGATGAAACTTACCCTCTTTACAACACCTCGGCTTGTCCATTTATTGAGAAAGAGTTTCATTGCCAAGCCAATGGACGACCTGATAAACTTTATCTCAAATATAGATGGAAGCCAACCGATTGCATGCTGCCAAGGTAATTAACTACACCCTCTTTATTCTTATTAGGGATTTAAATTATTATCGCGGACGCGTTTTCGTTACGTTTATCGCGGTTGCAAACGTAATGAATGTTACCACGATTTATTGCCCGCGAAGGGAGCCGAAATCACAAAATAATGATCATAACATTGCGTTACAGTTATTATTTAAATCCGTGTTCTTGATAGCAAGGAAAGAATGAGACAAAGAAGAAGATAATTTTTTTACTTTTATTTTTATTTTTTTGTACAAAAGAGGTTGTAATCTGAAAATAGGGGGAGGGATTGCAGATGCTGGGATTTGAATTCTAGAACTGCTAGATGCCACCTCTTAAAGGTAGTTACATAAACCAACTAGATTAAACCCGAGTTTTATTTGATTTTTTTTAATAAAAAAAAAATCAAGATTTTCATTATTAGATTTGCAAAAAAAAAAATTGAAATTTGGTGAAATGTTGTTAGATGACATAAACTCATAACCACCTCCTGTCCCAACTCCCAAGTGATAATTTGCACTGATCTTCACCAATCAAGTTCCAATAATTTATATATAACATAGTGAAAATTTGATTTAATTATAAGATAATTGATCAGTTTTTTTATTTTCACAGTTACACAATTAAAAGTCCAACTCTTTCATTATCGTTCATTATTCATTTATCAGCTCAATTATTTGTCACGAAAACTAGATCTGATAATCCGTATGTATGTAGTAACTTTTTTTTTTTTTTTTATTAGTCGTGTAAATATAAATATAATAAAAATTATTAAATGTTTCAAAATTCTAAAAAAGAATTCGATAAGTCTATTAAAAATATCATGTTAATCATATTAATCGTGTTTAAACGTATTTTTTTATATTATTTTCGTGTTTATTAAACATGTTATATCCGTGTTATATTTTCATATCGTGTCACATACTGTTTTATATATGTGAAACTACAAATTTTGGATTTCTCATCTCATATATTTGGGTCCAGATTTAATGCTGGTGATTTCTTGAGAAAGTTGAAGGGGAGAAAAATCTTGTTCATTGGGGACTCACTAAGCTTGAATCAATGGCAATCTCTTACATGCATGTTGCATGCCATTGTGCCACAATCAAACTACACTATTAACAGAAAAGGAGACCTTTCTACCTTTGCTTTGCCGGTGAGTTGCCAAATCTATCTGCTGCTATTTTTTTTTTTGTTATAAAGAAAGTCATAGCCTCGGAATAAAGGAAGGGATTGCAGATGCTAAGATTCGAACTCTAGACTTGCTGGATCCCATCTTTTAAATGTGACTGCATGAACCAACTGAGCTAAGCCAAATCTAGCTACTATTGCTTTTGGTATTAAGTTAGAATTAAGCTTGTTGTTCCGACTCTTTATTTTTCTTAAAGTATCTGTGTCCAACACCTGTGTCTGACACATATTTGAACATGGGTATGGAGATATAACCCTCAAAAGACCTTACAAATACATGAAAAAACTTAGAAAAATTAAACATATCCATGTCTCGTATTCAATACTCATACCCGAACTCGAGTAACATAGGAATTAAGTGCCAATATTCAATTTCCCCTTTAATTGGTTATTAATAATTTCATGAAATTGATTAATTTGTGCTTGCTAAGACATTCACTAATCAGCTTAAATCCAATTTTATTAGCTTTTTGGCATTTGTTTTTTACTTTCAAAAGTTAAAAACAATGTGTTTAAATACAAAATAGTGAAAAACATGCTTGAATAACTAAAAAGAAATTTGGTAACAAACAAGGTATGGTGTTTTATATAGTTCGTCTTTGATACTCTGATAATGAAGTTTTTTAATTTTATAGGCGGGATTAAGAGACTGTTATATGTTTTATTTATTTTTTAAATTAGTTTTTCTTTTTTTTTTTTTAAATATATCCTATGTGTATGTGTCAAATGTCAGCTAATCCTGCTTGTGGAATCAAAAACTCCACAAATAGTAAATGAGATAATTTCTCTTTATATATATATATATATATATATGTTTGATGAGTTTGTATTTGATGCACTGTTAATGTATAAATTTACATATTATAAGTGAATCATATGATGTCACTTCATTAATTAGTAAATATAAAATTTTTAAAAATTCTTAAAAATAAATACATATAACTTTATTTATTAATAGGTGATATCATGTGATTCACTGACGATATGTAAATTTATACACTAACAACGTATCAAATATAAATCATGTTTGAATCAATACATTTGTTTATAGAAAAACAAATATTAGATTTTTTAGTATTCTTTTTTAAATAAATTAAAACAAGTTGTAAAATAACAATTAAAATAATAAAGCCATAACTTTTGGGATAAACAGCCATTTGATCCCTAAAAAAAAAAAAATTAGGTTCCACAACATGAGAGTAGAAGTGTTCATAGACGGGTCGGGCCGCAGTCAATTTTGTTTTGAAAATTTTTATCCAAGTTCTGCTTAGATTGATCTAGAAAACCGTTTCATTTTTTTATTATTAAAAAGTAATTCGGGCCGAACCGAATTGATCCGAATTAAGAAAATTTATATCCAAACCCGACCAAATATGAGTCAGATTTATCGGACCGGAGGAGTAATCCGTTTCTTGAACAGGTCTAGATGAGAGTATGGCTAACATATCTACTCAAACTTTGACCCCTAATTTCTACTATTATGCATTTGGATAATTCTGTTGAGCCATAACGCACGAAATTGCAGGACTATGAAGTTTCATTGATGCTATCCCGCAATGCATTTCTAGTTGATCTAGTCAAAGAAAAGATAGGCACCGTTTTGAAGCTTGATTCCATTGAAAATGGCGATTCGTGGAAAGGATATGACTTTCTCATCTTCAATACATGGCATTGGTGGCTCCATAAAGGAAGAAAACAACCGTAAGAAACTTAATTTGAGCAATTAAATTCAATTTTATAATTGTATCCCGAGTAAACTTGTTCAGGGGTCGGATGAGTAGGCTTGACTCGAATTGGGCCGAGGTTGGAATAGGATTTTTTTTCAATCCAGATCAGTCCGGCCCAAATTATTATTTAATCCATTAAAAATATTTTATTTAAATTTAATTATGAAAATATATTAATATTAATATAACATATTTTTTTAATAATAAATTTCAAATAGTAAAACAAATTTTCGAGTCCGACTAGGTTGGATCTGGGTAAGAATTTTTTTTTTTTTGTTGCTATTCCAACATGATCCAGCCTTACCTGATCCATGAACACCTTTGATCCCAAATATTTGACTTAATAGTTTGATGCATGCTTTTTCCTGTTTAAATAATTTAATTCGAATCTCTCATCCAAATATAAAAAATATATATTTTTATTATTTTAATAAATTTCAAATAATAAAATGGATTTTTGAGTACAATCGAGTTGGATATGGGCAAGAAATTTTTTTTTTTTTTTTTGCTATTAAGACATGATCTAGTCTTACCTAGTTTGTGAACACTTTTGATCCCGAGTATTTAACTTAATAGTATGATGGATGTTTTTTCTTATTTAAAAAAATTAAATTCGTATCTCTCATCCAAAAAAAAAAATCAACTTTATAACTTGAAAATCAATTTGGATATCAGATGGGATTTCATTGAATGGAGAGGAAAGGTGAAGAAAGATATGGATCGTATGGTTGCATTTAGAGAGGGACTAATAACATGGTCAAAATGGGTGGATTCCAATGTTAACACCACAACTACCCAAGTGTTCTTTCAGGGCATTTCTCCAACTCATTTCAAGTAAGCTAAGCTAAGCTCTTTCTCTTTTCTAATTTGCTGTACTCAGCAGTAGAACTCTTTGAGGTTCAGGTTATTCGTCTAAATTTGAAGATTTGTTTGATATTTGAAAGGATTTGGACAAAAATATTAGGCCGAAAATATGAGTTTGGACAAAAAAATAAGACTCGTATAAAAAATAGATCGAACCTTGACTCCAATAATCAAGATCCAAGTCCGGCCCAGCCCAATCTATTTTTTATTTATATAATATATTGTTTTTATATATTTTATGTAATTTATATCATATAAATATATATATATAGTGTAAACATTTAAAAACATGTTAAGTTATCTATGTTTTAAAAACTTAATAAAAGAAAAAATATATATAAAATTATTAAAAATTAAATAAAAAATAACATATTTTAAAAAAAAATAGAAAAAAGTAATAATATGAGCATGCCTAAACGAGCTTAACTATCCATTTACAAATATAAGCAGACTTTGACCAAATTTGATATTCATATTTCGGGCCAAACTTAAATAAATATGTGATGTTGATATCATATTTAAATCCAACCCAACGCTCAGCATTGCATTAACTTTAGAAATGGATGAAACTAATTAATTAAGTCCTATGAGTGCTAGTTGTTAGGGTCTCAGGTTAGGATTCAAATCCATTCTAATCCCATTGGATCTGGTCTGAAGAGACCCATTGGCCATGGAGCCATGAACACCTCTTTCATCTATGTTTTTTTTTTAGACATAATGATAAATTTAGCCCTCAAACTATATCAGTTGAGTTATTTCGGCCTTTAACTTTTTATTTGGATCACTTTAGCCCTCATACTATTATTTTCAGTCAATTTAACCTATATTTAATGAAAACGTTATATTTTGATCAATTTTCGATCAATTTTTTGTTTATTTATGGTTAATTTTTTTTTATCTATTTCTTATAAAATTAGTCTAAAATTAACGAATTTGTTAGTCTCATACTCGAACGTTATCAATTTTCGTTAAATTTACACGATATCAACAAAAATAATAGTTTGAGGGCTAAATTGATTCAAAAAAAGCATAAAGGCCAAAATAATTTTAGCTGCATATTTCGAGGGCCAAATTTGTCATTATGCCTTTTTTTAAATAGCGATAACCCACTTATGATGAAAATTAAGCATGATTAAGATTCCGTTTAGCGTAACTGTTGGTACAATTTTTTATGTCAAAAACTTATTTCAATGCCATCTCAATATTAAATAGGTAAAAATTTTAACTTTCGTGATTTAAATCATGATTTGATGTTTCAAACTAAAAAGTCAAAAAAATAGTGTTTTTACGGTTTGAAAGTTGGTTTCTAGGTAAAATTAATTTATTATTGTCAAATTTTTTAACTTTTATTATTTTAAACATATTTTTTTGACATTTCAATTTATCATAGCAATATCAAATATTTAAAAATTCTTAAGCAATATTTTTTTAAATACTTTTTTCGACCTAAACTTTTTTCAACCTAAATTTTTTCCACCAACAATACTAACTCGCTTTGACTAGCTCAAGTGGTGAGATGAGGTATGGGTCGAATTGTAATTTTTCTTCTTTTATATATATATATATATATATATATATATATATATATATATGATTCAAACTTCCCATCTTTCAAAAAGAGCAGGACGGATTATTCACATTTTATTTGATGGTCAAAAACGAATTGAAAGCTAAGCAATAATAATTGTAAAGATTCTCGAGAAGAAAAAAAAGATATTTCTTACGTTAACCATATATAATTTATGGAAATATCAACTCTAATTTCATAGCATCATTTAATCTGAATGCTACAAGAAAAACATAAGTCAAATATTTAGATGTAGAAAATCATAACATGAATGGTTAGAAATAGATTTGTCCAAGGGTCGGGCTACCCGTCTGACCCGATTTGGACTGAGCCCAGATAGGTTTTTTCTTTCCAATTTGGTCCGGTCTAGTCCAGCCCGAATTACTGTTCATTTAATAAAAAAATTATTTAAATTTAATTATAAAAATATTTTTTTTAATATTTTAATATTTATGAATAATAAAACGGATTTACAGACCGATCCGGACCGGGTTTGGATAAGAAAAAAAATTGGGCAGGACAGGTCTTGTTAGAAATGATCAATTATAAACTCTACCTCACACGGTTTGGTATTTGATGCATAATTGACAGTGGCAAGGAATGGAGTAAGACCAAATCAACAACCTGCAGGGGTCAGACTAGACCAGCTACAGATTCAACATATGACGGTGGTTCACCACCGGCAGTGGCGGTCGTAAAGGAGGTGTTGAGAAACATGTCTACGCCGGTTGTTTTGCTCGACATAACCAGACTATCACAACTGAGGAAAGATGGCCATCCATCAGTTTATACTGGTCTAAAGGGAAATGACTGTAGCCATTGGTGCCTAGCTGGTGTTCCTGATACATGGAATGAACTTTTGTATGCAATTCTTACAAATGGGGAAACTTAATTCAAGATTATAAAATTACATTTTTTTTCTTCAATTTAATATATCAAGTTTAAAAAAATATATAAATTCACATTAATGGTTGAAAAAATGCACAAATCCGATTTTGATTTTATGGAAGCACTCCGAGAATAAAATTCTGAATGCACCAAATTTATATGAGGACTACGTTCTTAAGATCATTCGGCAGGAGATTAGGTCAAAAAAAAAGTTTAGAGATATAAAAAAAATTGCACAAATGCACCATTTATGAAGCTTTTAGTGGCATTTTTTTTTTCCAATTTAGCAAAAACAGTAATTTAAAATTCAATAGTTGGGGAATCTGTCTAGAATTGAATCAGCAAGGAAAGACATTAAGAGAGAAAACAGTGTAAAAAAAATTTACAAACTATTACCAGACAATATCTGAAGATTATATAGAGCTGTCAATTGGGCGGGCCGGCTTGATTTTAAGTAGGGTCAAGTCGGGTTGAGTCAATTTGGATTTTAAAATTTTCGAGTCATTTTCGAGTTCATATCGTTTCAGATTCGGATCACTTCAGGTTCAGATCATTTTGGGTTCGAATTAATTATGATTCAGGTCATTCGGATTCAAGTCATTTCAGATTCGGGCCATTCAAGTTTGACACTCGAGTTATTTGGGTTCAATTTTTTAATTTTAAAATCTAAGCATATCAAATTTAAACAAATTATTTAATCAAGTCAGATTTAATTAGAATTATATCGAAATATAAAAAATAAGTAATAAATAATATTTAAAAATAAATATAAACATTATAATTTTTAATTTAAAAATAAATATCTATCTTACCCGATTTTTTTAGATTCGAATATAATCCGATAATTTTTCAAATTCGAATATCCATTTTACTTAAACGAATATATATTTAACTTCTGTGTTGCAAAACTCTCCAACGAGTACTGCTTTCATTTCAAATCATTTCTATATCCTCTGTTTCTCTCTCAAAATGGGGAATAATAACAGATTTCTTATTAGCTTTGTGAAGACCCGCACCGTCGTTCGAGGTATTGTTTTTTAACGGTTTTATTCCAAAAAAAAAAAAAAAAACACCTCATAAGTATAAATTTGAGTCTTTATATATCATGACGGATCCTCGTTAGTCCTAACGTAGGATTAGTGGCGTTACAAGCTTTTGTCATGCTGGTTTTGCTTTGATTATTCTTCTGATTTCATGGCTTCACCAAGTTGAGTTATCTGAATTAAATGGCTGTGATTTTTTTCTAAGGGAGTTGGGTTGAAGATGATACTTACCCTCTTTAAGGCAAATTGTTCCTTTATCTCCAAACGGCTTAATTGTCAAGCATTCAACTTCGTCAAGGATTCAATCAAAATTACATATTAAAGCAACTGAAACCTACAGCATAAATTTCCATCAGAGTTTAGCATTCAACTTGAGCTCAAGAAAAGTAAGATTCCTCTACAATCAGATTATAAACAAGAGCAGCACATCGTCGCATAGTTAGAGCCAAAGAATGAAAGCCATTGGTTTTCTGAATAAGACAACGATTAGTGTCGAGCTAGGCAATAATATTCAATAAAAATCATTCACACAGCATATGCAGAAACCGCATAATTGTTTCCTGAAGAAGTGAAAACTTCTGGAACAGAATGAAACCAATGCATTGAATGCAAAAGCTGAAACAAGTCGTTGATATTTAAAGATTTAAACTTGATATATTCACTTATAAACCTTAGCAATTGGACTATATTAAGAATTATCATGATTGTATTCAGAAATTAAACTGCTAGTTGCATCAAATTGTTTTCCATGTCTTTTTTGCTCATCTCAGTGTCTGGCACTTGGCACTTTGCACATGACCGTTACCATTAACTAGGTTTCTTAGATTCTAAGCTTCATTTTTTGTCGGCACTTGCACATTTTAGATTCCAAAGACCTGGCAATTCGTGTATTTTACAGTGTCATAATCGTGTTTAAGGTATTTTATATTTATATAAATTCTAATACGTTAATAATTCATATTATATAGATTTTGAGACATTCGTGTATTCATATCGTATTCGTGTTACTTTTACGTGTCGTGTCGTGTTTAATATTGCCAAATCATGCTTAACCAGCCTTTTTTGCAATCCTTATTACCAGTGTAATGCTTATTTGTAGAGTAACTTAACCACCAAGTTCATTTATAAACATACAGGTTTCGCGAAGCCACTTTGGTATAGCTATTACAGGCAGCATGAGACTACTTAAACTAACTTAGCATGGTGTGCACATAGAAAGTCCGGGTTCAGTTTTTTCTCATTCTTGACGACCTTGGTAGGGTCATTTTTGGGAAATTTCTAATTAGTGTAAACTGAGTGAAAAGCTTAGCAGTAGAATGACTATCACAAATACACACAAGAAAAACCTATGTTACTCGGTTTTGGATGTGAGTGTCGGATATGGGTATGTGTCCTACACGGGTATGTTCAATTTTTTTATAAGTTTTTTCATGTATTTGGAGGGTCATATCTCCATGCCCATGTCCGAATATGTGTCGGACACGAATACTTCAAGAAAAATGAAGAGTCGGAGCAACATAGAGAAAAACTAACCATGCATCTTCAGATTGATAAGCAATTAAATAAATTCAGAAAGGGTTATGAGGCTTTATTATTCCTTATTTAGCAGCTAAAATTATTGATATATGGGTTGGAAATTTTTAAATCTATACTAGACAAATGTCCGCGCTTCGCTGTGAGCACGTTATCAGATTTGAATTGATATTTTATAATAAATTTGAAAGATAAAAAAGCAAGAGAAGTAAAGATATTAATTTAGAAAAATAATAACTCCCATTATTATACGACACCTTATATAAAATTAGAGTTATTTGAAATGATCAATTAAATTCGATAATTTCGGACACAACATAATTATACGATATGAATATAACATGAGAAAATTAATTAAAACACGACACGACACGGAAAATAAATGAACATGACACAAATACACGAACGTGTCAAAATCTCCATAAAATGAATAATTAACGTGTCAAAATTTATATAAATATATAATAGCTTAAATACGATTATGACAGAAAAAACAACACGAACACGACGACACGTGACACAAAATTGAAAGTTATTTGAATAGTGTCAATTAGACTTGACAATCTCGGATACAACATGATTATACCACATGAACAGAACATTGAAAAAATAATTAAAACATGACACGAAAAATAACATGAACACGATACAAATACACGAACGTGTCAAAATCTACATAAAATCAATTATTAACGTGTAAAAATTTATATAAATTTATAATACTTTAAACACACGATAAAATAACACAAACACGTTACGAACATACATTTTTTCTCTAAATTGAATCATTATGACAAATTATGCAAAATATGAGATGAATTGAGACATGACACGAACATACAAAATTTTCTCTAAATTGAATCACCATGACAAACTATGCAAAATATTTGAATGAATTGAAAACGACACGAATACAACATGAAAAAAGTAATTAAAATACGACACGAAGGATAACATGAATACAAAACAAATACACGAACGTCTCAAAATCTACATAAAACGAATTATTAACATGTAAAAATTTATATAAATTTATAATACTTTGAAGACACGAAAAAATAACACGAACACAACACAAATATGTCAAAATTACATTAAACGAATTATTAACTTGTAAAAATTATATAAATTTATAATACTTTAAACACATGAAAAATAACATGAACACGAACACGAATACTTTGGAATGAGTAAGAATATTTGTAAGTCGAGCTTGGGTAAGAATATTTGTAATTCGGACCAACCCAGCCCGAATTACTATTCAACAATTTAATTTTTTTATCTAAATTTAATTATAAAATATATAAAAATATTAATATTACTATAAAAATGATTTTTTAATATTTTAATAATTTATGAATAGTAAAATGAGCTTACGGGCCGGTCCGGGATCGACCCGAAAAGTGCTTAGGTAAAGAAAAAAAATTCTCGGACCACGGCCCGGACCCATGAACACTACTACTACCCATAAGCAAAGACCAAATACCTCAAAAACACCTAAAACAATATCATAATCTAAATACCCAAAAAGCATCTAGAAAAAATGATAACGATATTGATGAGTTGGAAGCAAGATATAGAATTCAATTTTCCCTATCAAAGCCTTACATTGATTCTAGGGATAATTTTTAATTATTGTTATAGATTATAGATATATCGAATAATATTGAACCTCATATGCACATAGTAGTCTTGAGTTTAAAAGCAACGAACTTACCCTTCCTTTAGGAAGCATACCACGAACAGCATGCTCAATAATTCTTTCAGGAATTATCTGCTGCAGTTGGTTGAAGGTTTCCACTTTCATGCTTGCCACCTGGTCTTCATGAATGCCTCCTGGAGAGTTTTTGGGTCATTTTCTTTCCAGATACAGCAACTTTTTCAGCATTTACCTATTGAGTTCAAGTATAGCACAAACTTTTAGGATTTCTATAAATCAAATAATAAACATATTATTTACGATAAGGAAAGTTGAATGTTGGGACTATTAGAGCTGGTAAAGCAGGCCCGAATTCGAGAATCCTTCTGAGTCGATTCGAGATCAAATCATATCCGAATTGATTAAAAAAGTTAAAAGCCCGAATCCAAAAAAATCGAATCCGAAAATGCCCGAAAGCGAATAAACCCTAATCCGAAAAAATCTGAATCCGTAAAAGCCTGAATCCGTTACGATCCGAGCCCGAGATCGATCTGATCCGAAACCCGTTAAAAACCGAATTTATAACCGAAAAAACTTGAATTATAATTATATGATTTTATTTTTTTTAAAAATAAATGATAAATTTTTTTCTTAAATAAAATATTTTATTTATGAAAATGTATTTATAATTAGTATATAATTATATCAATAATGTATTATCAATAAAAATAATTAATAGTGAATCTTTAAATTGGATTATAAAATAAAATTAATTTGAAACACATTAAATATACAATTAGATTCTAATGTTTTGTAGGATAAATTGGATCAATCTTTAGAGTTTATTATCATAATTATATATCTTAAGTTTATTTTATATATAACACAAACACACACTAAAACATGCACATATATATATTGCGCCTTACTTCACTCAGGTGAGCTTTTTTTATGTCTTACGCCTTAGACATATAAGATTTTTAGGGCCTAGAGTGTACCTTACGCCCTTGACAACACTGATCAAAATAGTTTAATATAAACTAATTTTTACACGTCATAGTATCCTAAAATTTCTAACCATTAAGGGATAAGATAAATAATTGACCAATTATTCATATTAAATATTTTTGGTGAATGATAATCGATACTCTTTTTAATAATGTCTGATATTCAATATTATAATTGGATAATTATTCGATTATATGATTAATTGATTATATCTAATGTTAAAGTCAAAATGATCAAATATTAAAATTATATCAATTACTATATAAATTATCTTTTAGATATCAGAATTTTATAAAAATTTAAGCATTAATTATTAAGGTCAAACCAATTAATTAGTACTCTTTTAATGTCTACTATTCAACATTTAATTAAACATTTGAAAATTAGATCTAACGTTATTATGTTACTATTTATAATGTTATTAAGGTTAAACCAATTAGTGTATACAATTAGATCTAATGTTATTATGTTAGTATTTATAATTATGTCCAAATTAAAAAATAAATATAAAAATAAATTCTTGAAAATTTAAAATATTGTTAAAAAAAATTATAATACAAAGACTAAAAAACTTAATAAAAAAAATTAAAAATAAAACATAAAAAATTATTGGATTAAGTGACTAAGAGCCCAATGAGTTATTGGGTTAAGAGAAAAAATCATTTATATAAAATGTTTAGTGGATTTTATTTATAACTTCTTTCTTTCTAATGTTTTTTTAAAATATAGCCAAATGATTTTTAACTTTTATTTTTTTAATGTCACTTTATATTTATTTTAACTCATAAAACAAAAAGAAATTTCTTATATAATTGTAATAACCAATTTTTGCCCGGGTCGGATCCGAACCCGACCCGGGCCTTCTACAAGCCCACCCTGGCCCAACAGGCCAAATCGGGCCTGCTAACCAGCAGGCCCTCAGCAGGCCTAACAGGCCCGTTTTCATCTAGCCCAATAGGGCCTGTAACCAGAAACCCAAGCCCACACCAACCCTAACCAGAAACCCAAGCCCAACACCAAACCCTAGCTGCCAGAAACCCTCCCCTGCCACACGCCACCTTCCCCCACACGCCACCACCAACCCCTGACAGCCCCAAACCCACACTCAACCTCCCCCAAACACTCAACCCCACCATAAAAACCCCAGCCCCTACCCAGGGGAAGAAGGAGATCGGACCCCCTAAAAAAAACCCCTGCTGAAAAAGAAAAACAAAAACAACCGAAGCAAAAAAAAACCCAAATCGAGCCCCCCGACAAAAAAAAAACCTAGATCGATCCCTGCAAAATAAAAAAAAAAAACCAAACAGCAAGCAACCAAACAGCCAACAAAAAATAGAAAAAAAAAAAGAGGAAGAGTCGGTTGGGCTTCGAAACCAGATCTAGGGGTTTCGGCTGGGATTCAGGCAAAACGGAGCCCGCATCCGAGAAGAGGAGGTCGGAATCCCCCCAGGTGCGAAATGTGGTGATCATCGGCCGCTGACGAACGGCGGCCGACGGCGAGGCACGGCAGCCGGCGCGGTGGCCGGTCGCCGTTTTCTGGGTTTGGGGGGTGGTTTCTGGGGAGGGTTTGAATAAGGAGAGAGAGAAGGGAGGAAAGAGAGAGAGAAAAGAAGAGAAAAAAAAGGGGGCTTATATAGCCCTCTGAGCAGGTCGCGGTGACCCGCGCGTCGACTCGGGGTCCGCGCGGGTCACCCTTAAAAAAAAAAAAAGGGCGTCGAAACGGCGCCGTTTTGCCCAAGGAGGGTCCGCGCGTGGACCCGGATCCGACCAGGGGTCCGCGCGCCCGACCCGGGTTCAAAAAGTTTTGCCCAAGGAGGGTCCTCGCGTGGACCCGGATCCGACCCGGGGTCCGCGCGCCCGACCCGGGTTCAAAAACAAAAAAGGAGGGGCGTCGAAACGGCGCCGTTTTGCCCAATGAGGGTCCGCGCGTGGACCCGGATCCGACCCGGGGTCCGCGCGGGTACTCCCCTCGCCAAAAAAAAAGAGAGAAAAAGAAGATCCGGCCCAAACCGGGTCCGGCCCGCGCCAGAACCGGCCCAGGCCTTGGGCCCAACAGCCCAGGCGTTTTTGGGCCAGGGAGGAAAGAAAAAAAAGAAAAAAAAAAGAAAAAAAAAGAAAAAAAAAAGAAAAAAAAAAGAAAATTAAAATTAAAATTAAAATTTTAAAAAAATTAAAATTAAAAGAAAGGAAAAATAAAAATAAAAATAAATAGAAGAAAAAAATAAATAAAATTAAAAAAGGAAAAATATAAAAAAAGGAAAATTTTGAAAATATTAAAAAATATAATAATAATAATAAAATAATAATAAAAAGAAAAAAAATTTCACGATTATCGATTTCGACGTTTTGATTACTTCTTTTTGACATTTTTCAGGTGGTCGAGAAAGAACAAAGAATTTTGCGAAGATCAAGTCCGGCATTTTAATTTTCGGATTCTCGACATTTTTCAGGTATGATTTTAATTTCCTTATTTATTTTCATTACTATTTTTGTTTATTTATTCTTGTTCAGTATTCGACGTATTTTTATTGTTATGTTTCGGTTTTAAAATTATAAAAATAATTTTTCTAATTAATACATGTCTTTTAAAATTATTTTTGGTGAAATAAAATTCTCTAAAAACGGATCTCTTTCTCGGGATGGTCAGAGCATCAATCGTTCTTCGAAATGGTCCGAGTAAGAATAATAATCGAAACATTATCGAAAATATCGGAGTGATTCGGGAATTATTCTTACATAGATAATTTCTTTTATTTCGGAAATAATTATTAAAAGCATTTTAATTTACTTTTCAAAAAGAAAAAAAAATAATAAATGCGAATAACCGACGACGGAATTTGAAGGACGTCACGGTAGTGATTCCTAAGATATCTTGAGGTGAGAGAATTTCGTTAAATATCACCACGAGTGGTGGGAGTATTTAGCGATATGCTCAATACAAAATTCGTCTAAAAAATGGAAATAATAAAAATGAATAAATAGTGAATGTCTATGCGTTCGATATTTCGCTATGCTCGTGTTTTTAATATTACGATTTACATGTTTAATCTTATAATTCTGTATTTAATCATATGTTTTATATGTGATAACTCGTATAATTATATAGTTTTTAGTTATGTTTTATTATTGTTTTGTGTCAAATACGAGTTATTATTGTTTAGTCTAAATTGTGTTTATGATCTTTTATATTTTTATGTAATTTGGTGTTTTTCACAAGTTTCTTTGAGTGATTTCAGATTACTAGAATTAAGGGCAAATCCAGTTCAGTTCCAATTCCGACACCTTTTGCCATATCAGCTATATCTGGAGTTTCACTGAAGCAATAAGGCTGAAATTTTAACCGTGCAAAGTTAAGAGGCATATCTATCTTTTTCATGTTTTACACTTCTTGAAACGGAGTCGTTTTCCCTAGCGAAATCGACCATCAAGTTGGCTGATGTGCAATGACGTCTGTGCTGACCTGTTTTCGTATTTTGCCCATATCATCTTATTCACATCATAAAATGAGCTGATTCCAACGGCTATGGATCAGTAACTGACAGGGGAAAATTTTTCTAGAAGACCATGTGATCAGATCAGGCCTCCAATATTGACAAAATCGACCATCAAGTTGGCTGATCAAAATTGTCATACAATATGACGAAAATTGTTAGAAAAATGCACCCACCTATTATACCTACCTTTGAAATTTGTAAAGCTTGTCTCTTGTCATTTAGCCCTCCAAAATGTGTATAAATAGAGGGCCTTGGATGATTGTAGAGGATCATATGGTACATTGGTAGGATATTAGCCATTGTAATAAAATTCTAAGTTTTCTTCTTCTTTCTTTTCTCTAGTTTTCTTTTTCTTTATTTTCTTCTTCTTCTTTCTTTCTTTTATTTTCTTCTTAGATTCTCTTTAATTTTATGTTTATGTTTACAATGCCTATGCTAGGCTAAACTTCTATTTGGTTAAGGGTGATTTCAAAGCCCTAGACATGTTTTGTGATTGATTTTCAGATTCTATCTATCATTAATTTTCTATCAAAGTTGCTTATGTTCTTCTACAAGAAT
Source organism: Fremontodendron californicum (assembly GCA_030761205.1). NCBI lineage: Eukaryota > Viridiplantae > Streptophyta > Magnoliopsida > Malvales > Malvaceae > Fremontodendron > Fremontodendron californicum. The sequence goes on along the minus strand of JAULJL010000030.1, from coordinate 20,171,647 downwards.
TGTTCATGATGTTGTCTTGATTTATTTAGGTGTACAACTAGATAGATCTTGATAATTATCTATTGCTAGTCTAGGAGTCTTGATCCGTGTAATTGTCTTGATTTCCTATTCATAAGTGGCAATTTGTGATTAATGATTATGGTCAAGTTTTCAATAATTGCAAAGTGGAACATAACCTAAGTTGAACAATCCGAGCTTATGTGTTTGTTGCTTAGATCAACCTATCTTTCTCATCATAAAGCTGCCATTAAATTGAATTTAGAGAGCTTATTCTAGGTTGTTTAATGGTTAGAGATTAATAGAGAGCTTGTTCTATTTAACGACAAACTAAGGAAAGATTGGGATAACAGAGCTTGTTGTTATCTACGGTTGTTAACTTTGATAGATGGTTGATATTGATAGATCTAAAATTGATTCTTAATGATGTCTAGTGGTGGAGAATGAAACCTTAACCATATTTTTCATATTTGATTCTTCTTACTTACTTGTTTTCTTACTTTTCTAGTTTGCTTATTTTTAAAAGTATATTTATTTTTATTGGCTGGTTATACCGCCTAATTTGTATATTAACTTTGTTTTATTTTTATTGGCTGGTTATACCGCCTAATTTAGTATATATATTTTTATTGGCTGGTTATACCGCCTAATTTAGTATATATATTTTTATTGGCTGGTTATACCGCCTTGCATCTTATTCTTATTATTTACTTTAGTTTAAATCTGGCTTCAAAAACCCCTTTTCTTTTATTGTTTTCTTTGAACGTAAGTTATAAACTAATAACTCATAGATTAAAACCCAATCCCTGAGGACTCGACCCTTGCTAATCATTATACTTACAATTGATCTTTTTAGTGCAAGGTTAAATAAGATACACTCTTTTGGGTGCATCAAATTTTTGGCGCCGTTGCCGGGGATTGTTTTCTTTAGTTTATTTGTTACTTGGTTTATTCTTATTTTCAGTTCTAATTAGTATTATTTTCTTGTACATACATGTTTTTCTTTTCAAATTTTGAAAAAAAAAAAAAATGGAATTAAGCAATCTAACACTTGAAGAGTTGGTGGCATACATGAACATGGAGAATCAACAAGCCAATCTCACTTCTTCAGTTCAACAATTGGCCATGGGAGGATGTCAAGGCCATCAAGTGTTCCAAGACCAACAGTATGATCATTACTCAAACACTTACCATGAGGGATGGTGGGATCATACTAATTATGGCTACTCGAAAAATTACCAAGAAGTAGATCCTTATGCCAATTACACTCATCCATCTAGCTTCAATCAATCATGGTCTCAAGAACCAGATCTTTTTCAACCACCACATATGACTCAAAACTCAGGTACTTCTTTAGAAGATCTTTGTCTATTCTCTTGTTACTGATTCTTTGCAATTTCAACAGGAAACAAGGGCAAGCATCCAGAGTTTGGAAAAGCAAATGAGCCAATTGGCTAGTAGTATGGTGGGATGGGTAGCACAAAGATCTGAAGAACTCCCAGCCCAAACGATGGTTAACCCAAAGGAGAATGCTACTATTGTGACCTTGAAGAATGAGGAACAAGATGAGGATGAAACAAAATTAGAGATGGATTCTATTCTTGAGGATAATGAAGCCAAAGATCCAAATAAGAGTATTTCGGCACCTGAGGTAACGTTTAAGGTTTCACTTTTTACTAATGTTTCTTCTCCACCTTTTCCTAGTAGATTTGCAAAGTTCAAGGAGGAAGAACATGAACAACACATGCCGGAAACCTTAAACAACTTGTTTGTGGAGGTCATTCAACAAGTATCAAAATATGCTCCATTCCTCGATGACATATGCACCACAAAGGATGATGGAATAATACTTGTAATGGAGAATGCATCCACTGTTGTGCAAAGAAAGCTTCCTCTCAAACGCATAAATTTGGGAAATTTCATGTATGAGCCTGACAAGCCTAAAATGCCAAGAAGGGGTGTTGGTTAGGTTCAAAACACTAAATCAAGTGCTAATTGGGGGAGGCAGCCTAATTAGTGAAAGCATTGCCAAACTGCCATCCTCAGATTTGCTCTCTTTTTCTTTATCTTTTTCTTATGTTTCTTTGCTAATTGTGTTTAGTGTTTCTAAGTTCATTTAGGCTGCATAAGTTTATTTTGTTTATTAGTTCTTTTCACTTACACATGATTCTTTCATTTGGGATTAATAGCATTACATTAATGACAATGTAAGAATTATGTGTGGGGGGAAGAATTTAGGATTTTATTTTTGAGTCTTTTTATGCTGTTTTTCTTTCTGATCCTTGTTTTGAAAATAACTAGATGTAAATATAATTTTTAATTTTTTTAACCCCGGTTAAATGGCGGATAACGGTACTCCGTGATTATTTAAATCGGTTCCATCAGCTACCCACAAAACTGATATTGTATATAAATTTCTCTTCCAATTTCTCTTTCAATTTTTTTCATTTTTTTTTTCAGGATGGATGATATTCTCACAAGATTGCAGAAACGATTTCCTCCTTTTCCTCGAAATATTTTACTGAAGCTTTACCAAGTTCGATTTGAAAGATTAAGAATGCTTATGCACAAAGGGATTCCTGGAGACATACGTTGGATAATTGAAGCCAAGGTACGTGAAGATGAATATCTTCCTATTTTGCATTTACCATGTACAGGTAGAAGCACTTTTGCAAAGAAGCGACGAGCAAAGCGCATGAGTTCAAATTGCCACAAATGTGCACGATGGACGTGTAACGGTAAATGTCGTTCTATTGGGATTTCGTCCTCTAATCGAGATGATAAAATTGAATTCATTAAGGATGGACTGAGTAAGGAGAATTTGGGTAATATCCAACTTTCTCTTGAGACGCATCCTAGTGGAGACGTACAAAGAGAAATTCTTGATTTATGGCCGCAATTCCAAAGGGAATGGCAACATCTTGGGAATCTGATGTTAAAAGACCCTGTTTGCCAGCTTGTAAGAAAACTGGATGGGAAGCATATCCTCGACTCATAGAAGGCGTTTAAGCCGTTTCTGGACGTAAAACCAGAGGAAGATGTGAGCCACAATCACAACTACAATAAATGACTTCTCAGCTTTTGGTTTGATTTGCAATAACTTTATTTTGGTTTAATTTACGTGTTGTTCGATTTGTGTAATTATTCTCGTTTTTTTTTATTTGTCTTTTACGGTTGATTTTTTCTTTTCTTTTTGATTTTCTTCCTGAAATCACGCAAAAATCTTTTGTTAGGTTAACATTTTCTTCTGACAGGTCAGATACACTTTCGGCGACATTATTACTCTTGTCTGATTCACTACTCAGTCCTCTATATATTACACCATGTACTCATTCTCTTTCAGGCACTCGAAGAAAAAAAAATGGAAAGTACTTCATCCCAGCGCATTAAAAAAATTTGTGTCTTTGGAGGTGCTTATCCAGGGAAAAATAACATATTCGCTGATGAAGCCATAAGAGTTGGAGTAATACTTGCCCAACAAAAGATCCACTTGATTTATGGAGGCGATAGTACGGGTTTAATGGGAGCAGTCGCTACAGCAGCACACGCCGGAGGAAGTCCAGTTCTAGGAATCGTGCCAAAACTATTCACAAGTTTTTGTGGACCTACCGTGGGTAAGGAAATACAAGTTTGGAGTATCCCTGAACGGATGACAATCATGTACCATTCTGCCGATGCATTCATTGCTTTACCAGGAGGTCTGGGTACATTGGAAGAAATAGCTTGCGTGGCTTCTTGGTCATCTTTGGTCACAAATAAGAAACCCATTGGTTTGCTTAATATTAATGGTTATTTTAGTAATTTGCTTTCATATTTAGATAATGTTGTGGATAATGGATTCATGTTTTCAGAGGCAAGGAGAACCATAATTTCTGCTACAACCATTGAAGATTTACTTAAAAAGCTCCAAGCTTATGAGTTTTTATCTGCTACGGTTGTTTCGCAAACGCTCGGAAAAAGAAAAAGAGATATGGACGAGCAAGGAGTGGATTGCACTTTGTCTTTGTGACATTATCTAACATTTTGCTTGTTGTATCTCAGTTATAATAAGTGGTTAGCAACCTCTGCAGGTAATATCTCCTAAATTCTACCTTTAAAATTTGACATTGGGGACAATGTCATATTTTAGTAGGGGGTAAGGGACATATTTTGCTAATTTAAAAAAAAAAAAATTGTTGTGTTTTAAGCCATTTAGAAGTATTCATTCTGAACAAGGTCTGAGTAAGGGAGACTTGAGACATACCTTGTCAGTTTGATTTTTTCTTTTCAAAAAAAAAAAAAAAAATTGTTTGTTGTGTTTTAAGCAATTTAGAAGTATTCATTCTGAACAAGGTCTGAGTAAGGGAGACTTGAGACATACCTTGTCAGTTTGATTTTAATCTTTTTATGTTTACTTGTTAATTTTTGTTTAGAATTTAAGGATTATTTAGGTTGCATGAGTTTGTTTTGTTTTGAGTCTTAGTTGTTCCTATTCTTATGTTATTAGTTCTTTTCTCTTACACATGATTCTTTCATTTGGGTTAATAGACTTACATTGAGGACAATGTAAGAATTAAGTGTGGGGGGAATGATTTAGGATTTCTTTTATTTTTGTCTACTATTTTTTTTATGAGTCTTTATTATTATTTTTAGTGTGTTTTAGTTCCTTTTCAATACTATGATGAGATATGAATTGCATAAGTCTAAAACAGATTTATTAGTGAGAAGATTTTCATGAGAATTGAACTTGATATCAATCGTTTTATGAGCCAATGTTAATATGATATGTTGATTGAGAAAGAAGCATGTTTCGACTTAATCTGACTTGTATAATCATCCTTGTGAGTTTTTGAGCCTATAATGATTGATGCATTATATAAATCAATCTAATTTCTTTCTTGAGTGCTCTTATGATTACATGATTCTCTAGAACTTGCTTTAGACCTTGTTGAGACTATATTGATGCATGTGACAACATGAATATGATAGAGGCATTAGGATTTTTAGCCAGGGCCAAACAGCCATCCCTTATTGATGTTCCAAGAGAACACACCCCTAGTGAGCCAATTTGAGCATACATTGAATAAGCTATTTATTTGGTAACCACAACTTACACCTAGCCTAAATATAACCCTTGTTCTAAAGATGGATTATATATTTTGAGACATATTGCAAAAAAAAAAACAAGGGATATTTTTAGTTAAAAATTTGGGTTGGAAACAAAAGATAAGTGTGGGGGAAGAAAAGAAAAGAAAAAGTCAAGAGAAAAAGAAAGGGATCATTGTCAAATACATTCCCATATAAAAAATAAAAAAAAAAATCTTCTCTTGAACTTCTAGTTAAAGTAAAGAAAAAGATGTTACAAAGTTGTTTAGAATGAAGAAAAGGCCCAACATGAATATCCGGCCTAGATGACTATGTACTTGTAAAGAGTTTTGAGAAGTTTCTTTGTATGATCTTATTATGTCTCTAAACTCTATGAACTCTTTGGAACCTTTGTGATATCTTTATCCTTTTGTTCTTTAACCACATTATAACCCTTTGGCCCCATTACAACCTTGAATAAAGACCTCTTGATTTATGAAGTTGTATGATCTAAATAGTGGAGAATAGGTGGACAAGCAAGCATATGGTAGAAGTGTTTTCATGAGATTGATTGAGTGTAAACACTTTACCACTACTTTAAAGAGTGAAAATCAAGAGAGTATCCCATGTGAGAAGTTGAGATTAAGTTTGAATATGCACTATTTTGATTGAAATATGTTATGTTAATATTGGCTTAACTCAAACTATTTACATTCAAGTAAGATTTTTTGTGAATTTCTTTAAGCTATTGATTAGTTTTTAAGACTTGTCCAATGATTATCTCTAATTTATATTGGAAGGATTAGTTATAATTATTATTTTTAGTTTTTCTTATGTCTTCAATGTTTGTGGGTATCGTTCTAGTAAACCCTCACGAAACTAAACTCGTCCACTAGGGACACCTAGGGGTTTAAAGGCTTGTGTCACATGCTAAGTGCCACCGTGATTTCCTACGAAAGTGGATTAGATTAGATTTTCTTATTTTATTTTTATTTGTTTTTGCTCGAGGACTAGCAACAATCTAAGTGTGGGGGTGTGATAACTCGTATAATTATATAGTTTTTAGTTATGTTTTATTATTGTTTTGTGTCAAATACGAGTTATTATTGTTTAGTCTAAATTGTGTTTATGATCTTTTATATTTTTATGTAATTTGGTGCTTTTCACAAGTCTCTTTGAGTGATTTCAGATTACTAGAATTAAGGGCAAATCCAGTTCAGTTCCAGTTCCGACACCTTTTGCCATATCAGCTATATCTAGAGTTTCACTGAAGCAATAAGGCTGAAGTTTTAACCGTGCAAAGTTAAGAGGCATATCTATCTTTTTCATGTTTTACACTTCTTGAAACGGAGTCGTTTTCCCTAGCGAAATCGACCATCAAGTTGGCTGATGTGCAATGACGTCTGTGCTGACCTGTTTTCGTATTTTGCCCATATCTTCTTATCCACATCAGCAAATGAGCTGATTTCAACGGCTATGGATCAGTAACTGATAGGGGAACATTTTTATAGAAGACCATGTGATCAGATCAGGCCTCCAATATTGACAAAATCGACCATCAAGTTGGCTGATCAAAATTGTCATACAATATGACGAAAATTGTTAGAAAAATGCACCCACCTATTATACCTACCTTTGAAATTTGTAAAGCTTGTCTCTTGTCATTTAGCCCTCCAAAATGTGTATAAATAGAGGGCCTTGGATGATTGTAGAGGATCATATGGTACATTGGTAGGATATTAGCCATTGTAATAAAATTCTAAGTTTTCTTCTTCTTTCTTTTCTCTAGTTTTCTTTTTCTTTATTTTCTTCTTCTTCTTTCTTTCTTTTATTTTCTTCTTAGATTCTCTTTAATTTTATGTTTATGTTTACAATGCCTATGCTAGGCTAAACTTCTATTTGGTTAAGGGTGATTTCAAAGCCCTAGACATGTTTTGTGATTGATTTTCAGATTCTATCTATCATTAATTTTCTATCAAAGTTGCTTATGTTCTTCTACAAGAATTGTTCATGATGTTGTCTTGATTTATTTAGGTGTACAACTAGATAGATCTTGATAATTATCTATTGCTAGTCTAGGAGTCTTGATCCGTGTAATTGTCTTGATTTCCTATTCATAAGTGGCAATTTGTGATTAATGATTATGGTCAAGTTTTCAATAATTGCAAAGTGGAACATAACCTAAGTTGAACAATCCGAGCTTATGTGTTTGTTGCTTAGATCAACCTATCTTTCTCATCATAAAGCTGCCATTAAATTGAATTTAGAGAGCTTATTCTAGGTTGTTTAATGGTTAGAGATTAAATAGAGAGCTTGTTCTATTTAACGACAAACTAAGGAAAGATTGGGATAACAGAGCTTGTTGTTATCTACGGTTGTTAACTTTGATAGATGGTTGATATTGATAGATCTGAAATTGATTCTTAATGATGTCTAGTGGTGGAGAATGAAACCTTAACCATATTTTTCATATTTGATTCTTCTTACTTACTTGTTTTCTTACTTTTCTAGTTTGCTTATTTTTAAAAGTATATTTATTTTTATTGGCTGGTTATACCGCCTAATTTGTATATTAACTTTGTTTTATTTTTATTGGCTGGTTATACCGCCTAATTTAGTATATATATTTTTATTGGCTGGTTATACCGCCTAATTTAGTATATATATTTTTATTGGCTGGTTATACCGCCTTGCATCTTATTCTTATTATTTACTTTAGTTTAAATCTGGCTTCAAAAACCCCTTTTCTTTTATTGTTTTCTTTGAACGTAAGTTATAAACTAATAACTCATAGATTAAAACTCAATCCCTGAGGACTCGACCCTTGCTAATCATTATACTTACAATTGATCTTTTTAGTGCAAGGTTAAATAAGATACACTCTTTTGGGTGCATCAATATGCTAAGTCGTGTGCATCCAATATTTAAATATGTGCATCATACGCATTTAAATAAAAAATGGATGTAAATTGCCGACGACGGAATTCGAAGGATATCACGGTTGTGATTCCTAAGATATCTCGAGGTGAGAAGATCTCGTTAAATACCACCAAGAGTGTTGGGAATATTTAATGAGTGATTTCGATAATAGATTTAAATTCACGTTCGTTTTCAAAAAATAATAACAATTCAAAAAAGAATTCAAAAAATAATAAACATGTTTTTAAAAATAAAAATAAAATAAAAGAGAATTATTTTTAAATAGCGATGTCAAGTCCATTAAATCGAGATTTAAGATAACACATGATTAAATGGTACCGTTTTCTAAACGGGCGTTGCGGGGGTGCTAATCCTTCCCCGCACGTAACTGACTCCCGAATCCAATTATGTTTTACTCTCTGGTTCAAAGCGCGGACTTCGAAATTGGTTTTACAAAATGTTTTAATTAATTTTAAAATATTTTACTAAAACCGATTTTAATAGGCGACCAATCACACCTAGCAAAAAAGATTGGTGGCGACTCCATTTGTGTTTTCAAAATCGTCTTAGCGGTCGAAAAACCGTTATGACAATAATAATTAATTATAGTATATTCAATATCAAATATCAAATATTAAAATTATATCAATACTATATAAATTAGCTTTTATATATCATGGTTTCTTAAAATTTTTAAGTATTAATTATTAAAATTAAATCAATTAATTGGTATTCTGTTAGTGTTTACTATTTACCATTTTAATTAACATTTGATCAATTAGTGTACACAATTAGATCTAATGTTCTTATGTTAGTATTTATAATATGTCCAATATATATATATATATATATATATATATATATATATATATAAGAAAAAATTCTTGAAAATTTAAAATTCTCTTAAATAAATTATAATACAATAACTAAAAAACCTAATAAAGCAAAATAAAAATAAAAATTTGTTGGACTAATTGACTATAAGAGTCCAATGAGTTATTGGGTTAAGAGTAAAAGTCATTTATGTAAATGTTTAGTGGGCTTTATTTATAACTTATTTTTTTCTAATGATTTTTTTACATGCAACTAGAGGTGGCAAAATGAACCCGAACCCGAAAACCCGCCCAAAAAACCCGAACCGAACCTGCCCAAACCCGATTTGACTAAAAAGTCAAAAACCTGAACCCGAAAAAACCCGAACCCGAAATGGCCCGAGCCCGAAAGAGCCCGAACCCGAAAAGATCCGAACCCGAAATTACCCGAACCCGTAAAAACCCAAACCCGATAAACCTGAACCTGAGCACGGCCCGAACCCGAACCCGAATTTAATACTAAAAATAAAAATTATCAAATTGTAATTAAATAATTTTTTTATAAAGCAAGAACTTTATTTATCAATTTTATTCTAAATTTTTTTAATAATTTAATTAAAATTTAATTTAATTTAATCTAATCTAATCTAATTTATATTATATTATATATATGATAAAATAATAATTTTATCAAAAATACAATTATATTTTGTGCTTATAACTTTAATGTCCCATATCTTGATGAATCCACTATCTAAAAATTCTAAACTCATAAAAATTTTAGAAATGTAAATTTTTTTTACATAAAATTTTTCTTATCCTTTATTTATGTTATTTTAAGAGCACTTTTATAATAGTATAATAGTATTTTCTATATATTAAAATTAATTAATAACAATTCATTCATTTTAACTTATCTCTAGTATAATAGTATTTTTTATATTAAAAAATAGATAAAAATTACTTTTAAAAAAATGTGTTGCTCTTTGCAACATATAAATAGTTTTCTTAGGCATAGTATTAAATTAAGTCATCAACACCATATTCACTTGCCCAAGCCCGGATTGATCCGAAATATAGACCTCAAATTCTCCCAAAACCCGCCCATATTTGTAATGGATAGTCCAAGCCCGTTTAGACCTCAAAGTTGAATGCCATGGTTCGTCCCTAAAAATCTCTTATTTTGTAGTGAATTTAAATTATAATGTATTTACATGTTGAAATTCGAGTTCATCAAATCAATTATTTTAAATATTAATATGATTAATTTATAATATATCATATTTTTTATAATAAATTATTTTAAAAATTTATTTTATATAAAAACTTAATTTTATATTCTTTTGGTTCTAACAAATATTGATTTTAATAAATAAATATAATTAAAAATATCATATTATAATAAAATATTATTTTTAAAAATAATTATAAAATTATTTTTAAAAGTAAATATTTAAATTATGTAAAAATAATTACATCTAACATAAAATAAAAATGATGTAAAACAAACCCGAACCCAAACGGACTCAAACCCGGACGGACCCGAACCCGAACGGACCCGAACCCGAATGAGCCCGACCCCGATTGAACTCGACCCCGATTGAGCCTGAACCAGAATGGGTCCGAATCCAAACCCAAATGAGCCCGACCGGAACCCGCCCAATTGCCACCTCTACATGCAACCTAATGATTTTTGACTTTTACTTTTTTAGTGTTACTTTATATTTAATTTAACTCACTTATAAAACAACAAAAAAATCTTATATAATTATTAATTATATTTATATTCAATACTAAACATCATACAAATTTAAAAATATAAGTATATAGCAACTGCAAAATAATAAGAAGTATCAAAATATAGAAAAAAAATTTATTCATACTATAAGTAAATATATTGAACTTATATATTTAGCTTTTATTTGAACTTTTGGACTAAAAAATAATAGAAAATATTCAAATATAATATATTAATACTCAATTTATATATATAATTATTATATAATTTATATTTATATAAATATTTATTAATTTTTAAAATTTTAATTTAGTATTTTTTAAGTAAAATTAATCATTACATTCGAAATTAAAAATATATATATTTATAGCTTAAAAACTTCTAAAATTATTAAATCCGTCTAGGTCGACCCGAACTCGAATCGATCCAAATCCGAAATAATTCGAACCCGAAAAAGTCTAAATCTAAAATTATCCAAATCCGAAAATATCTGAATTCAAAATAATTCGAATTCAAAATAATAAGAATCCAAAATAAATCGAATTCGATGATAATTTCGATCTGAATCCATCCGAATCCGTTTGCCATCTCTAGGGGCTTTCGATGTTCAGTCGAATAATGAAAGAATTTATTTGAATTTTGGGGCTCGAAGATAAAAGTGTGGATATCGATGTTGAGTCGAATAATGAAAGAAACATTCAAGAAACCTATGACAATTTTTTAGAGGATGGGATTGACGACTTGAATGTTGGGGACTTGGGCTGTAATTTTTTTTGAAAATAAGGACTCATTGGAGAGATTGGATACAGGGGATGAGCTAGGCAACAAATTAAAATGACTGTCTTGAAGCAGGGATATTGATTATGGGGTTGGTAAATATCTCTAGGGGAAAGAAGGTGGGCCCAGGTGTCGTGGTAAAGCCTTCGGGTAAGACCATTAAAATAATAAAACATAAGAGCCGAGACTATTTGTGAGGAGGCATCCAACAAAGAAAAGAAAACAATCAGAAAAAAAAAAAAAAAATATGAAAAATATGCACTCTATTGAATAAAAATTATTTGAAAAAGAAAAATTAATAATTAAAAATTATTATAAAAGATATTGTAAAGATAAAATTACTTTGAAAAACTTACTTTTTTTTTTCTTTCATTAAAAGATATTATTTTTTTAAAAATTTTAATTAAAAATAAATTTAAAAAATAAAATATTTAAATATATATTTTTTAAAATTTAAAAAAATTTAAGAAAATAAAAATAAATTAATTTTAGACATATTATTTTGATTTTTTTAAAATTTTTAATTAAAAGAAGTAAATAAAAAATTTAAAAATTTATTTTTTAAAATTAAAAAATTTTTATTTTCAGAATATTTATTTTTTAATTAAAAATTAAATTAAAAAATAAAAGAAAAAGAGAGGAGAAGGTTTTTTTATCAATAATAATTTTGTCTTTACAATATCCTTTGTAACAATTTCTAATTATTCATTTCTCTTTTTCAAATAACTTTTATTCATTATACCATTTCACAATAATTCTGGATAGAGTGCATGTTTTTCATATTAACCCAAAAAAATTTACTAAAGCTCTCAAACAGTTGGTGGGCAAGAAGAAAACGATAAGGTTGCTAATGAGTCGTTGTCGGACGGAGATTTTAGTAACATGAGGAGGTACAAGCAACTGGGAAATTGGAAAGCTACTAGGTATTTCAGTGATTGGAGATGAGAATGATGTCTTGAAAGATTTAAAGAGCTTGAAAGATAGGGCTAGGTAAGTGCTTTTCATAAAATGGGTTTTGTTTGTAAATTTATCTTATGGCTGATTGGGTGTATTGGGTCCTCTCGTAATTTCGATTATTTTTATTGAGGAGTTTTGTGGGGTGGGTGATGTCATATACTCTGTTTAAGTTGGTTTGCTTTGATTTTCTGGAATTTACGTTTTGGTGAGTTGATAAACAAACATATGTGATGTCGGTTAGTACACTTGTCGAGTCAGTCTTCAAGATTGGGCTTGTCATATTGACCCCTCGAAGTTGTTCTCATTCGGTTGGGGGCTCGTTCGTTGTTTCTAAGGATGTGTATATTGTCGTGGAATCTGAGGGGAATGGGAAGCTCGGTAAAGAAGGATAAAGTGAAGAAAATGATTGTGGAAAATATGATCGATAGATTTTCGGTGAAATTATTAACTGACCAGTTGTTCGCATTGTTTTGATTTTCATCTCTTGTGGAAAATCAGGATTCCTCCTAAAGTTCTAGGCTTTCTTTGGTTGATTGCTCTGGATTGGCTCCCAACCAAATTATTTTTGATCAAAAGAGGTGTGGATATTTCTAGTACTCACAGTAACTGCCCGTGGTGTAAGACTTCTGCTGTGGAGAGTGCCCAACATTTGTTTGTGGATTTGGATGTTTTGGAATAAATTCTTTTTCTGGTGGGGCATTATGTGGTGTCAACCTTGGTGTCTTAATTCATTCATGATATGTGGTTTGGATCCCCCATTTTTCTGTTTTTTTTAGTCGTGGTGGATTGTCTCATGGGCAGCGGCTCTGTGGTCGAAATGTCTTTGAAGGAAAAATGTGGTCTGGTGATGAACTTTTCTATATTGTTAAATATAGATATCACCGGGTGAAGGCTTTAGAAGATGGTTGTTTGATCTCGGAGTGTAGCTGGTGGTGCAACCCTAGTTCTTGTGTGCCTAAGACCCCTAGTCTGAGTAAAAGACCTGTAGTTGGTGGTCTCCCCCAATGATGGGATTTCAAAAGTTGAACCTTGATGGGTCAGCTAAGAGTAAACCGGTGTTCTTCGAAATGAAAAGGGAGAGGTGATTGCTTTATTCTCGGGTCCCGTTGGAGTACATGATTCGAATGTTGCGGAGTTACTAGCCATCAAAACTGCATTGGAGGTATTTTTACAAACAGAATGGGGTAACCAAGCTGGGTTAATTATTGAATCCGACTCGATTATTTCTGTTAGGTGGTGTACTAAAGAGGAATTACGGCCATGGAATCTTTGGGATGCTTTTTTGGCTATTGACTCGATGCTAATCAGAATTGGTAATGTAAGTTTCTCGAACATCTTTCGTGAAGCAAATGACATGGCTGACTCCTTAGCTAAAGAAGGAGTGGATCGTTCAGAGATGTTCTTAGCTTGGTGTTAATATGCATTTTGTTGTTTTTTGCTTCTTTATCTTGTTTGTGTTAGGTGATGATCCAATGTTCTATTGGATTACGGGTTGATGTTCTGGTTTGTTTTATGCTTTCTTGAGATGGATAGAATGTTGGTTGTTGTGAGGGTGGGTCCTGGGGTGTTCTGTTCTGTTATCATCTTTTTTGGTGTTTAGATTGCTATTATTGTCGATTCTGATGATTGAGAGATTCATTCTATCTGTTTCATCTAAGGAATAAAAAACCGGATTGGAGGTCAAACCGGTCGAAGCTTCGGTTTCCGCTTTAACCGATTGAACCGACCGATTCAACTACAACCAAAAATATAAATAAAAAAAAAAATAGGAATTCAAAATAATTAACCACTAAATTCTGTGTTGGATAGGAAATTCAACAGCTGTGAATGTAGTTGTCAATCTTTAATTAACCACTAAATTTAATAATGCAGGATTACAGGGATTTGATTTTTGAATTATTAATAATAATAATAATAATAAATATATAATGAAATTGAAAGGCAACTTGTTGTGGAGCACAGAAACTTGCTTGTCAGAGGAGGATGATATATATGTAAAAAAGAAAAAGAAGAAAAAAAGATATAATAATATGAACAATAATTTGAATGGAGCCCGCGGTTTTGGATTCCAAGTTTCCAACTTCCATGCCCAAACTGATGGGCAATTGGCAATCCAACAATAATTTGATGACTGAGGAGGACTGGAGGTAGAGTCAGGAAGAGAAAGGACTGAGCCGCTGCTTGACTGTTTCTGGAAGAGAAAGTCGGGAAACAGAGACGATACGAATCATGAATGGGAGAAGGAAAAAGAAAATCAATTATTCAATTTAATGCCCTAAGGCTAAGGGCCGGCTAAAACAATATTGGGTCAAATTTGGCCCGAAATGGGTTAAAAGATTATTGGGTGTAAGGCCCGAATCACTCAAGCCAACAAATTGGGTTAAAAAAAAGCCCAAAAATAATATAAAAATTGGTTTTTCCGGTTTGATTGAGTTTTTAACGGTTTTTCCAGTTTTCGATTCTCGGTTTTTATCCGGTTCTCACCAGTTTGATATTTTTCCAGTTACTCCCATGTCATTAAACCGTCGGACCTGTCGGTTCCCGGTTGAATAGATCAGTCCGGTTTTTTATTCATTGGTTACATGTTTGATTTAGCAAAAAAAATAAATTTGATTATCAATAAATTTGATTTAGCAAAAAAATAATAATAATAAACATATTATAAGAATCCGGGCAGTACTATCAAAGCTCCTTCCACTAAATTGCCAAATTACTCAAGTTGAAACATGATCCTGTAAGCAACCGTATCTTTTTCAAAATATATAGGCAACCAGATCCATGCCAAAAGGTTACATGTTTCTAGAAGAGAAGTTTTGTTTGTACAATAAAAAACACAAACTTGATACATGTATTAACATGAAAATATTACGTAAAAGAAGATTTTGGCAGTTAAGTTACTAAAGAGCCACTTTGTTATGTTTTCAAAGGTGTGATAAGAAGGCACACTCTCTTTAGATTCATCACCATCTGCCACACTTATGATTGCATGCAGCATAATATAGAAGAGTAGTTTGTAAGCAGGCTAGGACTCTAATAGAAAAGAATAACTTCCAACAGAAGTCAAAAAAGACTCTTTGTCATCAAAACTCACTATTCTAATGCATTATGGATCAAAATCATAGAGCATGATAATGACTGCCAACTTAGAAATCAATGTTCCCCTTAGATCACTTATATTACACACATTAAATAGACTGATATATAAGAAAAAAAATCTTTCATCCAGTTAATATATAGCAGCCTATATTACTCCGACTCTTTATTTTCACTGAAGTATCCGTGTTCGATACATATTCGGTTATGAGTATGAGAGTACAATCCTCCAAATATATGGAAAAACTTTAAAAAAAATTGAGCATACCCATATCGAACACATATCCGTATCCGACACTCCTAAATCCAGGTGATATAGAGCAGCAGTGGGCAAAGAACCATGACTATTACATGCTGCAGATCACCTTAGGAATCGGAAATTGTGTTCTAGTTTGCTTAATCATTACTCAAACATATAATTTGACCCCACACAGATACTTTTTTTTTCCTCAGCACCAAGGTCAGTGCTTCACAAGTGAAGAAAGATCATGGTGGTCATGGAGTGAAAAAAACTTGAACTCTCTTGATCTTATTGGTTTAGAGCTGGCATAACATATTGATTCCCACACTCCCCCGTCCCCCTTTACAGCGGCAAACTTACACATAGAACCATGGAATCCACGTCACTTGTAAACAAAACACTTGTGTTTGTAAGCTACTCGAGTTCGATTCAAAAAAACTCGAATTCGGCTCGGTCATTGTCGAGTCGAGCTCGAGCTTGAGTTATCGAGCGAGCCGAATTCGAGTATCCTAATGCTTGACTCAAATAGCTCTCGAGTCTAATCAAAATTTTTTATTTTTCAAAAATATATATATATATATTTTAATTAGTATTGAAAAATCTCAATTCGAACTTGAGCTCGAGCACAAATAATCGAGTTTGAAGTCAAGCATGGGAATCGAATTCATTTTTTACTAGGTAATCGAGTCTAATCGAATGAGTTCGAGCAGTTCGATTTATATCTCGAATAGAGCTCGAGCTTTAAAAGTGAAACTCGATCGAACTCGAGTCAAGTTTCGAACTTCAAATTTCGAGTCGAGCTCGAACTCAAACTTGAACTCGGCTCGACTCAATTACACCCCTACTTCTAATAGCTAAATATATTCCAATAGCTAGGCACACATTCACAAAATTAGAACCATCTAATCACAAACCAATGAACCATAGTCCCCGTCCAACAGCCA
This sequence comes from Fremontodendron californicum, assembly GCA_030761205.1. Classification (NCBI taxonomy): domain Eukaryota; kingdom Viridiplantae; phylum Streptophyta; class Magnoliopsida; order Malvales; family Malvaceae; genus Fremontodendron; species Fremontodendron californicum. Next base: position 20,155,105 of record JAULJL010000030.1, on the reverse strand, counting down.
TCAATTATCTTTAATAAGATAAAATTGTCAAATAGGGAATAATCCTGCACCGCCTTATTGCCAATCACTTGGATGTCAATAATGCAGCATATTTTCTAGTTCCATAGTTGTTAGCAAAGAAAAACAACCAAAACAAACACTTTTTAAATCAGTATCCTCATTAAAGTAAGTAGCTCAGACATAAAATTCACTTCTCTTGATGAAAAATAATACTATGAATATCATCAAACTGTTACTCTAGATTGTAAACAAGGTCTGTATAGCAATAAGCTCCCAACCAATCTTATAGAACCACCTCCAAACCAATAAACGTTTTCCCACAATTAAATCCTTTTTATCTATGTTACTCAGATTTTGATGTGAATATCGGACACGGATATATGTCCGACACGTGTGTGTTCAATTTTTTTTTTTTTAAATTTTCATGGATTTGAAAGGTCTTTTGGACACTACAAGAAAAAGAATTTTTATTGAGACTTTGTATTCGGCGGTTCAACAAACCGCCTAAGCTGTCAAGGGAATTTTATAATATTCATTGACAGAAACATAAACGCTAGCAAAAATATTAGTTTTGAAGGCAATTTAACCTGACAATTACTATCAACACGGCTCAACGTCTTACTCTTCCAAAATATTAGTTTCATTCTTCCACTTTGTTTGAATCACAAAAATCTCCTAAAATATTAGTTACAGATTTTGTTTGAATCACAAAAATCATTATTTCATTCTCTCTCAAAAATAGCCAACAATTTTTCCTTTTCTTAAATCACTTTCCAAAATTTGTTTGAATTTTCTAGGTTATTAAACACATTTTCAAACATTCTAACAGTTATTTTCATCTATTTCAAAAGACGACCGGTAATGTTCTTCTTGGTTTACACTGATTTATTCTTTCTTTTTCTTTCAATTTTTTCTTGTTTTCTCTAATTTCCCATTCAATCTCTCATTCTCAAAGTAATTTTCTTTTATTGTTCATTCTTAAGTGTTTTTTCCCCAATTTCTGAAACAAGTGAAAACCTAGATCCTATTTTAATCTAAGTCATGATTTTTAATGGAAATTCTAGGCCGTGATTTTGAATGGACTCTTCAAACATGAAAAAAGCCTATGATGCTCTTAAAGATACCACCAAAGTCAATCTCGATCATGTCAACAAAGATTAGTACGCGTTAATTTTATTTTTTTTTTCCCTTTGAAAAGATCTTTTTTTCATATTTGATTTGTTATTCGTGACGTGGCCATAATCAAAGCTACCAACATATCGACTATCCTCCAAAAGAAAGGCATCTTAGAAGTAAGTTCCTTTTTTTCATTTTTTATTTTTTGGATTTTAAGTGTGAATTTACGTATCAAATTTGATTTTCCTGGGGTTTTCAATTTCTGGGATTGGAAATACGAGTGTTAGAGTTGATTTTTTGTTGTTGTAGAAATCTTCACTGCCACATCAACGGTTCGACTTTGAGCCGATATTGCTTATTGCATTCATGCACTTGCTCAGTGGTTGGCCAAGACTAATAATTTGACAGTATTCATTACTGATTTCAAAGTGAAATTTCAATTAATTTGATTGATTACATAATTTTCTCTCACTTTCTCTCATTTTCTTTTCTCATTTGAACAATTTGGATATTTAAATACGAATGCTTGCTTTCATGGAGGTTGTGGAAATCCAAGGTATATTCTCATTTTGGTGATTCTCTGTCTCTCTTCACTCTAATTTCATCAATTTTCTCTCCAATCTCCTAAGGTTTGAGCTCTATTTCTCTTTTTCAATGGCCAAGGTAAAATGGGTAAAACTGCATGTCTGGCCTTTGTAAGAAAGTTTGACAATTAACATTATTTTTGCAGGATGAAAGAAGAACTCAACAACCAAGGTGTGCAGCTCTGGGCCATCTATTTGTGTAAATATAAGCTCTTTCTCTGTCAATTATTTTGTTTTTTGAAGCCAATTTCAACTTTTCCTTTGTATAAACTCAATGCCATTTTGGCAATTAGTCTTTCTGATTAGTATATAGTGCTTTTAGTCAATTAGGTAGTTCTTATGTGAATTTGCCTTTGTGTTACATGAGCTAAAACTTGGCTCTCTTTGTCTCCTGTACTTTAGATTTTGGTGTAGACTGGCAAGATTAAGATAATGGACATGATAATTTAAGGGAGTTTGGTGGTAAATGAGTTATGGTAGCCGCAATGTTTTACATTCATGGAGGCAATTACTAATGTTATTGCTGCTTTGTTTTGGAATTAGGGTTTTGATTTCTATGCCATAAACACATATTCTCAAGCACTATTACAGTCTGCTGCAGAGAACCCACTTTAGATTGTAAAGCTTTTGACTCGTGGACTAGGTCAGGCACTCTTGTTTGATTAAGAATTTTTTTTTTGAATTTATATATGACTATGTTCTTGACTTTATGTTTGTTAATAATGTGAATCAATTGACTGAAATGTAGGCATCGGTGGAAATCCACTTTTGGGGGAACAAGCTGCAGAGGAATCTACAGATGCCATTGCAAATTTGCTGGTTGCTTGATTTGCCTTCTGAAAGTAAATCATGATAATTAAACTCTCTTGTAGTCTTTTTCCCAAATTAAAAAAAAAAAAAAAAACAAGATAATAAGAATAAGAGCACTTTCCACGCATGATAAAGTAGTTATTTGAATTTTGATAAGTACTATATATATGGCAAAGAATACACTTTTACCCATCAAGTAATATTCCTACATAAATTTTAATCTTCTGACATAGAAAGTAGTTATTTGACTTTTGACTATTGGTATCTGTTAAACATAGCCTCTAACATAGAAAAGGAGCTTTATCGCCTAACTCTTTCAAGGTGATCTTTACTCGCTATGCAGGATTAAGGTTGTTTGCACTCAATTGCAGTACTTGGAATCAGTTGTTTGCCCAGATATTAAAAGAGGCTGGTTATTTGACTGTTGGTATTGTAACCTATCCCTTCAGCTTTGAAGGAAGTAAAAGAACCATGCAGGCATGTGCATTTAACTCCTCCATATAATGCTCTAGATAGTAGGAGATATTTTAGCGTGAGATCCTAGTCGAGTACGGAACCATTAGGTTATGCAATAAAACCATGACAAATAAGCTGATATGCCACTCAAATATGTATTTGGTTGTCCTAATTTCGAGATGGCCTTGCTTTCATTTATGTTGCATTTCATCCTGTAGGATTCTACTTACCAGTACTTTGCGATTATCCTGGTTGATGTTGCACCTAATGCTATCCACAATGACCCAAAAATTAATTGTATTTGCAACCCTGTTCATTCACAAGCACATGAGCTTTGAAAAAGTAGTTAATTAATGTAGATTAAATCAAATTGGTAAGTTAAATGCTTACTTCATTGCCAGGCTTCCAAAAGTATATGGAAGTAAGATCTATGCAAACTTAATTTTAATTTTTTAAAAATCTTCTATAAGCTCTATATTCACGAAGAGTATAACTGAATGAAGTAAGCATTTGGAAAAAATCATTCATTAGGTGATGATCACCAAGAATATAATTAGACAATTAGTCACAAAGTTTCATCTTTTTGTTGGAAATTGGAATCATAATTGTTTGATTGGATTGAGTTTCTTCCTTATATAATTTAGGCTATTATATTTTCTTTATTGAAATTGAATAATCTTTTGATAGGAATGCTTGTGTGATAATAGAAGTAGAGCAATTAGGTGGAGCCAAACAAAGAATAGAGCTAATCGTGATGACTATCAACTTAAAGATGGAAGCTTTGTGGATGAAACTGTTGTACAAGCTGCTGTAAGTGATTTAAGATTTAGAAAGTACAAGCTCAAGTTGCAGAAAAGCTCGAGCAAGAAGAAGAACAACTTTTTGTAGCCACCTGTTATGCAGCAAACAGCAGCAAAACAGCTTGGCTAGTGGACAGTGGCTGTACCAACCACATGACGTATGATGCCAGTCTCTTCAAGGAGTTAGACAGGTCCTGCACCTCCAAAGTGAAGATTGGGAATGGAGAGTATGTAGATGTCAGGGGAAAAGGAATAGTGGAGCTAAAAACTACTTCAAGTACCAAGTTCATTACTGATGTGCTATTTGTGCCTGAAATTAGCCAAAATCTCTTAAGTGTAGGTCAGATGCTTGAAAAGAAGTGTGCTTTGCATTTTAGAAATATGTCATGCATCATATATAATTCAAATGGTTCAAAAATGATAACTGTTTGTATGAAAGACAAAAGTTTTCCTGTTGATTGGAAGTAAACAGAATTGCATGCCTACACTAGTGCTGTTGGTGATTCTGCCTTATGGCATACAAAACTAGGTCACTTCAGCTATTCCACCTTGAAGCATATGCACACAAATGATTTAGTTGAAAACTTGCCAGTCATACATGACAAAGCTGATATGTGTAGTGCTTGTCAATATGGCAAGCAAAACAAGCTTCCATTTTCATCCAAAAGCAGTTGGAGAGCTTCAAAGAAGCTGGAACTGGTGCACACTGATGTGTGTGGACCTATGAGCATACCATCCTTGAATCGAAACAAGTATTTTTTGTTGTTTATAGATGATTATTCAAGGCTTTGATGGGCATATTTTCTCAAACTAAAATCTGAAGTGTTTGAGACATTTCGAAAGTTCAAAACCATGTAGGAAGGTGAATTTGGATGTTTGATAAAAAGGCTCAGGTCTGATAATAAGACAGAGTATAACTCTAGTGAATTCATCAAGTTCTGTGAACAAGCTGGTATTCAACAGCAGCTAACTGTGCCTTACACTCCTCAACAAAATGGTGTGAGTGAAAGAAAGAACAGGTAATCATGGAGATGGCTAGGTGTTTGTTATATGAAAAGGACCTTCCTAAAAGGTTTTGGGCTGAAGCATTTAGCACATCAGTGTATCTGCTGAATCTGTTGCTAACAAGAAGCTTGAATGGGAAAACTCCTTATGAAGCTTGGCATGGAATGAAGCCTTTAGTTGACCACCTCAGAGTGTTTGGCTGTGTGTGCTACTCTCTCGTGCTAGAAGTGAAGAGAGATAAGCTTGACAGAAGGGCTGAAGTTGGGATCTTCTTAGGGTATAGCAGCAAATCCAAAGGTTACAAGTTATACAATGTGACATCTGGGAAGATTTTTGTTAGCAGGAATGTCAAGTTTGATGAGCATTCAAAGTGGAATTGGGAAAAGAATGAAGTTGCAGCAAATGTGCCACCAGAAATTCTTCAAATTTAGGATGAAGAATTTGACAGTGACACTGAGATCCCAATCAGAGGGACCAGAACACTAGATAAGGTCTATGCCAGATGCAATGTAGTTGCATTGGAACCTACCAGCTATGGCGAAGCTACAAAGTCAGATGAATGGAGAGCAGCAATGGCTGAGGAAATGAAGATGATAGAGAAGAATAAGACGTGGCAGCTTGTTGAAAGACCAAACCATCACAAGGTGATTGATGTCAAGTGGGTTTATAGAACAAAACTCAATCCAGACGGTTCTATAAACAAACATAAGGTCAGGTTGGTTGTTAAAGGCTACTCTCAACAGCAGGGAATTGATTTTATAGACACCTTTGCACTAGTGGCAAGGCATGACACCATAAGGCTGTTATTAGCCTTAGCAGCAATGAAAGGATGAAAGGTTTATCACCTGGATGTAAAGTCAGTGTTCCTAAATGGCTTGCTTGATGAGGAGATCTATATTGAGCAACCAGATGGTTTTCAAGCTTCAGGAAATGAAGACAAAGTGTATAAGCTCCATAAAGCCCTCTATGGCCTAAAACAAGCACCAAGGGCTTGTATAGCAGAATTGATGCCTATTTGCTGCAAGAGGGGTTTATAAGAAGTGAAAGTGAAGCTACATTGTATGTGAAGAAGCTTGAAGATGAGGAGTAGCTTATTGTGTCCCTATATGTTGATGATTTACTTGTTACAGGTGACAATGAGGGGTTCCTAAGACAGTTCAAGCAGAACATGAAGAATGAGTTTGAAATGTCTGACTTGGGTGAAATGAAGTACTTTCTTGGGATGGAAATTCATCAGTTTGATGCAAGCATCTTCATTTCTCAAAGGAAGTATGCCTTGGAAGTGTTAAAAAGGTTCAAAATGGAGAAATGCAAATTAGTGGCAACGCCACTAGTTGTGAATGAAAAAAATATCCAAGTCAGATGGTACTAGTGATGCTGATGTTGATGCTTCAGTCGTCTACTATATTTGTCAGCTACTGGACCAGATATTATGTATTCTGCCAGTTTACTCTCAAGATTCATGCAAGCTCCTACTCAAGTTCACTATGATGCAGCTAAGAGAGTTCTAAGATACATAAAAGGGACAGCAGACTGTGGTTTATCGTATTTGAAGAATGAAAGCAGTAAGCTCCAAGGGTATGCAGACAGTGACTGGGCAGGAAGTGTGGATGATTCTAAGAGCACTTCAGGGTATGTTTTTTCATTTAGAAGTGCTATTTTCTCATGGAATTCAAGGAAACAGGAGATTGTTGCTCAATCCTCAGCTGAAGCTGAGTATGTTTCTGTTACAGCAGCAGCAAACCAAGCCATTTGGCTTAGGAAACTTTTGAAGGACTTTGAGCAGAATCAAGATGAAGCAACTGAAATCAAGGTTGATAATCAATCAACTATAGCTATTATAAGAACCCTATTCAGCATGGAAGAACCAAGCATATCAATGTTAAGTTTCATGCCATTAGAGAGGCAAAAAGGGCTTGTTGAAATTAATGTTGTCTACTGTAAATCAGAAGATCAGATCGCAGATGTGTTGACCAAGGTTGTTTCTAAGCCAAGGTTTGAATTTCTGAGAACAAAACTTGGAGTCTCCAAAAAAAATCTCAAGGAGGAGTGTTAGAGAAATGAGATTTTTCCTAGGTACTCTAAGATTTATATGTTTCTTTTTGTTATATGTTACTGTCTATAAACTGATAGTAATGTTGTCTGTCAGTAGAAATCTTGGTTAGGTGATGTTTTAGTTCAAGTGTCATGTATTTCCTAAATTCAAGGAAGTGTGGTTCAACAACCATTCCAGAGACTACTTTTGTATAACTAAGTTAAAAGTTTGAATGAGAAGGATGAATTGCTGTATTCTCTTCTCAAATTTTCTGTTTTCCTTTTTTTTTTCTGGTTTAAAACAACTAAACATCATCAAATTAAGAATAAAGTGAGAAGCAGATAGCATGTACTAATAGTTTCAGAAGGTGAATGCAATCTCACATTCAAAAATGTGAAAAAGGAAACTCACATTTATAAATGCAATCTCACTTTCAAAAGCTAATTTATTTGACATTAAATAGAATAAAAGAGTAGTAGTATTATACTTACACTTGCATAAAATGCCAATACCATATAAGTAATCATAAAAAATTATTATCAACCAATCATCCAGATAGCTTTGTGTAATCATACGACTTTAAATTGCCTTCCACTAAACCTTTGCCAAGGTCCCTTAACATAACAAAATTGCTTAAGCATTAATGGAGAAAGCAGCCAAATTTGATGATTAAAACCACCTTTTTTTCAATGCCCATGACCCCAGAATTCCCTCATTGACAAGTACTGTTTTAACCATCCCTACCTCACAAACTCACTTTTTATTCCCTCTCATTATAGGTATGCCGCAACCTAAAAAATAACAAGTCTCATCGCAAGACTTTATTATTTGTTAAGCGTTACATTAAAAAAAAAAAACCGAGGAAAAGTCGACTTAATTCCTCTTGAAAAATGAAGGTTTTGAAAATGACCTTGAAAAAGACATGGAGTCGCCACCAATCTTTTTTACCTAGGTGTGATTGGCCACCTATTAAAACCGGTTTTATAAAACATTTTAAAATTAAGTAAAACATTTTTAAAACTAAATTCAAGTCTGCGTTTTAAACTAAAGAAATCAAAGAAGTGGGTTCGAGACTCGGTTACGTGTAGGGAAGGATTAGCACCCCCACAACGCCCTTATAAAACGTACCTTATTAATCGTGTGCTATCTCAAGTCTCGATAAAAAAGTCGGTTTTAAATTTAGTATTTCAAGTTAATTCCCAATTTAAAAAATAATAATAATAATTCCATTTTTTAAATTGAAAATAATATGAAATTTATTAATTCAAAATTTCCTATATTCCCCAACAAACGTGGCAAAATATAAAATTTTTTATTAATTTGAAAAATTTTCCGAACCATTCTCGTTTTAAAGAAGATATTCCGTTATTAATGATAATTGGTGATATCCTCTCTAACAAACCCGGCAGGGAACTCATGAATTATTTTAACTCGAGAATATCTTTATTTTAATAAAAAATCATTATCTTTTTCAAAACATTTAAAAAAATTATGAATATGAATATGTCTGACATAAATAAACCCTAATCCGAGGTCTACATTGAAAGATATGGAGTTCGGAAGTTGGGATTTGGAGATTCAGTAGAAAAGAAACCCTAATCCAAGAAATTTGGGGAAAAGTGCTTAAACGATCAAACTGGTCGAAATTGAAGGTTCCAAATGAAAGATAAGCACTGACTACGGGTAATGGAGAAGTCACTTGCAAGAAAAACCGAAAGAAAAGTCAATCCGGGAGAAAACCGAGAATTAGGGTTTCTAGTGGATTTCGGTGAAATCGGGAAGAATCACAGAAATGGCCCGACTTGGTAAGACCAAAGCCCCCAATGGATGAAGAATGGTTAAAAAGGATGGCCCACGGCTCAGATTGAAGAAAATCTGAAAATCGGATTTGTTTTGAGCAAAACCGGGTTTCGGAGGTAAAAGGGCAAAATTGGAACAATTTGGGAAAAATAGCAAATGGACTCCGAAAATTATGGAAAATTTGTCAATCTCATTCTTAAATCATTTGAAGGAGATTGGCGAAAGAAAATCTTGATTCCGAGTTCGTTTGCAAAATGGCCAAATCCCGGGCTTCTTATGTAGTAATTCAAAAAGATAAATCCCGGAAAAATAGCAAATGGACTCCAAAAATTCTGAAATTTGGCAAATCGCATTTTTAAATTATTTGGAAGAGATTGGCGAAATAAAATCTTGATTCCGAGTTCGTTTGCAAAATGGCCAAATCCCGGGCCTCCTATGCAGTAATTCAAGCCGATAAATCCCAAAAAAATACCAAATGAGCTCCAAAAATTATGAAAACTTCCAGATCACACTTTTTAATTATTTTGAAGAGATTGGTGAAGAAAAATCTTGATTTGGAGCTCGTTTAAAAAATGGTAAAAAGTAGGGGCATAAAAGGACATTTTGGGAAGAAAAAAATCCAAATAAATAGCAAACGGACTCGGATAATTTTGAAAACTTCCAGAACTCAATATTTTATTATTTTGGAAGTATTAAAAAAAGAAAAATTGAATTTGGAGTCCGTTTGATATTTACTTGCATCCGGGGGGCAAAATGGTCATTTCACCCAAGCAACCGAAAAGGGCTTTTTTGGGCCTTTCAAAAATCAGAGCTGGGCTGGAAAAGAGAAGTGCTGGCCTGCCCAAGCCCAAAGGAAGGAGGAAGCTTGATTTTTTTTTTTTTTTCAATCAAGTGGTTAAAAATCAAGAGTTAGTTAACCATTCTCTTTGATCAAGCCATGGTGATTAAACCACATAGGTTAAGAAAGATGTCAACATTATTTTTGCATAGCTGTAATTTGAGAGGGCTGAGATGCTAATCTAAAGGTGGTAATTTCATGACTTTTCATCTTGAATTATTGGCCATTTGATGGAAAATAGGTTACACAAAAATGACAACATCTTTGAGGCTATATAAGCATCATTTAGGCCAACCCTAGAGGGGGGAGGCAGATTTTGTTTTTTCTTTTCCATTTTGGCTGATTTCTCTTAGTTTTTCTTAGTTTTTATCTTCTTGGTTGAGAGCAAAAAAAGAAAAGTTTAGAAAAAAAGGAAAGTTTGAAGAGAAAAGCTTGAAATATTAGCTTCTTGAGGTTGCTCTTGAGCACCAACTCTTGCACTTTCATTTTCTATTCTTATTTTTTGCTATTTTAATCTCTACTTGGTGTGTTTTCATTTTAAAATAATGTTTCTTGTTCTTCCTTCATTTCCTTTCTTAAGTATTTTTTTTTACATTTTGTTTTTACAATAAACTCACCATGGCCAAATGCCCTACATTATTTATTTTAAGTTTGTTTCGATTCATTTTACCATATTGTTTATGCTATTTTCTTTGTTTTTGATGTTTTAAATGTTATGTTATTTCATGTTCTTGAGTTATATTTTAATTTGGTTGCTTTGTTTGTTGCCATTTATGTCTTAGATATCATGTTTTTGCATTTTTAATTTTCTGTTTTCATGTTGTTTAAATTTGAGCATGTTTTAAAGTTAGCATATTAAGTGTTTGTGAAAATGCTTGTGTGATTCTTTGCATGATTCTTGTTTTATATCTTAGTTGAGCATGTTTTAGATTTAGCATATTAAGTGTTTGTGAAAATGCTTGTGTGATTTTTGTGTTATGACTTAGTTTTTCATGCTAGTATGCCAAGTGTTTGAGAAAATGCCATGCTTGTTGGAGCTTGAGGCCATTTGGCTACTCCATGTGTTTTGCATTGTGTGTTGCATTTTTTGTCATGCTAGTTGTTAGGTTTTTGCATTTGCATGATATTTGGTTGGATTTTTGAATTAAGCATGCCTTGTGTTTGTGAAAATGCCATGCATATCTTAGGTCTAGGTTGCATTTATTGCCATGCAAGTTCATGTTAGGTCTAGGCCATATTATTTATGTCATGCATTTTCCTTACCTTTAGGTTTAAATCCATGCATTTCATGCATTATGTTTGCTGCATTATTTCATGCATTTCATGTTCATGCCACTTGAATAATGACTTGAACCAATTAATGGTTCAAAGTCATGCTCTCTTGAGCACACTTGTGGAAAATTAAGTTTGTCAAATTGATTATTCTACCTTCGTGATTTTTTTACTTAGCCAATTTTTATCTAACTTTCAAAAAGTCCTAGCTACTGTTTTCAAGTCATTCTATGAGTTTCAAATATTTTTATTTTGATTTTTAAATGATTTTATCAAAGACAAAAAAAAATGTGTTGGCAAAGCAGTTTTTTTTCCACCCAAAACTCGTACATCTCCGATTTTTCTGGGAATTCATCTTTGATCAGAAATTTAAGTCGATTTTTTTCCGTGTATTTTTACATGTCCTGAGTCTCCAATAATTTTTTTCAGAATTTTTGGAATTTTTAAAAATAGGGTAAAAAATCGTGGATTAAAACTGGACAGTGGAGTCAGAATTGATTTTAAAGAAAAACAAAGCAGTTTTTTCTCCTCCAAAAACTCGTACATCTCTAGTTTTTCTGGGAATTCATCTTTGATCAGAAAATTAAGTCGATTTTTTTCCTTGTATTTTTACATGTCCTGAGTCTCCAATAATTTTTTCAGAATTTTTGGAATTTTTAAAAATAGGGTAAAAAAATCGTGGATTAAAACTGGACAGTGGAGTCAGAATTGAATTTAAAGAAAAACCAATTTTCTGTTTTGGTTAATTTACTTAGAGTGGGCTGATAAGGAGGGTTAGCTACTGACTTAGGGTAATTTCTAAGCCTTTTTAAGCTCTAAAAATGGTTTTTCAAGTCCCGGATTAAGGGTAGCCAAGTCCGGATTTTTTAAACTTAGGAAATTAGAGTCATTTTAAAAATTTTAGCCCAGTTTTTATTTTTAATTCAAGCTTTTCAAAATTGTTTTCAAACAATCACAAAGTATTTTTGTTTTAGAATATTTAATTTGACATATTTTCCTAAGGTAACCGGATATCTTTTTAGATATACGGATCTCCTTAATTAAAGGAAAAAATACATTTCATGCATTGCATTTTTATATTCATGCATTTTATATAATATGTGATTCTTGCCATAATAATTTCTATGTGTCATGACATTTAGGTTGCATTATATTATTTAGATTTTTCTATGTCATTTTATTTATGTCATGCCTATACATATTCATTTCTTTTAAATGTTTTCAAAAAAGATAATGGTTTTCAATAAAAATAAAGATATTTCCGAGTTAAAATAATTCATGAGTTCTCTACCGGGTTTGCTGGAGGGAATATCATCAATTATTATTAATAAAGGAATATCTTTCTTTCAAAAAAAAAAAAAAAGAGAATGATTCGGAAAGTTTTCCAAAACTAATAAAAATTTCTATATTTTGCCACGTTTGTTGGGGAATATAGGAAAATTTTGAATTTATAAATTCCGGATCATTTTCAATAAAAAATGGAATTATTTTTCTTTAAATTGGGAATTAATTTGAAATACTAAATTTAAAACCAACTTTTACCGAGACTTGAGATAACACACGATTAATAAGGTACCGATTTATACGGGCGTTGTGGGGGTGCTAATCCTTCCCCGCACGTAACCGACTCCCGAACCCGCTTCTTTGATTTCTCTGGTTTAAAACGCAGACTTGAAATTGGTTTTTAAAATGTTTTAATTAATTTTTAAAATATTTTATAAAACCGGTTTTAATAGGTGGCCGATCACACCTAGCTAAAAAAGATTTGTGGCGACTCCATGTCTTTTTTAAGGTCATTTTCAAAACCTTCATTTCTAGAGGAATTAAGTCGACTTTTCCTCGGTTTTTTTTTTAAATGTCACGCTTAACGAATAATAAAGTCTTGCGATGAGACTCGTCGTTATTTTTTTAGGTTGCGACAGCTTGGCGACTCCACTGGGGACATATTAGAGAGTCAGGCCTAGAATTAGTCGTGTGTTATCAAAGTCTCGGTTTTGTTGGTTTAATTGGTATTTAATTTTAATTCCCACATTTTTTTTAATAAGGAGAATTTTGAAAATAATAAAATATTTTTAAATATGTTCATACTCATGTGCATGCATTTTATTATTGTTCTCTAGCTATTTAAGGTTGTATATTATAATTGCTTGTTGGTTAATGCGTTACACTATTCTTGAATGTTTTAATTGCTAGGGCATTTAGAATAAGGGGTGTAGAATAGGTGGTGACAGGTTTGTTTTGTTTCTCCACACACACTACACGTGCATTTGCATAACATGAATCCTCTACCCGGGTTCCGTCCTTTTAAGTGGGAGTAAAGTAACTAAGCCTTCGTGATTGATCCTCCGTATGGGCTAGTGAAACACTTTCGGAGTATAAAGTACCTAATGCCTTCGTGATGATCCTCCGCATGGGCATAGGAAAATATACTCTAACGAATTGAACCCGCTTTTATCGGGGTGCCTTACTAGCCTTCACCGGCGACAGTGAGAAACAATTCGGGGCCTTAGAACCGATTCACCCTCATATAGTGAACCTAGGCGAAGCCATGCCGAATTTCCGTTAGACATACCGAAAATAGGAACACATGGAGGGACATTTCTAAACTTTTTGTTACCTAGTTTACACTCCGAATAAGTGTGGTAGATCGGGCAACGATGTACGTACATCGCCCGTAATAAATGTGATACTCCGCCTCGATGGCATCGTGATGCCTAAATAAGCAGATATTGCTAGGGCAGATGTTCATTAGCTGTTTTTTTAAAATAAAAAAAAAATCCTTTTTCAAGCATTTTTGCATGTTGCACATTTCATGCATGTGTGAATGGGGCATATACATTTTTGGTTGTATTATTGATCTCATTCTTTGCAATAAACAGTTGGTAATTTAATTTGATGATTTCATAAAACCGGTAGTGTCACATGAACATTTGCATATTGTACCATAGTAAGATCCACCCTGAAATTCTTTTGAAAATGATGTGATTGGTTTATCAAAAAAAAAAATTGGAGGCAAATCTTGCATAATGAGATTTTTGAATAACCAAGATTTAGGTCCCACCAATTTCGTGTAATCATTGATTTCTTTGTATATACCTTTGTGTTAATTCATTTATTTTTGCATGTATCATTTTGACATCATGTTATAGTCATAGCATGCATGGTCATTCATTGTAGGACACGTTTATGACATGCATAGTCATTATCTGTATATACCTGGCATTAGATTGCATCCATAGCATACATAGTCATCATAATTTCTCTGTATATATCCATGCATTGATTTTTCTTATTCTTTACATGCATCATGTTGGCATCGTGTTGCACTTATAACATACATGGTCAACATGTTTCCACAGTATATGACCACACATAACTTTGTTTATCCTTCACATGCATCAAATTGCATTCATGACATTCATAGCTCATTCATCATGAAACACATTAATAAGATGAAATAAAATTGGCTTAGCTTTGAAGAGTTTTCTTCGTCAGCTAAAAGCTATGACCCCAACAGCAAGTGCGAGTATCATATTGGGGCAATTGGGCATTCGACTAAAAATGCAGAAAACTGAAGGAAAGAATTGAGGGTCTTGTCCACAATGACATTTGGATTCTAGAGCTTATCGAACATTGGAAATCTGTTTTACCATAGATTGATTTCCTCTTGAAGAATTTTGAGGATAAGATTTGTTATCTTTGAAAGCATGTCAATAGGAGCATTCTGATGCATATTTTTCTATACACTTTAATGATGAAAGCTCTTGTCTCATGATGACATCTACATGAAATAAATAAATTTTGAATTTTAATATTTTGTGTTCATTTTATTTTAGCAATAAATTTGAAATTGTAAAAAAAAAAAAAAAACAAATGGAACTTTGAGAAAATTTGTGGTACACAATAAATAAGTGGTTTTCACATGAAATAATGAACAATCTTGAGAATATTGATGATCAGTGTTAGGAATGACCCAACACCATTCCCCTCCTTTTTGGGCTTCTCTATACCTAAACCTTGAATCAATAACACTTGAAAGACCTAATGCTTCAAGGAAAAATGAATGAAAAGAGAGAAGCATTGTCATTGCAAAATAAGCAAGGATGTAAATCCTAGTCTAGGCTATGAACAAAGGAACGAACTTTTTGAAATTTTTCGAATTCTTTGAAAATCAAACAAATGAGACATTCTTTCAAGAATCTAGATTTTGATAATTTGGTGTGTGTCAAGATTGTGCTAAAACCATTCATGACCTTTCCCAATAACCACAAAACACTAATTGCCCAAACATCACTTCATGATTGACATCCTGGGGCACAATGATTAAACTAGATTATCCCTTGTCCCAGAGAAAACCCGTTTTTGGGTCATATTTTCCTTATCTCTTCAAAAAAACTCAGATTGGAAACTCAGCCTTTTCAAAACAGACCTAGACTTGCCATGTTCCTCGTTGATACAAATTCGCATGGATAATCAAATTGGGGCATCATATGTGGAAATGATGGATACATAGTGAAGAAGGATGGGCTAATGCATGAATCATTGGGGGCATGCGACGAAAAAAAAAGAAAAAAAAAGAAAAAAAAAGAAAAAGAAAAATCATGATATCATGCATATGAGAATTCGGATGATTCCAAAGTGCAAAATGAAATTCTGAATATCTATTTCCCCTGAGGATTGCTTTTCAATGAGAATATTTGGGCTTGATATGATGAATGGCCATCTTTCATATCCCTTTCACAAGAAAAAAATTATTATCCATAGTCACCCCTTTTGAGCCAAAAGAATTCTTAATTCTTTGAACCCTGATCAAGGATTACCCTCTACGCTGGGGGCAAATGCGAGGAAAGATCTTTTCAAAGATCATTGAGAAATGAGTGACAGCTCAGGGACAGACACAAAGCAAATGGAGCCCCGAATAAATACGGGCGCACTCTGTCAAAGAAAAAAGAAGAGGAAAAGATGACGAAATGAAAGCCAAGAAAAACAAACAAAAAACACAATAAAAAAATGTGTGTGAAAGACATGGCAAATTGAAAGCCAAAAGCAAGGAAGAAAAAGAGCAAAATCAAAAAGAAAGAAATGTCCAAGAAGAGACACATGCTTCAAAGAAAATCCTCTTCAAGAAAGGATCCTTGATCTGATTACCCTCAAACACATATTTTGGGCCTATTTATCCTTTCTTTCTGAACCCTGAACCATGGCCTACATTACGTGCTTTAAAAGTCCATTTTGATCAAGCATGAATGTTTAATTTGAAGGGTTTTCCTCAGATTTTATCCCATCTCATCAAATTCTCATTTCACTAAGGAAGAATTTAGAATTCTCAAGTACATGGTAAAAAAAAAAAAAAAAAAAAAAGAGAAAAATTGAAAAGAATGGGACTCTAGGGCGAAAACCCAAAAAACGGGCGGTCTAGAGTAGAATGGGAATTTTCGATGCCATCGATGATAGTGCCGATACCCCAAAAGAAAAGATCTTATTAAAGGAGTGGTCATCGAGGAACATCTAGGAATTCCTGAACCCCCCAAATTGTCAGTTCTCATTCAGAGGATTGTCTTCAAAAACTGAAACTTTTTTCCTCCAAAATCAACTTTCCAGTTTAAACATCCCGGCCAATCTTGACGCTTGTCAAAATGCCTTGATATGGAAACTAAAATAATGTTGAACTTGTTTGGTTCTCAATGAATTCATGATTTATAAAAACTGTTCCATTTGTGAGCCTAGAAGGGATATACATTTTTGTCATGAAGTTTTCCTGGAAAAGCCAGAACCTTGTTATACCAAGCCTTGCCAATCCCAATTGAAAAAAAAAAAAAAACAGATTGATACTTAGAGAAATTTCTAACAACGATCATCAGTCTTCAAAAGATTTGTACATTACACATTGTGGGGTTAATATTTTTTGTTCAGAAGTTTTCAAAATGCGAAAACAAATAAAAATATTTTTGAAATACCCTTTTTTGATGTTGACATGAGACAAGGGTTTTTCTAACCCAAAGGTATAGAACTGCCAGGATAGGTCTTGACTTCCAGATATGAGAAGAAGAAATAGAACCCGGTTCAGATCTCTGTTGATGAAAGTTTGAAAATTGTTGGGGCAAAGAGAATAGCCAAAATGAATTGAAGATATACTCTGATTTGAAGAGGAAAAATGAATTTGAAAGGCTAAGCCAAAGTCTAGAAAAACAACCGGGGGCATTTGCATCACTCATGAGCACTCATCTCTTTATCGAGCTTTTGCATCTGCACAGTGTCAGCAAGCATTTGCATCATTCATGGGTATTTGCATTGGCACTATTCCATAAGCATCTGCATTTTACCTTTACATTTACATTCTTCATGGAATTCGCATTTGTGTCATCTCAAGCAATTGCATCATTTCTAGAATCATTGCATTTTCATTATTGTGTGGTAATTGTAGTTACACCATTCATAAACCAGTTACATGAACACAATTAGTAGGGGCATCTGCATCACGAAACATGGGCATCAATCCAGGCCATTTGCATTTGCACTAAGAAATATTTTACATTTGCACCATGAAGCATGAGCACCTTGTTAAAAGACATGTGCATCTGCATCATTTCTCAAAGCTTCTGGTGGGGATATCCAGAATTTTACAGTTTTTAAAAAGTGAACAAGTCTTCGGTGGTGATAGCTGAAGCCTCTGGTGGAGATATCCGGAGTTTTATAATTTTGAAAAATGAGAAATTTTCTTCTGGTGGGGATATCCAGAATTTTACAATGAGCAAGTCTTCGGTGGTGATATCCAGAATTTTGCAGTTTTAAAAGTGAACAAGTCTTCGGTGGTGATAGCTGAAGCCTCTGGTGGAGATATCCAGGGTTTTATAATTTTAAAACATGAGAAATTTTATTCTGAATGAGTTACCCAGAATTTTACAATGAGCAAGTCTTTGGTGGTGATAGCTAAAGCTTCTGGTGGGGATATCCAGAATTTTACAGTTTTAAAAGTGAACAAGTCTTCGGTGGTGATAGCTGAAGCCTCTGGTGGAGATATCCAGGGTTTTATAATTTTGAAAACATGAGAATTTTTATTCTGAAGGAGTTACCCAGAATTTTACAATGAGCAAGTCTTTGGTGGTGATAGCCAAAGCTTCTGGTGGTGATATCCAGAATTTTGCAGTTTTAAAAATGAACAAGTCTTCAGTGGTGATAGCTGAAGCCTCTGGTGGAGATATCCAGGGTTTTATAATTTTGAAAAATGAGAAATTTTATTCTGAAGGAGTTACCCAGAATTTTACAATGAGCAAGTCTTTGGTGGTGATAGCCAAAGCTTCTGGTGGGGATATCCAGAATTTTACAGTTTTAAAAGTGAACAAGTCTTCGGTGGTGATAGCTGAAGCCTCTGGTGGAGATATCCAGGGTTTTATAATTTTGAAAACATGAGAAATTTTATTCTGAAGGAGTTACCCAGAATTTTACAATGAGCAAGTCTTCTGGTGGTGATATCCAGAATTTTGCAGTTTTAAAAGTGAACAAGTCTTCGGTGGTGATAGCTGAAGCCTCTGGTGGAGATATCCAGGGTTTTATAATTTTGAAAAATGAGAAATCTTCTTCTGGAGGAGTTCCCAGAATTTTACAGTGAGCAAGTCTTCGGTGGTGATAGCCAAAGCTTCTGGTGGGGATATCCAGAAGTTTACAGTTTTAAAAGTAAACAAGTCTTCGGTGGTGATAGCTGAAGCCTCTGGTGGAAATATCCAAGGTTTTATAATTTTGAAAAATGAGAAATCTTCTTTTTGGAGGAGTTATCCAGAATTTTTTTTCCAACATGTGCATCTACATCAAGAAGCATTTGCATCAATCTAAGTTATTTGAATCTACATCAAAAAAACATTTATATCAATCCAAGCATTTACATTTGCATCAAAGACATTTGCACCAGTTTAAGTCATTTCGTATCTTATTCAACATATACATTTGCATCAAAAAAGCATTCGCATCTTCTCAAAATCTTTAGGTTAATTTTCAACAATTCTTCAGCACCATTTTTAAGACCTACGGGCATAATTCATAGGTAAGACCTCCGGGCAACATCTTTAAGACCTCCGGGCATAACTTTTTTCAGGGGTAAGGCCTCCGGGCACTATTCTTAAGACCTCCGGGCATCATTTTTAAAGTCGCATACAGCGCATTTTTTCCAAATTATGGGTAAGGCCTCCGGGCACCATTCTTAAGACCTCCGGGCATCATTTTTAAAGTCGCATACAGCGCATTTTTTTCAAATCACGGGTAAGGCCTCCGGGCACCATTCTTAAGACCTCCGGGCATCATTTTTAAAGTCGCATACAGCGCATTTCTTCCAAATTATGGGTAAGACCTCCGGGCACCATTCTTAAGACCTCCGGGCATCATTTTTAAAGTCGCATACAGCGCATTTCTTCCAAATTATGGGTAAGACCTCCGGGCACCATTCTTAAGACCTCCGGGCATCATTTTTAAAGTCGCATACAGCGCATTTCTTCCAAATCACGGGTAAGGCCTCCGGGCACCATTCTTAAGACCTCCGGGCATCATTTTTAAAGTCGCATACAGCGAATTTCTTCCAAATTATGGGTAAGGCCTCCGGGCACCATTCTTAAGACCTTCGGGCATCATTTTTAAAGTCGCATACAGCGCATTTCTTCCAAATTATGGGTAAGGCCTCCGGGCACCATTCTTAAGACCTCCGGGCATCATTTTTAAAGTCGCATACAGCGCATTTTTTTCAAATCACAGGTAAGGCCTCCGGGCACCATTCTTAAGACCTCCGGGCATCATTTTTAAAGTGGCATACAGCGCATAATTTTTCAAATCACAGGTAAGACCTCCGGGCAACATCTTTAAGACCTCCGGGCATAACTTTTTTTTCAGGGGTAAGGCCTATGGGCACCATTTTTAAGACCTCCGGGCTTAATTTTTTTCAAATCACAGGTAAGACCTCCGGGAAACATCTTTAAGACCTCCGGGCATAACTTTTTTCAGGGGTAAGACCTCCGGGCACCAATTTTTAAGACCTCCGGGCACCATTTTAAGACCTTCGGGCACCAATTTTAAAGCCCTTCGAGCATAAATTTTTCTTTTGAAAATCGAATTCGTTTCCTTAAGACGAATCGAGCCTTGTTTAGGCAGGGAATTCAATTTAAGGACAAAACCTTCAATTTATTGTTTAAAAAAAATAAAAAAAAAATGAAAAAAGAGAAAATAGAAAAAAGAAAAAAAGAAAAAAAGAAGAAAAAAGAAGAAAAAAATGAAAAATAGAAAATGAAAAAATGAAAATGAAAAAGAAACCCCTTTCCCTTTCCTTCACATGTGATGTCACTGACCGTACAAAATTAGTGTCAGTTTATCTTTGCCTGATTCCTGATTCTCAGCAATAGCCAAAGAGGGGCAGCTGTAGACACCTAATTTTGTCCGGACCACTAAACAGGTATGTTTTCTTCCCATATTGATGTTTTCGAGTATAAAAAGACTGTTTTCATCCTGCAGGTGGTACTCCGAGACTTAGTTTAAGAGGGTGAGCACAAAAAGACAAACTTGAAAAAAAGTCAACCCCGAAAAAGTCAACCCCAAAAAGTCAACTACTGAAAAAGTCAACCCACTTTCAAAATCAAGATTTTAAGTTCAATTGAAAAATGGTGAAAGAATTTTGATAATCCGAGGTCTACATTGAAAGATATGGAGTTCGGAAGTTGGGATTTGGAGATTCAATAGAAAAGAAACCCTAATCCAAGAAATTTGGGGAAAAGTGCTTAAACGATCAAACTGGTCGAAATTGAAGGTTTCAAATGAAAGATAAGCACTGACTACGGGTAATGGAGAAGTCACTTGCAAGAAAAACCAAAAAAAAAGTCAATCCGGGAGAAAACCGAGAATTAGGGTTTCTAGTGGATTTCGGTGAAATCGGGAAGAATCACAGAAATGGCCCGACTTGGTAAGACCAAAGCCCCCAATGGATGAATAATGGTTAAAAAGGATGGCCCAAGGCTCAGATTGAAGAAAATCTGAAAATCGGATTTGTTTTGAGCAAAACCGGGTTTCGGAGGTAAAAGGGCAAAATTGGAACAATTTGGGAAAAATAGCAAATGGACTCCGAAAATTATGGAAAATTTGTCAATCTCATTCTTAAATCATTTGAAGGAGATTGGCGAAAGAAAATCTTGATTCCGAGTTCGTTTACAAAATGGCCAAATCCCGGGCTTCTTATGTAGTAATTCAAAAAGATAAATCCCGGAAAAATAGCAAATGGACTCCAAAAATTCTGAAATTTGGCAAATCTCATTTTTAAATTATTTGGAAGAGATTGGCGAAATAAAATCTTGATTCCGAGTTCGTTTGCAAAATGGCCAAATCCCGGGCCTCCTATGCAGTAATTCAAGCCGATAAATCCCGAAAAAATACCAAATGAGCTCCAAAAATTATGAAAACTTCCAGATCACACTTTTTAATTATTTTGAAGAGATTGGTGAAGAAAAATCTTGATTTGGAGCTCGTTTAAAAAATGGTAAAAAGTAGGGGCATAAAAGGACATTTTGGGAAGAAAAAAATCCAAATAAATAGCAAACGGACTCGGATAATTTTGAAAACTTCCAGAACTCAATATTTTATTATTTTGGAAGTATTAAAAAAATAAAAATTGAATTTGGAGTCCGTTTGATATTTACTTGCATCCGGGGGGCAAAATGGTCATTTCACCCAAGCAACCGAAAAGGGCTTTTTTGGGCCTTTGAAAAATCAGAGCTGGGCTGGAAAAGAGAAGTGCTGGCCTGCCCAAGCCCAAAGGAAGGAGGAAGCTTGATTTTTTTTTTTTTCAATCAAGTGGTTAAAAATCAAGAGTTAGTTAACCATTCTCTTTGATCAAGCCATGGTGATTAAACCACATAGGTTAAGAAAGATGTCAACATTATTTTTGCATAGCTGTAATTTGAGAGGGCTGAGATGCTAATCTAAAGGTGGTAATTTCATGACTTTTCATCTTGAATTATTGGCCATTTGATGGAAAATAGGTTACACAAAAATGACAACATCTTTGAGGCTATATAAGCATCATTTAGGCCAACCCTAGAGGGGGGAGGCAGATTTTGTTTTTTCTTTTCCATTTTGGCTGATTTCTCTTAGTTTTTCTTAGTTTTTATCTTCTTGGTTGAGAGCAAAAAAAGAAAAGTTTAGAAAAAAAGGAAAGTTTGAAGAGAAAAGCTTGAAATATTAGCTTCTTGAGGTTGCTCTTGAGCACCAACTCTTGCACTTTCATTTTCTATTCTTATTTTTTGCTATTTTAATCTCTACTTGGTGAGTTTTCATTTTAAAATAATGTTTCTTGTTCTTCCTTCATTTCCTTTCTTAAGTATTTTTTTTTTACATTTTGTTTTTACAATAAACTCACCATGGCCAAATGGCCTACATTATTTATTTTAAGTTGTTGTTTCGATTCATTTTACCATATTGTTTATGCTATTTTCTTTGTTTTTGATGTTTTAAATGTTATGTTATTTCATGTTCTTGAGTTATATTTTAATTTGGTTGCTTTGTTTGTTGCCATTTATGTCTTAGATATCAAGTTTTTGCATTTTTAATTTTCTGTTTTCATGTTGTTTAAATTTGAGCATGTTTTAAAGTTAGCATATTAAGTGTTTGTGAAAATGCTTGTGTGATTCTTTGCATGATTCTTGTTTTATATCTTAGTTGAGCATGTTTTAGATTTAGCATATTAAGTGTTTGTGAAAATGCTTGTGTGATTTTTGTGTTATGACTTAGTTTTTCATGCTAGTATGCCAAGTGTTTGAGAAAATGCCATGCTTGTTGGAGCTTGAGGCCATTTGGCTACTCCATGTGTTTTGCATTGTGTGTTGCATTTTTTGTCATGCTAGTTGTTAGGTTTTTGCATTTGCATGATATTTGGTTGGATTTTTTAATTAAGCATGCCTTGTGTTTGTGAAAATGCCATGCATATCTTAGGTCTAGGTTGCATTTATTGCCATGCAAGTTCATGTTAGGTCTAGGCCATATTATTTATGTCATGCATTTTCCTTACCTTTAGGTTTAAATCCATGCATTTCATGCATTATGTTTGCTGCATTATTTCATGCATTTCATGTTCATGCCACTTGAATAATGACTTGAACCAATTAATGGTTCAAAGTCATGCTCTCTTGAGCACACTTGTGGAAAATTAAGTTTGTCAAATTGATTATTCTACCTTTGTGATTTTTTTACTTAGCCAATTTTTATCTAACTTTCAAAAAGTCCTAGCTACTGTTTTCAAGTCATTCTATGAGTTTCAAATATTTTTATTTTGATTTTTAAATGATTTTATCAAAGACAAAAAAAAATGTGTTGGCAAAGCAGTTTTTTTTCCACCCAAAACTCGTACATCTCCGATTTTTCTGGGAATTCATGTTTGATCAGAAAATTAAGTCGATTTTTTTCCGTGTATTTTACATGTCCTGAGTCTCCAATAATTTTTTTCAGAATTTTTGGAATTTTTAAAAATAGGGTAAAAAATCGTGGATTAAAACTGGACAGTGGAGTCAGAATTGATTTTAAAGAAAAACAAAGCAGTTTTTTCTCCTCCAAAAACTCGTACATCTCTGGTTTTTCTGGGAATTCATCTTTGATCAGAAAATTAAGTCGATTTTTTTCCTTGTATTTTTACATGTCCTGAGTCTCCAATAATTTTTTCAGAATTTTTGGAATTTTTAGAAATAGGGTAAAAAAATCGTGGATTAAAACTGGACAGTGGAGTCAGAATTGAATTTAAAGAAAAACCAATTTTCTGTTTTGGTTAATTTACTTAGAGTGGGCTGATTAGGAGGGTTAGCTACTGACTTAGGGTAATTTCTAAGCCTTTTTAAACTCTAAAAATGGTTTTTCAAGTCCCGGATTAAGGGTAGCCAAGTCCGGATTTTTTAAACTTAGGAAATTAGAGTCATTTTAAAAATTTTAGCCCAGTTTTTATTTTTAATTCAAGCTTTTCAAAATTGTTTTCAAACAATCACAAAGTATTTTGGTTTTAGAATATTTAATTTGACATATTTTTCTAAGGTAACCGGATATCTTTTTAGATATACGGATTTCCTTAATTAAAGGAAAAAATACATTTCATGCATTGCATTTTTATATTCATGCATTTTATATAATATGTGATTCTTGCCATAATAATTTCTATGTGTCATGACATTTAGGTTGCATTATATTATTTAGATTTTGCTATGTCATTTTATTTATGTCATGCCTATACATATTCATTTCTTTTAAATGTTTTCAAAAAAGATAATGGTTTTCAATAAAAATAAAGATATTTCCGAGTTAAAATAATTCATGAGTTCTCTACCGGGTTTGCTGGAGGGAATATCATCAATTATTATTAATAAAGGAATATCTTTCT
Organism: Fremontodendron californicum; assembly: GCA_030761205.1. NCBI lineage: Eukaryota > Viridiplantae > Streptophyta > Magnoliopsida > Malvales > Malvaceae > Fremontodendron > Fremontodendron californicum. The sequence continues at coordinate 20,131,005 of JAULJL010000030.1, read as the reverse complement.
TTCAAAAAAAAAAAGAGAATGATTCGGAAAGTTTTCCAAAACTAATAAAAATTTCTATATTTTGCCACGTTTGTTGGGGAATATAGGAAAATTTTGAATTTATAAATTCCGGATCATTTTCAATAAAAAATGGAATTATTTTTCTTTAAATTGGGAATTAATTTGAAATACTAAATTTAAAACCAACTTTTACCGAGACTTGAGATAACACACGATTAATAAGGTACCGATTTATACGGGCGTTGTGGGGGTGCTAATCCTTCCCCGCACGTAACCGACTCCCGAACCCGCTTCTTTGATTTCTCTGGTTTAAAACGCAGACTTGAAATTGGTTTTTAAAATGTTTTAATTAATTTTTAAAATATTTTATAAAACCGGTTTTAATAGGTAGCCGATCACACCTAGCTAAAAAAGATTGGTGGCGACTCCATGTCTTTTTTAAGGTCATTTTCAAAACCTTCATTTCTAGAGGAATTAAGTCGACTTTTCCTCGGTTTTTTCTTTAAATGTCACGCTTAACGAATAATAAAGTCTTGCGATGAGACTCGTCGTTATTTTTTTAGGTTGCGACAGTATAAAGAAGAACTTGAAGAAGAATATTAAAAACACTTATTTTAAAAAGAAAAATAAAAAGAAACTCACCAAAATAGTAATCAAAACAGCAAATCAAGAATGGAAAATCAAAGAAAGTGCAAGAGTATGGTGCTTAAAGCAACCTCTAGAAGCTATATTGCAAGCTTTTTCTCTTCTAACATTCTTTTCTTTTCTAAACTTTTCATTTTGCCTTTCAACAATCGAGAGAAAATCAGCCAAAACAAGAGTGAAATAGAGAGTGCACAGCTGAAAATGAAAAGAGAGAGAGCCCCCCTTGTAGTGGCCAAATGCCTTGTTAGAGCTAGGATGTTGTCATTTTGTTTTCAACCAATTTTGATCCAAAGGCTATTGATCCAAGAAGTTCAAATTATGAAATTATCACCCTTAGATTAGGCAATCAGCTATGCACAATTATAGCTGTTCAAGAATCTTAAGCCATTATGTTGACATTCTCCCTTTTCATGCATTGATTTATGTGGCTTAATTACTAAGGCAAAAAAATAACTACCTTCCTCTTCATTGTTGGCCTTTTGATTAAAAATCAGAAAATATTTGCCTACCCTTGGGCCTTGGCCGGCTGACCCCTTATCTTCCAGCCCATGCTTCATTTTCTTAAAAGGCAAGAAAAACCCTTTTCGATTTCTTGGGTAAAATAACCTTTTTGCCCCTCGAACATAAATAAATAGCAAACGGACTCCAAATTCAATTTTTATTTTTTCAATACTTCCAAAATAATAAAAAATTGAATTCTGGAGGTTTTCAAAATTTTCCGAGCCCATTTGCTATTTATTTGGATTTTTTCCTTCCAAAATTGCCCTTTTGTGATCCAAATCCAGATTTTTCTTCACCAATCTCTACCAAATAATTTAAAAGTGTGATCTAAAAGTTTTCATAATTTTTGGAACTCATTTGGTATTTTTTCGGGATTTATCTGCTTGAATTACTGCATAGTGGGCTCAGGATTTGTCCATTTTGCAAACGAACTCCGAATCCTAATTTTCTTTCGCGAATCTCTTCCAAATAATTTAAGAATGAGATCTGCAAATTTTCAAAATTTTTGGAGTTCATTTGCTATTTTTCCAGGATTTTTCTTCTTGAATTTCTGCATGAGGGACCCGAGATTTGGCCATTTTGCAAACGAACTCCGAATCCGGATTTTCATTCGCCAATCTCTTCAAAATGATTTAAGAATGAGATCTGTAATTTTTCAGAACTTTTGGAGTTCATGTGCTATTTTTTCCAAATTTTTTAATTTTGCCCTTTCGCCTCCGAAACCCGATTTTGCTCAAAACAAGTCCGATTTTCAAATTTTCTTCAAACTGAGCTTTGGGCTATCCTTGTTTAATCACTCCTTATCCATTACGGGCTTTAGTCTTATCGAATCGGGCCATTTCTGTAATTCTTCCAAATTTTACCAAAATCCACCAAAAACCCTAATTCTCGATTTTCTTCCGGATTGACTTTTCTTTCAAGTAGCTTCTCCATTACCCGTAGTCAGTGCTTATCTTTCATTTGAAACCTTCAGTTTTGACCAATTTGATCGTTTAAGCACTTTTCCCCAAATTTCCCGAACTAGGGTTTTCTTTCACTGAATCTCCGTAACCCAACTTTCGAACTCCATATCTTTCAATGTAGACCTCGGATTATCAAAATTCTTTTGCCATTTTTTAATTGAAATTCAAATCTTAATTTTGAAATTGGGTTAACCTTTTTAGTAGTTGACTTTTTGGGATTGACTTTTTGGGGTTGACTTTTTCAAGTTTGACTTTTTATGCTCGCCTTCTTAGACTAAGTCTAGGAGTACCACCTGCAGGATGAAAAAAATCTTTTTTTACATTCTGAAACATCAATTTAGGAAGAAAACATACCTGTTTTACTGGTCCGGACAAAATTAGGTGTCTACAACTGCCCCTCTTTGGCTATTGCTGAGAATCAGGAATCAGGCAAAGATAAACAAACACTAATTTTGTCCGGTTAGTGAAATCACATGTGAAGAGAAGGAAAATGGGGTTTCTTTTTTTTTTCATTTTTCCATTTTCTTTTTTTTTTTTGTTGAAAAAAGCTGTAAATAGAAGATATTGTCCTTAATTAGAGTTCCCTCACTAATCAAGGCTCGACCCATCTTAAGGAAACGAGTTCGATTTGCAAAATAAAAATGTGCCCAGAGGTCTTAAAAATAGTGCCCAGAGGTCTTATCTATAATTTAAAGAAAAATTATGCCTGGAGGTCTTAAAAATAATGCACAGAGGTCTTATCTATAATTTAAAGAAAAAGTATGCCCGGAGGCCTTATCCGTGATTTGAAAAAAAATGCGTTGTATGCGACTTTAAAAAATGATGCCGAAAGGTTTTAAGAATGGTGCCCGAAGGCCTTACCTGTGATTTGGAAAAATACGCTGTATGCGACTTTAAAAATGATGCCCGGAGGTCTTAAAAATAGTGTCCGGAGGCCTTACCCGTGATTTGAAAAAAATGCGTTGTATTGGACTTTAAAAATGATGCCCGGAGGTCTTAAGAATGGTGCCCGGAGGGCTCACCCCTGATTTAAAAAAATGCGCTGTATGCGACTTTAACAATGATGCCTAGAGGTCTTAAAAATGGTGCCCGGAGGCCTTACCCGTGATTTAAAAAAAAAATGCACTGTATGCGACTTTATCAATGATGCCCAGAGGTCTTAAGAATGGTGCCCAGAGGCCTTACCCGTGATTTGAAAAAAATGCGTTGTATGCGACTTTAAAAATGATGCCCGAAGGTCTTAAGAATGGTGCCCAGAGGCTTTACCCGTGATTTAGAAAAAATGCGCTGTATGCGACTTTAAAAATGTTGCCCGGAGGTCTTAAGAATGGTGCCCGGAGGTCTTACCCGTGATTTTAAAAAAAAAATGCGCTGTATGCGACTTTAACAATGATGCCCGGAGGTCTTAAGAATGGTGCCCGGAGGCCTTACCCGTGATTTTTGAAGAATTGTTGAAAATTAACCTGAAGATTTTGAGAAGATGCGAATGCTTTTTTATGCTGGTGCAAATGATTAACAGGATGCACATACCTCATTTTGCAAATGTAAATGTTTTGAATTGATGCAAATGTTTCTTGATGCTGATGCAGATGTTGGATAAGATGCAGATGTTGCATGTGTACTTACAAATGATCTTCAAATAACGCAATTACTTCTCAAAAGGATGCAAATGTAAAGGTCAACAATGTGCAAATGCTTCTATATGATGCAAATGAAAAATTGGTGTAATATAACAACTTCATGGAATGACGCAGATGCAAAGATTGACATTATGCAAATGCTTCTAAATGATGTAAATGCAAGGATTTTGACAATGTGCAGAATGTTTCTACATGATGCAAATGCAAAGATCGATAATGATGCAAACGCTTCATGAAAAGATACAAATGCCCTTGATCATTTTTCTAGACTTTGGCTTAGCCTTTCCAATTCATTTTTCCTTTTCAAATCAGAGTATAACTTAAATTCATTTTGGCTATTCATTTTGCCCCAACAGTTTTCAAACTCTCATCAATAGAGGTCTAAAAACGGGTTCTATTTCTTCTTATCATATTTGGAAATCAAGATTAACCCTAGTAATTCCACACTTTTGGGTTAGAAAAAAACCTTTTTGGATAATTTCTTTGATGCCATTTACGTTAGTGCCGATACCACAAAAGAGAAGGTCATCTTGAAGAAGCTATTTGGAAATCAAAAATTGCATTTTGGCTCAAAATAGGTGACTATGGATAATTTCTTTTTATTTTTTGCGAAAGGGATATAAAAGATGGCCATTCATCATATCAAGTACAAATATTCTCATTGAAAAGCAATCCCAGGGGAAATAGATAATCAAAATTTTATTTTGCACTTTGAAATCATTTGAATTCTCATATGCATGATATCACAATTTTTCTTCTTCTTTTTTTCTTTTTTTTTTCATCGCATGCCCCAATGATTCATGCGTTAGTCCATCCTTATTCACCATGTATCCATCATTTCCACATATGATGCCCCAATTTGATTAACCATGAGAATTTGTATCAACGAGGAACATAGCAAGTCTGGTCTATTTTGAAAAGGCTGAGTTTCAAATCTGAGTTCTTTGAAGAGACAAAGAAAATATGACCTAAAAATGGGTTCTCTAGGACATGGGATAATCTAGTTTAATCATTGTGCCCCAGGGTGTCAATCATGAAGTGATGTTTGGGCAATTAATGTTTTGTGGTTGTTGAAAATAACATGAATGGTTTTGGCACAACCTTGACACACCAAATTACCATGATCTAAATTCTTGAAAGAAAGTCTTATTTGTTTGAATTTCAAGGAGTTCGAAAAAATTTCTAAAAGTTCGTTGCTTTGTTCATAGCCTAGACTAGGATCTACATCTTTGCTTATTCTATGATGACAATGGTTTTATGAAGTTCAATCATTCATATTCCTGAAGCATTAGGTCTTTCAAGTGTTCTCGATTCAAGGGGTTTAGGCCTAGGAAAGCCTAAAAGAAAGGGGATAAGGTATTGGGTCATTTGTAACAATGATCATCAATATTCTCGAGATTATCCATTATTAAAACGTCCTTAATGCTTGTTTTTGCAAATTCAAATTACTGTTAAAACACAACAAACACAAAGCATTTAAAATTAAAAATTCATTTAATTGATATGATTGTCGACATGAGACAAGTGTTTTCATCATAAGGTCTGAACCTACATGCATCAAAATGCTCATATTGACATCCTTCAAAGATAGTAATTCTCCCCCTAAAACCCTAAAAGAAACTGATTTACGATAAAACGACCTTCCACTGATTGATAAGCTCTGGTGTCAAAATACCATCGCGGATAAGACTTTTAATCCTTTCCCTTAGTTGTCTGCATTTTTCAGTTGAATGCCCAACTATCCCCAGGTGATAATCACACTTGCTGTTAGGGTCATAACTCCTCGCTGATGGATTCAGAGCTATTTTCAAAGGTACCGGGGTAAGGTACTGATTCTTTATTAGTAATGGTAGCAGGTCAGGGATGGGGATTGGAATTCTTTCTTGGTTGTTGCGCGGTCGTTTTCTGGAAGTAGGCCTTGTTGCAAAGGCTGGTATAGGATTAGGTGCTTGGATTGGTAGGTAAGGATAAAGGCTTGGAGATACCATAGTAGGGTAACATGATTGGTATGAGGGAAATTGGGACGAAATCTCCCATAGCTTGGACATCTTCTTCTTTATTTCTAGGTGACTTATTTCTCTCGGCATTGGATGTTCCTTCTCCTTCAAGTTTCCAATTCTTGATAACATTCTCAATCATCTCCCTGAGATTACTATATCCGTAAAATTCTTCTAGGCATTGCCCACAAGTATATCATAGTACGGGGCATGCAGTGTATTCACAAAAAGGACGGTGATTTCCTTTTGTGTCAAATGTGGTTGTACTTGGGTAGACATGTTCCTCCACCTCTGAGCATACTCTTTGAAGCTCAGTAGCCCTTTTCTCCATATTTTGCAAAGTGAGACGATCAAGTGTCCTGTCGGTCATATGCTTGTAGTGGTTTAGAAAAGCCCTAGCCAAATCATTCCAAAAGCGAATCTGATCCTTGCTCAACTGACTATACCACCTAATTGCGGACCCGCTGAGGCTATCCTGAAAGTAGTGGATAAAAAGCTTATCATTATCTATATGACTTGTCATCTTTCGGCAGAACATAGTGATGTGGGCTGGCAGATCAGTCATCCCGTCATATTTCACAAAGTCAGGGACCTTGAATTTAGGAGGAATGACTAAATCGAGGACCAAGCATCGTTCTTTCGCCTCCACACTTCCGAATACGTCTGTATTTTCTACTGCCTGGAGCCTTTCATCTAGCAACTGATATTTCCCTTGGGAATCTGCCAACTCTACCTCATTAACCATTTTCAACTTTGCCTGTTCAGCTAGATCATCTGAATTTAAGACATTGATGGGGTTAACTGTGTTCTGGGCATCCATCATTACGACCTCATTCTGACCCTTTCGTGCCTCTAACCCTTCTCTGGCGACCAAATTTTCAGTGTATCCCTTGATTACGGTGGACATTAGCTGCATCAATTTAGTCATCTGATCTTTAGATTCTGCTTGAGACTTTGCTAGCTGTTCTCGCAATTCTTTCTGTAACATTTCCATTTGGGCAACTTACTCATTCTCCATAGCACTAGCCTGTATTAAAAGGGTACTCAGTACTTCTTATACCTCTGATTTGAAATGGAAATTCTTTCAAAGACTCTTGAAGCCAAGCCAACTTTTGTTTTATTCCTCCAAAGTGCGTGTCATGATGAAGGAGCCATGAATGCAATTTGATGCACGTGAAGCCTAATCAATATGATGTATGGACATGTATAGTGGAAACATGCTGACCATATATGTAATAAATGCAATCACGATGCCAACATGTTGCGAGCAAAGAATAAACAAATCAACGCATGGATATATGCAATGAATGATCATGTACATTTTAGCGTATTTCCCAATGAATGATCATATACACTATGAATGCAACACGATGTCAATTATAATGCATGTAAACAATGAATGATTGATACAGAGTATATACAAAGAAAATCATGCTGACCATGTGTGTCATGAATGCATCCTGATGTTAATATGACAGATTAATGCATGAGCATATACAGAGAAATCATGCTGAATATGTTTGTCATGAATGCAACCCAAAGTCAAAATGATGCATGTAAATAATAAGCAAATTAATTCATGGATATATACAGAAAAATCATGCTGATTATGAATACATGAATGCAACTTGATGCTAACATGATACATGTATGAATGTTTGGTATGACAAATAATTGATCGGATGCAAAATGCAAAAGGGAAGATATCACAGAGGAAATAAGAATCGGAGAAACTTAATCATCAACATCTCATAAATTTGAAGCATAGTCAATTCATTCCCATATCAACGTTCACAATGGTATAAACCATGTTTTACAAAATTTGAGTAGTGGTTAAAACTGTCTTTACAAGCACTTTATTCTTCCTAGCATCCTAAGGCTATAGGAGCTGGCTACTGAAAAAGTGAAATCCTACTACATCATATCAGACTGAAGTCTTTCTACACCATTGCCATAAATCTCCCAATCCTAATTACGTCTTCCTGGCCCTCTATCAATCAGTATTGTTGGATCGATCCACTTGATCTCTATAAGAGATTGCACTTTCTTTTTGAAGGCTATACAGTCTTCAATGCTATGGCCATCAATTCCACAATGATAATCACATCTTGCATTTGGATTATACCACCTGGGATATGGTGGTAACAGGGGTTTCAGCGGGATACAGGCAACCATGTGATTTTGGATCAATATAGGGAGAAGCTCTTGGTAGCTGATTAGAATGGGATCATACTGCTCTTAAGTCTTGTTTTTGAGTTGTTTCTTAGTCACACATGGCCTAGGAGTTGGGGCACTTGGTGGTGGTACTAAGGTCCGAACCGGAGTGTTTACATAGGGAGATAGCCGAATAACAAGGCAAGGGTATGGATTTGGACTCGAGACTCTTGGAGGTTGTACATAATTCAAGGTTCCTATCCCAGATGCTTTATAAGGTGATTGATGAGGGAAATAGTACGAACAGGCAGTTGGTGGTGATGGAGTGGGATTTAGGAATCCCGTAGTGGTCATCCTAATGGACGATTGGACCATAGTAGGGTGGGGATATTGGTTTGGACCTAGAACAGTTTGCAGGTATGGTACAGGATCCGAGGTTTCTATCTTTGGTATTAGGCTCTCAGGTTTAATCATTTTCACGATTTTGTCAATTTCATCAGGATTCCAACCTTTGTGGCATTGACAAACGCAGGATCCAGCAAGGATTGTATGTTCTGGACCTAATGGTTTTGGTTGATCCGAAGGCGATGTAGAGCCCTGAGAAAGTTCCCCCTTACTCTTACCACATCCTCAACCATTTTCATAAATTTGACAAGCTGTTCCTTAAACTCTCGGAGTTCATGTCCAAACTCCTCTTGATTGTGTTCCAAAGCATCCAATCGTTCCTTTGATTCTTTCCTCATATCTCGAACCCCTTTCATGCAAATGAAAATGTCATGAGATTAAGAATACAATTATGAATATACATGCTCTATTCCTATGTGCATGAATATACTGATGATTAATGCATGAACATATACAGAGAATTTATGATGACTATGTATGCTATGGATGCAATCTAATGCCAACATGATTCATTTAAAAAATTAATAATTAATGCACAGGTATATACAAATAATGACTATGCATGTCATAAACGTATTCTACAATGAATGACCATGCATGCTATGACTGTAACATGATGTCAAAATGATATATGCAAAGAATAAATGAGTTAACACAAAGGTAGATACAAAGAATGACCATGTATATCACAAATATATTCTACAATGAATAACCAAGCATGTTAGGACTGTAACATGATGTCAAAATGATATAAATAAATTAACCAATGGTTACACAAAATTGGTGGGACCTAAATCTTGATTATTCAAAAATCTCATTATGTAAGATTTGCCTCCAAATTTGATCTATGATTTTTTTTAAACATGTTTTTCTATGAAAAACCAAACATATTATTTTCAAAAAAATTTCTGAGTAGTGGATCTTACTATAGTACAATATGCAAATGTTCATGTAACACAACTGGTCTACAACTCTTATTCAACCAATGAATGTTTACGAAATCATCAAATAAAATTATTACCACCATCTGTTTATTGCAAAAAAAAAAATGAGATCAACAATACAACCATAAATGTACATGCTCTATTCACACATGCATGAAATGTGCAAAATACAAAAATGTTTGAAAAAGAATGTTTATATTTTCAATTTTAAAAAGTTTATGAACACTTGCCCCAACAGTATCGACTCACTTAGGCATCACGATGCCTTTGGGATAGGGTATTAAATTTATTAAGGGCGATGTACATACATCGTTGCCCGAATGTACAACACTTATTCAGAGTGTAAAATAGGTAATAAAATGTTTAGAAATGTCCCTCCATGTGTTCCTATCTTCGGTATCTAATCGGAAATTCAGCATGGCTTCGTCTAGGTTCACTATATGAGGGTGAATCGGTTCTAAAGGCTCCGAATTGCTCCTCACTGTCACCGGTGAAGGCTAGTAAGGAACCCCGATAAAAGCGAGTTCAATTCGTTAGAGTCTATTTCCCTAGCCCATGCGATTGTTAATCATGAAGGCTTAGGTAATTTAGTACTCAGGAAGTGTTTCACTAGCCTGTGCGGATTGTTAATCACGAAGGCTTAGTTACTTTGCTCCCACCTAAAAGGACAGAACCCGGGTATAGAGCTCATGATATGCAAATGCACGTGTAGTGTGTAAGGAGGAACAACAAACCTTTCACCACCTATTCTACATCCTTTATTCTAAATGCCCCAACAATTTATTAAAATAACATTCAAGAATAGTGTAACGCATTAACCAACAAGCAATTATAATATACAATTATTAAATAACTAGAGAACAATAATAAAATGTATGCACATGAATATGGACATATTTAAAACATTTTATTATTTTCAAAATTCTCCTTATTATTTAAAAAAAATGGGGGAATTAAAATTAAATACCAATTAAACCAACAAAACCGAGACTTTGATAACACACGACTAATTCTAGGCCTGACTCTCTAAAAGTCCCCAGCGGAGTTGCCAAGCTGTCGCAACATAAAAAATAACAAGTCTCATCGCAAGACTTTATTATTCGTTAAGCGTGACATTAAAAAAAACAGAGGAAAAGTCGACTTAATTCCTCTTGAAAAATGAAGGTTTTGAAAATGACCTTGAAAAAGATATGGAGTCGCTACCAATCTTTTTTAGCTAGGTGTGATCGGCCACCTATTAAAACCGGTTTTATAAAATATTTTAAAATTAATTAAAACATTTTTAAAATCAATTTCAAGTCTGCGTTTTAAACCAGAGAAATCAAAAAAGCGGGTTCAGGACTCGATTACGTATGGGGAAGGATTAGCACCCCCACAATGCCCGTATAAAATGGTACCTTATTAATCGTGTGCTATCTCAAGTCTCGGTAAAAAAGTCGATTTTAAATTTAGTAATTCAAGTTAATTCCCAATTTAAAGAAAAATAATTCTATTTTTTAAATTGAAAATATCCGGAATTTATTAATTCAAAATTTTCCTATATTCCCCAACAAACGTGGTAAAATATATAATTTTTATTAATTTGGAAAAAATTTCGAACCATTCTCGTTTTAAAGAAGATATTCCGTTATTAATGATAATTGATGATATCGTCCCCATCAAACCCGGCAGAGAACTCATGAATTATTTTAGCTCGGGAATATCTTTATTTTATTAAAAAATCATTACCTTTTTCAAAACATTTAAAAATATATATGAATATGTGTGACATAAATAAAATGACATAGCAAAGCCTAGATAATATAATGCAACCTAAATGGTATGATATAATTTAAATGTCTTAACATATTCAAAATGAAATGAAATATCCTAAGTCATATGATATATTCTAAATGAAATGAAATGATTTAAATGACATAGCAAATATAAATGATATGGCATATAATCCAAATGACATGAAACATAAAATAATGCTATTATATAATATGCATGAAAATAATAATGCATGAACATAGTATATGCTAAATAATGTGACAAAAAATAACTAAATAAAAAGCACAGGATATCATGAAATATTCAAAACCATATAATAAACAACATAACATCAAAATATAATAAATAATAACAACATCATGGAATTATCATAGCAAAAATCACATATTATATAGTATGCATGAATATGGAAAATGCAATGCATTAGAATGTATTTTTTCCTTTAATTAAGAAAATCCATATATCTAAAAAGATATCCAGCTAACTTAGGAAAATATATCAAATTAAATATTCTAAAAACCAAAATACTTTGCGATTGTTTGAAAACAATTTTGAAAAGCTTAGATTAAAAATAAAAACTTAGCTAAACCTTTTTTAAAATGACTCTAATTTCCTAAGTTTAAAATCCTGGACTTGACCATCCTTAACCCGAGATTTAAAAAATTATTTTTAGAGTTTAAAAAGGCTTAGAAACTACCCTAACTCAGTAGCTAAACTTCCTAATCAGCCTCCTCTAAGTAACTTAACCAAAACAGAAAAATGATTTTCCTTCAAATTCAATTCTGCCTCTACTGTCCAGTTTTAAAACACGATTATTTTCCTATTTATTAAAATTCAAAAAAAATCTAAAAAAAAATAATGAAGACTCAGGACATGTAAAAATACACGAAAAAAAAAACGACTTAATTTTTTGATTAAAAATGACTGCCCAAAAAAATCGAGAAAGTACTAGTACTGGGTGTGAAAAAACTGCTTTGACAAAACACATTTTTTTGCCTTTGATAAAATCATTTAAAAATCAAAGTAAAATGTTAGAGACTCTCCTAAGGACTCACAAACAGTAGCTAACACTTTTGAAAAGTTAGGCAAAAATTGGATAAGTAAAAAAAATCACAAAGGTAGAATATCAATTTGACAACTCTTTAATTTTCCACAAGTATGCTCAAAATGAGCATGACTTTGAACCATTGATTGGTCTAAGTCATAAATCAAGTGGCAAGGACATGAAATGCATGAAAATACAGCAAATATGATGCATGAAATGCATGATTTAAAACCTAAATGACATGAAAATGCATGGCATCAATAAAATAACCTAGACCTAAATGAATTTGCATGGCATTTAATGCAACCTAGGTCTAAAATGCATGAATATGCATGGCAAAGCAAACCAATCCTAAACCTAAAGAATGCATGGCAATAACACAAACATATAGCATGCTTAAATAAAATACACAACCAAATATCATGAAAATGCAAACCTATCAACTAACATAACAAAAATGCACACACAAAGCTTAAAAGATAGGGGTGGCCGAATGGTCTATATAAAAATGAGCATGGTATTTTCACAAACACTTAATATACTAACATGCATAGCTAAAGAATAACACTCAAATCATGCAAATATAAAGTAAAGGTATGAAAACAAATAAGCATTTTCACAAACACATGGATTACAAAATGTAAAACATAAACAAACTTAAACATTTTGAAAACAGAAAATCAAAAATGCAAGACAAGTAAAATAAACATGATAACAAGATAATAGACTCAAAAATGGAAACAAGCAAGCAACCAAATTAAAACAAGCTTCATGTTTATGTATTAGAAGAAGATTTAAAGCATCAAAACTTGTTAAATATCAAGAATAACATGAAATAAAAATGCAAACAGCAACTACACTAAAAAAAAAAAAAAAAAAAAAAAGCCATTTGGCCACCCCAAAAACAAAAGAAAAAAAATTTCTCTAAGCTTTTTCCAAGAAAGTATAGAGAAGAACTTGAAGAAGAATATTAAAACACTTATTTTAAAAAAGAAAAATCAAAAGAAACTCACCAAAATACCTGTCGCAACCTAAAAAATAACGAGTCTCATCGCAAGACTTTATTATTCGTTAAGCGTGACATTAAAAAAACCGAGGAAAAGTCGACTTAATTCCTCTAGAAAAATGAAGGTTTTGAAAATGACCTTTAAAAAAGACATGGAGTCGCCACCAATCTTTTTTAGCTAGGTGTGATCGGCCACCTATTAAAACCGGTTTTATAAAATATTTTAAAAATTAATTAAAACATTTTAAAAACCAATTTCAAGTCCGCGTTTTAAAACCAGAGAAATCAAAGAAGCGGGTTCGGGAGTCGGTTACGTGCGGGGAAGGATTAGCACCCCCACAACGCCCGTATAAATCGGTACCTTATTAATCGTGTGTTATCTCAAGTCTCGGTAAAAATTGGTTTTAAATTTAGTATTTCAAGTTAATTCCCAATTTAAAGAAAAAAATAATTCCTTTTTTTATTGAAAATGATCCGAAATTTATAAATTCAAAATTTTTCTATATTCCCCAACAAACGTGGCAAAACATAAATTTTTTTATTAGTTTTGGAAAACTTTCTGAATCATTATCTTTTTGAAAGAAAGATATTCCTTTATTAACGATAATTGATGATATTCCCTCCAGCAAACCCGGTAGAGAACTCATGAATTATTTTAACTCGGGAATATCTTTATTTTTTATTGAAAAATCATTATCCTTTTGAAAACATTTTAAAAGATATGAATATGTATATGCATGACATAAATAAAATGACATGGCAAAATCTAAATAATATAATGCATCCTAAATGACATGATATAATTTAAATGTCTTAGCATATTCTAAATGAAATGAAATAATTTAAATGACATGGCAAACATGAATGATATGGCATATAATTTAAATGACATGGAATATAAAATGATGCTATCATATAATATGCATGAAAATAAAAATGAAAATAATAATGGATGAATATAGCATATGCTAAATAATATGACAAAAAAAATAATTAAATAAAAATCATAGGATATCATGAAATATTCCAAATCATATAATAAACAATATAACATAGCTCAAAATCATAACAATATCATAGAAATTATCATAGTAAAAATAACATATTATATATAAAATGCATGAATATGGAAAATGCAATGCATGAAATGTATTTTTTTCTTTAATTAAGGAAATCCGTATATCTAAAAATATATCCGGCTACCTTAGGAAAATATGTCAAATTAAATATTCTAAAACCAAAATACTTTGTGATTGTTTGAAAACAATTTTGAAAAGCTTGAATTAAAAATAAAAACTGGGCTAAATCTTTTTTTAAATGGCTCTAACTTCCTAAGTTTAAAAATCCGGACTTGACTACCCTTAACCCGAGACTTGAAAAACCATTTTTAGAGTTTAAAAAGGCTTAGAAACTACCCTAAGTCAGTAGCTAACCCTCCTAATCAGCCCACTCTAAGTAACTTAACCAAAACAGAAAATTGATTTTTCTTTAAATTCAATTCTGACTCCACTGTCCAGTTTTAAGCCACGATTTTTTATCCTATTTTTAAAAATTCAAAAAATTCTGAAAAAATTACTGGAGATTCAGAACATGTAGAAATATACAGAAAAAAATCGGCTTAATTTTATGATCAAAGAAGAATGCCCAGAAAAATCGGAAAGATACGAAAACTGGGTGAAAAAAAAACTGCTTTGCCAAAACTCATTTTTGCCTTTGATAAAATCATTTAAAAATCAAAGTAAAAATATTTGAAACTCATAAAATGACTTACAAACAGTAGATAGGACTTTTTGAAAGTTAGATAAAAATTGGCTAAGTAAAAAAAATCACAAAGGTAGAATAATCAATTTGACAAACTTAATTTTCCACAAGTGTGCTCAAGAGAGCATGACTTTGAACCATTAATTGGCTCAAGTCATTATTCAAGTGGCATGAACATGAAATGCATGAAATAATGCAGCAAACATAATGCATGAAATGCATGGATTTAAACCTAAATGTCATGAAAAAATGCATGGCATTCATAAAGTGACCTAGACCTAAATGAACTTGCATGGCATTTAATGTAACCTATACCTAAAATGCATGAACATGCATGGCAAATAAACCTAGCTTAATAACTAAAATATGCATGGCATTTTCACAAACACAAAGCATGCTTAATCCAAAAACTCAATCAAATATCATGCAAAATGCTAACCTATCAACTAACATGGCAAGAATGCACAAAAAATGTAAAAATTCCAAGAGGGCCGAATAGCATAATGTAACAAGCAAACATGGCATTTTCACAAACACTTGGCATACTAGCATGCAAAACTAAATCAAATGACATATAAATGCAAAAATCTACCAACTAACATGGCAAAAAATGCAACACACAATGCAAAACACATGGAGTAGCCAAATGGCCTCAAGCTCCAACAAGCATGGCATTTTCACAAACACTTGGTATACTAACATGCTCAACTAAAATATAACACTTAAATCATGCAAAAATCACACAAGCATTTTCACAAACACTTAATATACTAAATCTAAAACATGCTCAACTAAGATATAAAACAAAAATCATGCAAAGACCATACAAGCATTTTCACAAACACTTGATATACTAAATCTAAAACATGCTCAAATTTAAACAACATGAAAACAGAAAATTAAAAATGCAAAAACATGATATCTAAAACATAAATGGCAACAAACAAAGCAACCAAATTAAAATATAACTCAAGAATATGAAGTAACATAACATTTAAAACATCAAAATCAAAGAAAATAACATAAACAATATGGTAAAATGAACCCAAAACAGCAACTTAAAATAAATAATGTAGGCCATTTGGCCATGGTGAGTTTATTGTAAAAATAAAATGTAAAAAATATACTTAAGAAAGAGATGAAGTAAGAACTTAAAAGAACAATAAAAAAAACATTTATTTAAAATGGAAACTCACCAAATAGAAATCAAAATAGCAAAAACAAGAATAGAAAATGAAGAAAGTGCAAGAGTTGGTGCTCAAGAGCAACCTCAAGAAGCTAATATTTCAAGCTTTTCTCTTCAAACTTTCCTTTTTTTTCTAAACTTTTCTTTTTTGCTCTCAACCAAGAAGAGAAAAACTAGTAAAAACTCAAAGAACTCAGCCAAAATGAAGATGAAAATTCGAAATTCTGACCTCCCCTTAATGTTGGCAGAATTTTACCTCTATCCTCCCCTAGGATGTTGTCATTTTTTGTGTAACCAATTTTCCATCAAATGGCTAATAATTCAAGGTAAAAAATCATGAAATTACCACCTTTAGATTAGCATCTCAGCTCTCTCAAATTACAGCTGTTAAAGAATAATGTTGACATCTCTCTTGGCCTATGTGGCTTAATCACCATGGCTTGATCAAAGAGAATCTCTAACTAACTCTTGATTTTTAGCCATTTGATTGAAAAATCAGAAGCTTCCTCCTTCCTTTGGGCTTGGGCAGGCCAGCAATTCTCTTTTCCAGTCCAACTCTGATTTTTTGAATGACCCAAAGAAGCCCTTTTCGGTTGCTTGGGTGAAATGACCGTTTTGCCCGCCGGATGCAAATAAATATCAAAAGGACTCCAAATTCAATTTTTCTTTTTTTAACACTTCCAAAGTAATAAAATATTGAGTTCTGGAAGTTTTCAAAATTATCCGAGTCCGTTTGCTATTTATTTGGATTTTTTCTTCCAAAAATGCCCTTTTATGCCCCTACATTTTACCATTTTTAAACGAGCTCCAAATCAAGATTTTTCTTCACCAATCTCTTCAAAATAATTAAAAAGTGTGATCTGGAAGTTTTCATAATTTTTGGAGCTCATTTGGTATTTTTTCGGGATTTATCAGCTTGATTTACTACATAGGAGGCCCGGGATTTGGCCATTTTGCAAACGAACTCCGAATCAAGATTTTCTTTTGCCAATCTCTTCCAAATAATTTAAAAATGATATTTGCAAAATTTCAGAATTTTTGGAGTCCTTTTGCTATTTTTCCGGGATTTATCTTCTTGAATTATTGCATAGGAGGCCCGGGATTTGGCCATTTTGCAAACGAACTCCGAATCAAGGTTTTCTTTCGCCAATCTATTCCAAATAATTTAAAAATGAGATTTACAAAATTTCAAAAGATTTGAAGCTTATTTACTATTTTTTCGGGATTTTCCTTTTTGAATTACTACATAAGAAGCCCGAGATTTGGCCATTTTGCAAACGAACTCTGAATCAAGATTTTCTTTTACCAATCTCTTTCAAATAATTTAAAAATGGGATTGAAACATTTTCAGAATTTTTGGAGTCCATTTGCTATTTTTCCCAAATTTTCCAATTTTGCCTTTTTGCCTCCGGAACCCGGTTTTGCTCAAAACAAGTCCGATTTTCAGATTTTCTTCAATTTGAGCCTTGGGCTATCCTTTTTAATCATTCTTCATCCATTGGGGCTTTGGTCTTACCAAGTCGGGCCATTTCTGTGATTCTTCCCGATTTCACCCAAATCCACTAAAAACCCTAATTCTTGGTTTTCTCCCGGATTGACTTTTCTTTCGATTTTTCTTGCAAGTGACTTCTCCATTACCCGTAGTCAGTGCTTATCTTTCATTTGGAACCTTCAATTTTGACCAATTTGATCGTTTAAGCACTTTTCCCCAAATTTCTCGGATTAGGGTTTCCTTTCTACTGAATCTCCAAATCCCAACTTCCGAACTCCATATCTTTCAATGTAGACCTCGGATTATCAAAATTCTTTCACCATTTTTCAATTGAACTTAAAATCTTGATTTTGAAAGTGGGTTGACTTTTTCAGTAGTTGACTTTCTGTGGTTGACTTTTCAGGGTTGACTTTTTTCGGGGTTGACTTTTTTTAAGTTTGACTTTTTATGCTCGCCCTCTTAAACTAAGTCTCGGAGTACCACCTGCAGGATGAAAACAGTCTTTTTACACTCGGAAACATCAATATAGGAAGAAAACATACCTGTTTAGTGGTCCGGACAAAATTAGGTGTCTACAGCTGCCCCTCTTTGGCTATTGCTGAGAATCAGGAATCAGGCAAAGATAAACCAACACTAATTTTGTACGGTCAGTGAAATCAAATGTGAAGGAAAGGAAAGGGGTTTTCTTTTTCATTCTTCTATCATTTTTTTCATTTTTTATTTTTCATTTTTTTCCATTTTCTATTTTTTTCATTTTTCCTCTTTTTTCCTTTTTTCAAATTTTTTTCATTTTTTTTTACCATACAGTAAATTGAAGATTTTGTCCTTAAATTGAATTCCCTGACTAAACAAGGCTCGACCCGTCTTAAGGAAACGAATTCGATTTGCAAGAAAGGAAATGACCTCGACGATGGTCTCGGGGCCTTAACCTGTCTTGTTCTCAGCTGTGTTTAAAATTCTGGATATCTCCTCCAGAAGCTTCGGCTATCACCACCAAAGTCTTGCTCATTTTTTAAAATGTAAAAATTCTGGGTATCACCTCCAGAAGCTTCAACTATCACCACCGAAGACTTTTTACCTTTCCAAAGGATTTTAAAACTCTGGATATCTCCACCAGAGGCTTCAGCTATCACCACCGAAGACTTGTTCATAATAATAATAATAAAAAAAAAGTACCTCGACGATGATCTCGGGGCTCGACTCGTCTTAAGAAAACGAATTCGATTTGCAAGAAAAGAAATGACCTCGACGATGGTCTCGGGGCCTTAACCTGTCTTGTTCTCAGCTGTGTTTAAAATTTTGGATATCTCCTCCAGAAGCTTTGGCTATCACCACCAAAGTCTTGCTCATTTTTAAAACTGTAAAAAATTCTGGGTATCACCTCCAGAAGCTTCAGCTATCACCACCGAAGACTTTCTACCTTTCCAAAGGATTTTAAAACTCTGGATATCTCCACCAGAGGCTTCAGCTATCACTACCGAAGACTTGTTCATAATAATAATAAAAAGTACCTCGACGATGATCTCGGGGCTCGACTTATTTGAGAAGCAAAATGAGTTCGATTATACCTGACAGCTTTAAGAGGTGATGCAAATGCTTCATGATGCAAATGCAAATGTCTTTAGTTGATGCAAACGCTTCTTGATGTAGATGCAAATGACTTAGATTGGTGCAAATGTCTTTGATGCAAATGTAAATGACTTGATTTGATGCAAACTTTCTTGACGCAGATTCAACTAACTTAGATTGATGCAAATGCTTCTTGATGTAGATGCACATGTTGAATAAAATTCTGGATAACTCCTCCAAAAGAAGATTTCTCATTTTTCAAAATTATAAAACCCTGGATATCTCCACCAGAGGCTTCAGCTATCACCACCGAAGACTTGTTCACTTTTAAAACTGTAAAATTCTGTATATCCCCACCAGAAGCTTTGGCTATCACCACCAAAGACTTGCTCATTGTAGAATTATGGATAACTCCTCCAGAAGAAGATTTCTCATTTTTCAAAATTATAAAACCCTGGATATCTCCACCAGAGGCTTCAGCTATCACCACCGAAGACTTGTTCACTTTTAAAACTGTAAAATTCTGGATATCCCCACCAGAAGCTTTGGCTATCACCACCAAAGACTTGCTCATTGTAAAATTCTGGGTAACTCCTCCAGAAGAAGATTTCTCATGTTTCAAAATTATAAAACCCTGGATATCTCCACCAGAGGCTTCAGCTATCACCACCGAAGACTTGTTCACTTTTAAAACTGTAAAATTCTGGATATCCCCACCAGAAGCTTTGAGAAATGATGCAGATGCACATGTCTTTTAACAAGGTGCTCATGCTTCATGGTGCAAATGTAAAATATTTCTTAGTGCAAATGCAAATGGCCTGGATTGATGCCCATGTTTCATGATGCAGATGCCCCTACTAATTGTGTTCATGTAACTGGTTTATGAATGGTGTAACTACAATTACCACACAATAATGAAAATGCAATGATTCTAGAAATGAAGCAATTGCTTGATATGACACAAATGCGAATTCCATGAAGAATGTAAATGTAAAGGTAAAATACAGATACTTATGGAATAATGCCAATACAAATACCCATGAATGATGCAAATGCTTACCGACACTATGCAGATGCAAAAGCTCGATAAAGGGATGAGTGCTCATGAGTGATGCAAATGCCCCCTGTTGTTTTTCTAGACTTTGGCTTAGCCTTTCAAATTCATTTTTCCTCTTCAAATCAGAGTATATCTTCAATTCATTTTGGCTATTCTCTTTGCCCCAACAGTTTTCAAACTTTCATCAACAGAGATTGAACCGGGTTCTATTTCTTCTTCTCATATCTGGAAGTCAGGACCTATCTTGGCAGTTCTATACCTTTGGGTTAGAAAAATCCTTATCTCATGTCAACATCAAAATGGGTATTTCAAAAAAAATCTCCTTATTTGTTTTCGTATTTTGAAAACTTCTGAACAAAAAATATTAACCCCACAATGTGTGATGTATAAATCTTTTGAAGATAGATGATCATTGTTAGAAATTTCTCTAAGTATCAATCTGGGTTTTTCCAACTGGGATTGGCAAGGCTTGGTATAACAAGATTCTGGCTTTTCCAGGAAAACTTCATGACAAAAATGTATATCCCTTCTAGGCTCACAAATGGAACAGGTTTTATAAATCATGAATTCATTGAGAACCAAGCAAATTCAACATTCTTTTAGTTTCCATATCAAGGTATTTTGACAAGCGTCAAGATTGGCCGGGACGTTTAAATCGGAAAGTTTAATCTTGGAGGAAAAAAAGATTCAATTTTTGAAGACAATCCTCCGAATGAGAATTGAAAATTTTAGGAGGTTCAAGAATTTTTAAATGTTCCTCGGTGACCACTTTTTTAAGAAGATCTTTTCTTTTTGGGGTATCGGCACTATCATAGATGGCATCGAAAATTTCCAAATTTACTCTTGACCGCCCATTTTTGGGTTTTCGCCCTAGAGTCCCATTCTTTCCATTTTTTTCCCCTACCATACACTTGAGAATTCTGAATTCTTCCTTAGTGAAATGATAATTCGATGAAATGGGATAAAATCTGAGGAAAAACCCTTCAAATTAAATATTCATGCTTGATCAAAATGGACTTTTAAAGCACGTAATGTAGGCCATGGCTTAGGGTTCAGAAAGAAAGGATAAATAGGCCCAAAATATGTGTTTAAGGGTAATCAGATCAAGGATCATTTCTTGAGGAGGATTCTCTTTGAAGCATTTGTCCCTTCTTGGACGTTTCTTTCCTTTTGACTTTTGTGTCTTTCTTTCCTCGTTCTTGGCTTTCAATTTGCCATGTCTTTCACACATTTTGTTTTGTATTTTTTTTTTGTTTTTCTTGGCTTTCATTTCACCATCTTTTCCTTTTCTTTTTTCTTTGACAGAGTGCGCCCGTATTATTTCGGGGCTCTATTTGCTTTGTGTTTGTCCTTGAGCTGTCACTCACTTCTCAATGATCTTTGAAAAGATCTTTCCTCGCATTTGCCCTCCAGTGTAGAGGGTAATCCTTGATCAGGGTTCAAAGAAGAAAGAATTCTTTTGGCTCAAAAGGGGTGACTATGGATAATAATTTTTTCTTGTGAAAGGGTTATGAAAGATGGCCATTCATCATATCAAGCCCAAATATTCTCATTGAAAAGCAATCCTCAGGGGAAATAGATAATCAAATTTTCATTTTGCACTTTGGAATCATCCGAATTCTCATATGCATGATATCACAAAAAATTTCTTCTCTTTTTTTCCATTGCATACCCTAATGATTTCATGTGTTAGCCCATCCTTCTTCACCATGTATCCATCATTTCCACATATGATGCCCCAATTTGATTAACCATGATAATTTGTATCAACGAGGAACATAGCAAGTCTAGGTCTATTTTGAAAAGGCTGAGTTTCCAATCTGAGTTCTTTGAAGAGACAAGGAAAATATGACCCAAAAAATAGGTTTTCTCTGGGACAAGGAATAATCTAGTTTAATCATTGTGCCCTAGGGTGTCAATCATGAAGTGATGTTTGGGTATTTGAAGTTTTATAATCATTGGGAAAGGTCATGAATGGTTTTAGCACAATCTTGACACACACCAAATTATCAAAATCTAGATTCTTGAAAGAATGTCTCATTTGTTTGAATTTCAAGGAATTCGAAAAAAATTTCAAAAAGTTCGTTCCTTTGTTCATAGCCTAGACTAAGATCTACGTCTTTTTTTATTTTGTGATGACAATGGTTTTATGAAGTCAAATCATTCATATTCCAGAAGCATTAAGTCTTTCAAGTGTTCTTGGTTTAAGAGATTTAGGCTTAGGAAAACCTAAAGAGAGGGGAGAAGGTATTGGGTCATTTGTAACACTGATCATCAATCTTCTTGAGACTATCCATTATTAAAAATTCCTTAATGCTTGTTTTTGCAAATTCAAGTTATTGTTAAAACACAATAAACACAAAGCATTTAAAATTCAAAATTCATTTAATTCATGTAGATGTTAACATGAGACAAGTGCTTTCATAATCACAGTGTATAGAACTACATGCGTCAAAAACCTAATATGATCATGCACAATGTTTCTTATGAAACTTGGCTTTCCCATCTTCAAAACTTATCGAACCAGCCTTGATGAGATCCCTGACCTTGTACTTCAAAGCGGGGCAGTTCTCTGTTGAGTGACCTTGATTGCCAGAATGATAACCACAACACTCATTAACATCATACCAGCTCGGATAAGGGGGCTTCAGAGGCTCTATTTGCATGGGTGTCACAAGGTGATTCTGGATGAGTTGAGGTAGTAGCTCACTGTATGTCACAGGAATCGGGTCAACCTGATTTCTTTTTCGCTTTTTATGCCCCCTTCGATTATTCCCAAGGGTGTTCGATTGATAGACAGATGTAAATTCTGGTGTAGTTGCAGTCATTGGTTGGTAGGGATAAAAACCTTGAGAGACATTGTTCAGGGTAGAGTAAAATGGCTGATACGAGGAGAATTGGGGAGGTGGGGCAAAGTCTTCCACGACTTGGGTATCTTCCTTTTTCTTTTCAGATGCCCCCTTGTTCTTGGTATTGGATGTCCTTTCTCCTTCAATTTTCCCATCCTTGATAGCATTCTCAATCATCTCCCCTGAAATTACCATGTCCGAAAAATTCTTCGTGGTGTTGCCGACAAGTATATCATAGTACGGGGCCTGCAGTGTATCCATAAAAATGATAGTGGTTTCCTCCTGAGTTAAGGGCGGTTGTACTTGGACGGCCAGGCTCATCCACCGTTGCGCATATTCTTTGAAGCTCTCAGTAGCTCTTTTTTTCATATTTTGCAAGGTGAGACGGTCAGGCGCCATGTCGGTCATATGCTTGTACTGGTTTAGAAAAGCCCTAGCCAAATCATTCCAAGAGCGAATCTGGTCCTTGCTCAACTGACTATACCACCTAATTGCGGACCCGCTGAGGCTATCCTGAAAACAGTGAATCAAAAGCTTATCATTATCTATATGACTTGTCATCTTCCGGCAGAACATAGTGATGTGGGCTGATGGATCTGTCGTCCCGTCATATTTCACAAAGTCAGGGATCTTGAACTTAGGAGGAATGACTAAATCGAGGACCAAGCATCGTTCTTTGGGCTCCACACTCCCGAATACGTCTGTATTTTCTACTGCCTGGAGCCTTTATCTAGCAACTGATATTTCCCTTGGGAATCTGCCAACTCAACCTCATTTACTGCAACCCTTTTCAACTTTGCCTATTCAGCTGGATCATCTGAGTTTAGGACATTGACGGGGTTAACAGTGTTCTGGGCATCACTTATTATGACCTCATCTTGGCCCTTTTGTGCCTCTAACCCTTCTCCGGTGACAAAGTTTTCGATGTATCCTTTTCCCTTGATTACGGCAGACATCAACTCCATCAATTTAGTCATCTGATCCTTAGATTCTGCTTGAGACTTTGCTAGCTGTTCTCGCAATTCTCTCTGTTCCCTTTCTATTTTTTCCATTCGGGCAACTTGTTCATCCTCCATAGCACCAGCCTGTATTAAAAGTGTACTCAGTACTTCTTCTGATTTGAAATGGAAATTCTTTCAAAGACTCCTAAAGCCAAGCCAACTTCTGTTTTATTTCCCCCAAATGTATGTCATGATGGATGAGCCATGATTGTCATTTGATGCATGTGAAGCCTAAACAATAGGATGTATGGACATGTACAATGGAAACATGCTGACTATGTATGTAATAAATACAATCACAATGCCAACATGTTGCAAGCAAAGAATAAACAAATCAACACATGGATATATGCAATGAATAATCATGTACATTTTAGTGTATTTCCCAATGAATGATCATATATCCTATGAATGCAACACGGTGTCAATTATGATACATGCAAACAATGAATGATTGATACAGAGTATATACAAAAAAAATCATGCTGACCATGTGTGTCATGAATGCGACCTAATGCTAACATGATGTATGTAATAAGCAAATTAATGCATGAACATATACATAAAAATCATGCTGATTATGAATGCATAAATGCAACCTGATGCTAACATGATACATGTATGAATGTATGGTATGACCACTAATTGATCGGATGCAAAATGCAAAAGGGGAAGATATCACAAAGGAAATAAGAATCGGAGGAACTTAATCATCAACCTCTCATGAATTTGAAACATAACCAATTCATTCCCATATCAATGTTCACAATGGTATAAACTATGTTTTACAAAATTTGAACAATGGTTAAAACTGTCTTTTACAAGCCCTTTATTCTTCCTAGCATCCTAAGGCTATAAGAGCCGGCTACTGAAAAAGTGAAATCCTATTACATCATATAAGACCGAAGTCTTTCCACCTCAATGCTGTAAAACTCCCAATCCTAATGGCGCTTTCCCAGTCCTTTATCAATCAGTGTCGTTGGATCCAACCACTTGGCATTTATAAAAGTTTGCACTTTCTTTTTGAATGCCATACAGTCTTCAACGTTATGGCCAACAATTCCACAGTGATAATCACATCTTGCATTTGGATTATACCTATTTGGATATGGTGGTAACAGGGGTTTCAATGGGATACAGGCAACCATGTGATTTTGGATCAGTATAGGGAGAAGCTTTTGGTAGCTGATTGGAATGGGATCAAAATGCATTTGGGTCTTATTCTGGGATCGTTTCTTAGTCACACATGGCCTAGGAGTTGGGGCACTTGGTGGTGGCACTAAGGTCCGAACCGGAGTGTTTACATGGGGATGTGGCAGAATAGCATGGTAAGGGTATGGATTTGGACACAGGGCCTTTGGAGGTTGTACATAGCTCGAGGTTTCTATCCCAGATACTGGATAAGGTGATTGATGAGGGAAATAGTATGAACTCGCAGTTGTTGGTGATGGAGTGGGATTCAGGAATCTCACAGTGGTCATCCCAATGGACGATTGGACCATAGTAGGGTGGGGATACTGGTTTGGACCTAGAACAGTTTGCAGGTATGGTACAGGATCCAAGGTTTCTATCTTTGGTATCAGGCTCTCAGGTTTAATCATTTTCACGATTTTGTCCACAATTTCATCAGGATTGCAACCTTTGTGGCATTGACAAGTGCAGGATCCATCAAGGGTTGTATGTTCTGGACCTAATGGTTTTGGTTGATCCGAAGGCAATGCAGAGCCCTGAGAAAGTTCCTCTTTACTTTTACCTATATCCTCAACCATTTTCAGCAATTTGGCCAGTTGTTCCTTCACCTCTCGGATTTCATGTCCACATTCCTTTTGGTTGCGTTCCAAAGCACCCAATCGTTCCTCTGATTCATTCCTCATATCTCGAACCCCTTTCATGCAAATGAAAATGTCATGAGATTAAGAATACAATTATGAATGTACATGCTCTATTCCTATGTGCATGAATATACTGATGATTAATGCATGAACATATACAGAGAAATTATGATGACTATGTATGCTATGGATGCAATCTAATGCCAACATGAAGCATTAAAAAAATGAATAAATTGATGAACGGGTATATACAAATAATGACCATGTATGTATTCTATAATGAATGACCATGCATGCTATGATGTCAAAATGATACATGCAGAGAATAAATGAATTAATACAAAGGTATACACAAAGAATGACCATGTATATCACAAATGTATTCTACAATGTATAACCATGCATGTTAGGGCTATGACATGCTGTCAAAATGATACAAATAAAGAATAAATGAATTAACACCAAGGTATATACAAAGATATCAATGATTACATGAAATTTGTGGGACCTAAATCTTGATTATTCAACAATCTCATTATGCAAGATTTGCCTCCAAATTTATGATTTTTTTTTAAACATGTTTTTTTCTCTATGAAAAACCAATCATATTATTTTCAAAAGAAATTCGGGGTAGTGGATCCTACTATGGTACAATATCCAAATGTTCATGCAACACTACCGGTTTATAGAAACCATCAACTAAAATTACCAACTGTTTATTGCAAAGAATGAGATCAATAATACAACCAAAAATGTACATGCTCTATTCACACATGAATGAAATGTGCAACATGCAAAAATGCTTGAAAAAGGATTTTTTTTTTTTTTTAAGTAGCTAATGAACATCTGCCCCAACAATATCTGCTTATTTAGGCATCACGATGCCTTCGAGGCGGAGTATCACATTTATTACGGGCGATGTACGTACATCGTTGCCCGATCTACAAAACTTCTCCAGAATGTAAAATAGGTAACAAAAGGTTTAGAAATGTTCCTCCATGTGTTCCTATCTTCGGTATATCTAATCGGAAATCCGGCCTAGGTTCACTATATGAAGGTGAATCGGTTCTAAGGCCCCGAATTGTTCCTCACTGTCGCCGGTGAAGGCTAGTAAGGCACCCCGATAAAAGCAAGTTCAATTCGTTAGAGTATATTTTCCTATGCCCATACGGAGGATTATCACGAAGGCATTAGGTACTTTATACTCCAGAAGTGTTTCACTAGCCCATACGGAGGATCAATCACGAAGGCGTAGTTACTTTACTCCCACTTAAAAGGACGGAACCCGGGTATAGGATTCATGATATGCAAATGCATGTGTAGTGTGTGTGGAGGAATAACAAACCTTTCACCACCTATTCTACAAACCTTTCACCACCTATTCTACAAACCTTATTCTAAATGCCCTAGCAATTAAAACATTCAAGAATAGTGTAACGCATTAACCAACAAGCAATTATAATATACAACCTTAAATAACTAGAGAACAATAATAAAATGTATGCACATGAGTATGAACATATTTAAAAATATTTTATTATTTTCAAAATTCTCCTTATTAAAAAAATACGAGAATTTTAAAATTAAATACCAATTAAACCAACCAAAACCGAGACTTTGATAACACACGACTAATTCTAGGCCTGACTCTCTAATAGTCCCCAATGGAGTCGCCAAGCTGTCGCAACCTAAAAAATAACGAGTCTCATCGCAAGACTTTATTATTCGTTAAGCGTGACATTAAAAAAACCGAGGAAAAGTCGACTTAATTCCTCTAGAAAAATGAAGGTTTTGAAAATGACCTTTAAAAACGACATGGAGTCGCCACCAATCTTTTTTAGCTAGGTGTGATCGGCCACCTATTAAAACCGGTTTTATAAAATATTTTAAAAATTAATTAAAACATTTTAAAAACCAATTTCAAGTCCGCGTTTTAAAACCAGAGAAATCAAAGAAGCGGGTTCGGGAGTCGGTTACGTGCGGGGAAGGATTAGCACCCCCACAACGCCCGTATAAATCGGTACCTTATTAATCGTGTGTTATCTCAAGTCTCGGTAAAAATTGGTTTTAAATTTAGTATTTCAAGTTAATTCCCAATTTAAAGAAAAAAATAATTCCTTTTTTTATTGAAAATGATCCGAAATTTATAAATTCAAAATTTTTCTATATTCCCCAACAAACGTGGCAAAACATAAATTTTTTTATTAGTTTTGAAAACTTTCCGAATCATTATCTTTTTGAAAGAAAGATATTCCTTTATTAACGATAATTGATGATATTCCCTCCAGCAAACCCGGTAGAGAACTCATGAATTATTTTAACTCGGGAATATCTTTATTTTTTATTGAAAAATCATTATCCTTTTGAAAACATTTTAAAAGATATGAATATGTATATGCATGACATAAATAAAATGACATGGCAAAATCTAAATAATATAATGCATCCTAAATGACATGATATAATTTAAATGTCTTAGCATATTCTAAATGAAATGAAATAATTTAAATGACATGGCAATAAGAAAATAAGAAATAGGAGTTCAAGCCTAGATTAAGATTTAAAAGAAAAAAAAATCTTGAATCAAATGATAAAATAAATAAATAATATAAGGTTATATAAGTAATTTAATTTATCTTTTTTTTTTTTTGAAAATAGAGTTATAATAATTTTTATAACAAACTTTTTTTTTCATTTTAAAAAATTATAGGTATAGTTATTTTATTGTTTTATTTTTTATTTAAAAATAATTAAAAAAATTTTAAATACTAGTTTTATGCACATCCATTATATAGGAAAATTTAAAATTTGATAATTTAGATAAAAATTAAAAGAATAAAACATTTATAATTATCTTAAGAGAGAAAAGTGTGGAAACTTTTTTTTTTTACCAAAACATGTATAAATTTTTATAATAAAGAAAAAATAAGAAGAAGTGAATTTTAAAATTTGATTTTCTCTTTTAAAAAAAGTAAATTATTATTATAACATTATTAATATATATTTTATTATATACAATAAAATTCTTATAAAATAATAATATTGGGATAAAAAAATATTATTTTAAAAATATTATTTAATTATTGATGAATAACCAAATTATTCATTTATCGATAAATTAATATTTATTAATTTATAAAAAAATATGTTTTCAATTCTTATACATATATATATTATTATTTTCTTTTATTAAGATACAAGAATGACTTATCAATAAAAAAGATTAGACAGAGTAAAAAAATTAATATTTACATAGAAAATTACTTGCTATAACGTGAAAAGAATGTATTGAATATGGTGTGTACATTGAAAAAAATTAAAAACGATGTTTAGTATGGTTTAGGTAGAAAGAAAAAATGAAAACTTTAGATACATATTTTGAAAAAGAACTTAAATGAAAACGTAAAAGTTGTTAAGTGAACATTTATTTATAGTATTACATCAACTTTTTTTATTTTTTTAATTTATATATTTGTTGGATCCTAAAGAATTATAAAAAAAAAAAAATTATTATCTTAATGGTATTATTATTTTAATTTACTGACCTGAATCGAAACTATGTATTTTTATTAATTGGTCGAATTATTAATCTATCGAATATTTATTGATCAAGGTTTTATTGTAATTTTTTTTATCAATTCATCCGGTAAATTAATGCTAGATTAATTTGGTCAGGGTATTAAATATAGTATAAAATAAAATTTTTTATTATATTTTATAATTTAAATTTATTTTAATTTAATATTATCTTAATAAAAATATAAATATTTTTATTGATCTATTATAAATAATAATACACATAAAATTAGAATAATTAAGATTTATATATTCATTAATTTGATTGATTTATATTTTAAATAAGAATATGTCTAATTTTTAATAATTTAGAAAAGTATGACTTTTTTATTTTATTTGATAGTGGGTAAATTATATAATTTTAAACATTTTCATTTGCTTTCTAATATGGCCAATTAAAACATTGATAAGACCATGATATAATCAAAACTACAACTTAGATATGTTTTAACAACTTAACGCTACTCAAATTTGAAAGTTTAAAATAAAACAGAAAATTTGCTTTTACATTTTCTTCAATAAAGATTGAAATTCATCAAAAACAGAGCTCGAATAAGAAAATTTTCGATCCTAATTTGGAAGTTAACTTTGTTGTTTAGCTAAATTATTTTACTACGTGGATTTCCACTCAATCATGTCAGTAATTATGCTTAAAATGATAAGAATTTATATGACTGAAATTTAGTGATATTTGGTAGGTTAATAAAACTTATTTCGTAAATCTTTCGGCTATGATCATGCATGCTAGCTAGCTTAAACTTATATATATATATATATATATATTATTGTTTGAAACTGTTTCTTTAAGTTTTCTTCTAATTTACCCATCGATCTAAGTCTTAATCTCGTCAAAAAATATTGCAGCTAAATTGAACAATATTTGATATGGCGTTCATGTGATATGAAAATGTCATTTTTGCAATAAAATTTATTGATAACCTACAATTGACACATGAAATTTTTAAAATAAAATGTTTTTTAAAAAAATAATCACTTAAAAGATATAATCCAAAATATAACTAACACTTATTATTAAAAATAATAAAAAGTTGATAATGTTAAATTTTTTTATTTTGAAATTTTATGGGTGTTAGGTGGGAGTAAGCTATAATCTTATTTAGGTTTGTACTATGTGTCAGTAAAAAGAGATGTCCATGTAAGCATCCTCGTCAGCAAATTTGACCATGTAAACATGTACCTTGTTATATTATATATACTAGTTTCTGACCTGTGCATTACCTGTGCATTATCTGTGCAATGCACAAGATAGTTTTGCTTACTTAAATATTTGTAAACATATATAAATTAATATTTTATTTTTTGCGCTTATAAACAAATATTTGTAAACATACATTTGATAATTCTTACACAAATGAACGAAATAAACAAATGGAGACTTTTTTGTTAGATGTTATTTGAAGAATATAATTAGAAAACTATCAAATATTATTTACTAATTAATAAGGTAAATTTAATTAGAATTTAAAATATAGTACATATTTAAAGAGTGAGTTGAGAGATAATATTTGTTAGAAATATAGATTAAAAGAATTGGATAAATATTTATTTTGAAAGATTTGAAAATTTTCATTCATTTTCATCGAAATTTTAATTTGAATTTTTTTTGAAAGATATATATAAAATTTTGTATACAATCTTAAATTTAAATTTTAAGATTTAATATTAGATAAGATATATTTTATTTTTATTTATGTTTATCTTACATGTCATTAAGAGGAAATGTCCACATAGGTATCCATGTCAAAAAATTTGCTATGTAAGCATAGACCTTGTTATATTATATATATATATATTATATGGATTTATATTTGATGCACTGTCAGTATATAGATCTATATACTTACAGTACAACACGTGATGCCACCTATTAAAAGTTAGGTTTAGGGTTTATGATTTTAGTATTTATGATTTATTTTTTAATGAGGTGTCACCGTAAGATTCACTGTTACTGTATAAAACAATAGACTGACAGTTCACCAAATACAAATTCTATATATATGTGATTTATTAATTTATTTATAATAAATCTCGGCCAATCGAGGAAAAAGAAAAAAAAAAGATAAGAATTCAACTAACCCAAAAAAAAAAGTCAAAAGTGTAGATGAATTTCCAAATCTCAAACACCCAGCCCTAATTTGCAATAAGTTAAAATCTGCAATTCTTGAGGATCCATTTCGCCATTGATTTTCTTGTTTAACCAATCGTTTTCTCTCTTTGTTTCTTTTATGATGGCCCAATAACATATTTTCGCAATCTTGAAGTAGCTATGCGCAATCATGGCTGACAAAAGTTCATGGAAAGAGTTGACTGCGGTGATAGGTCTTGAAGGTGAGTTAGAGAAGCCTCAAAAATGTCTCTTGGACATTCAATCTGTGCTTGATGTTGTGGAGGAACGACAATTGTTGGTTCATAAATTGGACCATGGGGTTGATGATCATACAATCGATGAAGTATTGTATGACATAGAAGACTTATTAGACGGCTTTAACACTCGACTGGGCAAGTTTGAAATAGATGCAGTTAAAACTAAGAAGGTTAGTGGAGGAAAATTCAAATATACTTCTCTTAATTTATATTTAAGATCATCCATTAAAAAGTTGAATTCGTTTCATAAAAGGCTAGCTATGTTGCTTTCTACATCATTTGTGCAACCTAAATGATCCTTTTTTGTGGAAGTGTCAAAGTTACATGGTCTAGATGAAGTTAAGAAAGAGACAATGAACGTACTTTTGGGTGACATTAAAATTATCTCTATTGTTGGGATGGGAGGAATGGGGAAAACAAGCCTTGCTCAGTGTATTTGTAATGAGGGTCAAGTTTTGGCAAACTCTGAAAAGATAATTTCGATAAGTGTTTCAGGTGATTTTGATCTAGGAAAAATTACAAGAGCAATCATTCAGGCTCTTGAAGGCTTGGAACATGATGCCTTGTGCCTCCTAACATTAGCTCCATTGCAAATTCTTCTGGATAGAATTCATCGAAAGATTGTTAAAAAGAAGTAACTTTTTGTTTTAGATGATGTGGAGACATATCATGATGATGATGGGGAAGCACTTAAAGCTTTTTTTTCAACAAGGCATGTCAGAGAGTAGGATTCTAGTGACTGCTTGTGAACACTCAGTTGCAGTAGCAATGGAATTGTCTAATGTATTTCATCTAAAAAATTAGCTCCTAACATTAGCTCCATTGCAAATTCTTCTGGATAGAATTCATCGAAAGATTGTTAAAAAGAAGTAACTTTTTATTTTAGATGATGTGGAGACATATCATGATGATGATGGGGAAGCACTTAAAGCTTTTTTTTCAACAAGGCATGTCAGAGAGTAGGATTCTAGTGACTGCTTGTGAACACTCAGTTGAAGTAGCAATGGAATTGTCTAATGTATTTCATCTAAAAGAGTTGTCTGATGAGTTGTGTTGGATGATACTTCGTCAAGTCGCCTTTGTTGGACAGAATGAGGGTAGTCATGAAAATGTAGTAGATATTGGAAGGGAAATTGCAAAGAAGTGTGAAGGATTACCATTTATTGCAAAGGTTTTGGGAAGTGCCCTGCAACATAAAACCACAAGATAAGAGTGGCACAGCATTCTAGACAATAAGATCTGGAAATCTAGTAACACCCAATTATGTTTTTAAAGCTCTATGGGTATGTTATTATGGTCTCCCTTCAGCAATAAAACGGTGCTTATTGTATTGTGCTATCTTTCCCAAAAATTTGGAAATGTTGAAAACTCTTTTGGTCCAACATTGGATGGCACAAGGTTATTTAAACTCAACCGATGATTCACAAATGGAATTAAAAGGTGAAGAGTACTTTAAATGCTTAGTAGCTCATTCATTTTTCCAAGATTTTAGCAAATGTAGAGGTGATGGCATGCATACATGTAAGATGCATGGCATAGTACATGACTTTGTCAAGTCTTTGTTCCAACATGAATTTATGATGGAGATCAAATTTTTTGAAAGTTGGAGGTCATATTTATCTTCTGCTACGAGCTTGAAGGAGGTACAACAAATTGGACCTTTTATGCCAGATTTTTCTTCGGAGGTCCAATTTGTTGAACCTTATATGCATATAATTTTTTCTGATATGAGGTCGAAAAAGCTCCAATCTGTTGAAACTTTGATTCTAGATTGTTCTTCTGTTAGCACTCGTCATTTGATATTGATGATTGCTCAAGGGGCTGATTTCCCTTTGTACATTAACACTACAAAAGGACGGACTTTTACCGACGGGATAATCTATGGTAAACGTCTGTTTTTCATCGGTGATGCATTTTACCGACGAAATATTCCGTCGAAGATATCCGTCAGTGATACTTAAGTCGGTGATACTAATTCAGTCGGTAAAGAAAAATCCGTCGGTAAAGAAACTTTACCGATGGAGTTTTACTGACGGAATATTCCGTTTGTATTGTTTTACTTTACCAACGGAAGTTTCCATTGGTATTCTTTTATCACCGACGGAATAGTTCCATCGGTTATTTATTTATCGACGTATGAATTTCGTTGGTAATGACGAAATATTCCTTAGGTAAATGTGCTTTACAAACGGATTAATCCATCAATAATTAATTTTTTTGAACAAAAAAAAATAATATTTAAAATAAATATTTAAAAAAATAAATTATTAATAAAAATGAAATGAAAATGAAAATGAAATGAAAATTTTATATAATTACACCATAAAAAATAAAATGAAATCCGTAAAAATATAAATAAAAAAATATTCATATGTATCTCTCGAATATAAAAAAGAAAAAGAACTCATCACGAGGTACTGATGTCATCCGCTTCACTTTCTACCTCGGCATTGCCTCCGACATTACCTCCGGCAACACTCAATCCTCCGATAGCACCCATGCCTCTGACTCCGGCATCACCTCCAGCAGCACTCACTCCAGCACCGACAGCACTCAATCCTAGTCCAACAGCCATGCCTCCAGCAGCATTGACTCCGGCTACACTTGATCCAACACCCATGCCTAAGGCAACACTGAGTCCGACAACCTGAGTTCCGGTCTCGCCTAATGCAACTGCTATCTTTGACTGCAGTAAAGGTGTGATTATCGTATTCCAGCTCATCACGATATTCTCAAGTCTCACAATTGAGGTCTGAATTTGCGAGACATCGGACCTCAATGCATGATAGTCCTTAGACGGCGCTGCTGTCGGCTGCTGTGTAATACTAGGACCACATGGAGCGTAACTAGCTGCATCTGAACTTTGGTGACTGCCGGGTGGATAAAAAATTTACCCTCTCTTCGGTCTCATTCCAAACCCATAAACATGCGTCCGCGTAGTCTCAATGCCCCCAATAGCATTAGACCAGGACTGAAGGTCGAAATCAGGATATGAAGACGTATCGTCCCCATATTTTTGCTGCAACGAAGCAGTATAATTTTCCTACAATCACAAATATTTAAATATATAAACAATTAATATGTGACATTGTAATGAACACGTACATAAACACAAAGATCTGGTATAATCAATTAACGTAATATATAAAATATTGATAAAGTTAAATATTTACAGTTACAGCTTTAGACTTATTGTCTACGTAATCACCTTGACCCTTTGCACGTTTATTGGTTTTATTAAACAGCTCCAGGAAAGTCACGTTGCATTACAACTCTTGTGACTACAAATTAAAAGAAGAGAGAAAATTATGTTAAACCAATAAAAATTTTGAGTTAAGTCGATAAAACTTTGAAATAATAAATTGCAAAACAAAAATTAATCTTACCATCCTTTTACCAGTAACTAGAAAGGGAACTGATCCACCAGTGTGCTTTGTAATGCTGTCATCTTTCTCCTTGTTCCTATTACTCTTGGCCTTTTGGGACCTATTTTTCCAAGCATCGGTACTCTAGACGCTATCAATTAGTTGATCCCAAATATCGACTGCTATCCAATCACACCTGTAACCCTTGCAGTCTTCTATTCGATTCGTTTAAAAGAAGGACATGGCATTGTGCCTCTCAAAATTCATCATGTCCTTGAATCGATCCTTGCACGTGGTCTCCCATAATTTCCTAACCAATGGTGTCTGCTCGGGAGGCCACTGGCATTTTCTCTACAATAAGACATTATGAATTAATATATAGTATTAAACATAATTAAATTATAATTTGACTTTTAACCAAATCATACCTCAAATATAGTCCACATAGACAGTTTCACGTCAACAGGTATCTTCGACCAAGTAGGCCACGGTCTGTTATAGTGTTGTCTGATGATGGAGGCAATGGTCGATTTTACACAACTCTCCGTGAAAGTCCTAAAATCAAGGATAAGTGTTAGTTGACGATAACTTATTTTACTCAAATAATTAAATTATCGAAATATTATTAACTTACATGTTTTGAAGAATTGACAGTCGAAACTTGTCATCCGGATTACTTGGTGTCGGTAATCCTTTCGTCCGACCTCTACCTCGTTTTTTCTGCTCAGTGTCAGTACCAGTAAACTGCGTAGGATGTGATGCAGGTATCTCTGTCTGCTGCCCCGTGCAATCATCCGCGAAATACGTTGGTGTTGGCCCATTAAGTAAAAATTGTGAAATTTTATCCAGCGGTGATGTAGGCGTCTGTAATGCGGGATCTGCTTGAGTTGCCGAAGTAAGTGTCGACCGTGGCAGTGAAGCGGGAGTCGATGTGGACGGTGCCACTGTAGAGGGAGGCAATCTGGACGGATCCACTATAGACGGAGGCAGTGCAGAGGGATGCAGGGACGATGGAGGTACTACAAATGGAGTATGTGGCGATGGAGCCGAATAAGGCGGCAACTGTCTCGGTGGAGGCCGTAAGAGGGAGAAAACGCAGGTGGCAACTCTGGTGTAGCATGCCCCGAGGACGATCCTCCAGATGGTCGAAATGCATCCCACATAGAACTTTGTTTCTTCTTTCTAGTAGTTTTACACCCTGTTCCTCGCATTTTATTTGTAAAATGAAAAATTTTAAATTTATTAATAAATATTAAATTTATTAATAAATATTAAATTTATTAATAAATAAATAGAATAACACAATAAAAAAATCACAATGAACAATAACGATAAATAATCACAATAACACATTATACAATTTAATGTAATATCTAAAGTTTTTTATGCTAAGGTTCACTTTAAATTCTATAGCACCTAATGCAGTTAAGTAATTGTCGTTTTTTCCCCTTCATTTTTACTCTTTTTCTATTAATTTATTTATTTACTTAATTTTTTTAATTATTTATTTTTGTTAACTCTTTCTTTTTTATTTTTTAGTTTACTTTTTAATTTTTTTATTGAAAAGTTTTCAAATTATTTATTCAATCAATATAATAAATAAAATTTATATAATTATTTATTGATGTATTTTAAATTTTTTATAAAATGTTTACTTTGAAAAATTTACCAATTACTTATTGAATCGATGTCACAAATTTACCAATTTTTTTATAAAATGCCTTATTGAATTGATGTCACAAATTAATTAAACATCAATTTATATAATTATGAACACATCTAAAATTATCAATACATCTAAAATTATCAACGCATCTAAAATTATCAACACAATTATCAACACATCTATTTAAGGTCATAAATTATCAGCATATCTAAAATTGATGTCACAAATTATCAACACATCTAAAATTATCAACACAACTACACAATTTATATAATTATATAACAATTATTTTATTAATTAAAATATTTAAATAAATATACAAAAATCAAGCAATTTTTAATCAAACCTGAATTCTATTGGTCGGACAGCTGGTGGCACGATTGGACGGCGGGGGACGGTAGGATGGACGGCAAGGGACGATCTGACGGATGACAGGGGCCGGTCGGACAGCAGGGTGACGGTCGGACGACGGGGGAAAGAGAGAATGAGATTCAAAAAGAAAATGGGGAAGAAGAAGTCTCGGGGTTTATTCATGCCCGAGACTATCACCGACGGAATAGGATTATCACCGACGAAAATTTCGTCGGTAAAACTTTGGATGGGAATTCAAATTACATCCGTCGGTGATAATGTATTACCGATGAAAATTTTGTTGGTAAATTCCTCATCCGTCGGTGAATTATCACTGACGGAATCTAACTATTACCGATGGATTTTTCGTCGGTAATATTTTTTGAATGTTCAGATTTGAAATTTGCATTTATTACGCATAAGATTCGGTGAAATAGTATTATCGACAGATATTCCGTCAGTAATATTCAAATTCCGTCGGTGATATAAATGTTTCGTCGGTAATGTATTACCGACTGAAAATATATCACCGACGGAAGAGTCATATTACCAACGGATATTTCGTCGGTAATAGTTTTTGACTGTTCAATTTTATTATTATTTTTTTAATTAATTTGGTAATAAATAAAAATTTATTACCAAATATAAAAATCCATGCTCTTTTATTACCGACGAAATTTTCGTCGGTAATAATGGTAATTTCGTCGGTGATATTTTGGCGGGAATCTAGGCCATTTGCGTCAAAGTTTTACTGACGGAATTAGTCAGTCGCTACTACTCCGTCGGTAATATAATATTTTCGTCAGTAATGATCAAATAATTCTTCGGTAATACGGAAAAACATTACCCAAGGAATTTCGTCGGTAATGGTTTAATTTTTGTCGCTGAAAAATTGCTTTACCGACGGAATATGTCCGTCAGTAATGATTTCATCGCTAATTTAACGTCCTCTTGTAGTGTAAGGTTGCAGTGAAATTGCGGAGCCTTATTGTTGTTAGTCAAGGGTGTTTCAGAACTAGTAAAGCATTACGTAACTTATGTAATCGATTCAAACATCTCAGGCTATTGGATTTAAGCTTGACTATAGAGGTGGCAAACGGGCTGGTTCGGGTGGGTTCAGATTCGGTTATTTTTGGATTCGAATTATTTTGGGTTCAAGTTCATTTCGGATTGGGATCATCTCGGGCTCAGATATTTTCAGATTCGGATAACTTCAGATTCGGATTTTTTCGGGTTCAAATAATTTTGGGTTCGGGCTATCTCGGGTTCGGACCATTTCGGATACGGGCTTTTTCAAGTTTGGACCATTTCGGATTCGGATAGGTTCGAGTTCGGGGCGGGCCTATATGGATTCAAATAATTTTGGAATTTTTAAGCTATAAACACTTTTTAAATTTCGAATATAATAATTAATTTCACTTACAAAAATACTAAACTTAAAATTTTAAAAATTAATAAATATTTATATAAATATAAATTATATAATAATTTTATTTATAAATTGAGTATTAATGTTTTATATTTGAATGTTTTCTATTATTTTTTAGTCCAAAAATTCAAATAAAAGCTAAATATATAAGTTCGATATATTTTCTTATAGTATGAATAAAAAAGAATTTATATATTTTGATACTTTTTGTTATTTTACAATTGTTATATACTTATATTTTTATAATTTTATAATGTTTAGTATTGAATATAGATATAATTAATTATTATATAAGATTTTGTTTTGTTCTATAAGTGACTTAAATTAAATATAAAGTAACACTAAAAAAGTAAAAGTAAAATATCATTGGCTGCATGTAAAAGAACATCATTAGAAAGAAACAATTTATAAATAAAGCCCACTAAACATTTACATAAATAGCTTTGTACTCTTAACCTAATAACTCATGGGCTCTTATAGTCACTTAGTCCAACACATTTTTATTTTTATTTTGCTTTATTATGTTTTCTAGTTATTGTATGATAATTTTTTTAATAGTATTTTAAATTTTCAAGAATTTGTTCTTATATTTATATTTTTTTTTGACATAATTATAAATACTAACATAAGAACATTAGATCTA
This sequence comes from Fremontodendron californicum, assembly GCA_030761205.1. NCBI lineage: Eukaryota > Viridiplantae > Streptophyta > Magnoliopsida > Malvales > Malvaceae > Fremontodendron > Fremontodendron californicum. The sequence continues at coordinate 20,091,771 of JAULJL010000030.1, read as the reverse complement.
ATTGAATACACTAATTGACCAAATGTTTAATTAAAATGGTGAATAGTAGACACAGAAGAATACCAATCAATTGCTTTAATTTTAATAATTAATACTTAAAAATTTTAAGAAACCATGATATATAAAAGGTAATTTATATATTATTGATATAATTTTAATATTTGATATTGAATATACTATAATTAATGATTATATAAGAACTTTTTTTGTTTTTGTTTTATGAGTTAAAATAAATATAAAGTGACATTAAAAAAATAAAAGTTAAAAATCATTTGGCTACATTTTAAAAAACATCATTAGAAGGAAAGGAGTTATAAATAAAATCCATTAAACATTTATATAAATGATTTTTTACTCTTAACCCAATAACTCGTTGGGCTCTTAGTTACTTATTCCAATAAATTTTTTTTTTAATTTTTTTTTTTGCTTTATTAAGTTTTTTAGTCATTGTATTATAATTTTTTTAACAGTATTTTAAATTTTCAAGAATTTGTTTTTATATGGATATAATTATAAATACTAACATAATAACATTAGATCTAATTGTATACACTAATTGGTCAAATGTTCAATTAAATATTGAATAATAGATATTAAAAGAATACTAATTAATTAGTTTAACCTTAATAGTTAATACTTAAATTTTTATAAAATCCTAATATGTAAAAACTAATTTATATAGTAATTGATATAATTTTAATATTTTGATCATTTTGACTTTAACATTAGATATAATCAATTAATCATATAATCGAATAATAATTATCCAATTATAATATTAAATATCAGACATTATTAAAAAGGCTATCGGTTATCATTCACCAAAAATATTTAATATGAATAATTGATCAATTATTTATCTTAGTCTTAATAGTTAAAAATTTTAGGATACTATGACATGTAAAAACTAGCTTATAGTAAACTATTTAAACCATCAAGGGTGCACTCTATGTCTTAGAACTCTTATATTGTCTAAAGCCCAAGACATAAAAAATACTCACTTGAGTGAAATAAGGCGCAATATGTATATATGCGTGTTTTCATAGGTGTGTCTGTGTATACATATAAAATAAACTTAAGATATATAATTATGATAATAAAATCTAAAGAGTGATTTAGTTTATCCTACAAAACATTATATCTAATTGTATATTTAATATGTTTCAAATTAATTTTATTTTGTAATTCAATTTAAAGATTCACTATTAATTATTTTTATTGATAATACATTATTAATATAATTAAATAATAATTATAAATATATTTCATAAATAAAATATTTTATTTAAAAAAAGTATCATCTATTTATTTATTTTTTTAAATAAAATCATATAATTATAGTTTAGGTTTTTTTAGTTATAAATTCATTTTTTTACGGATTTCAACTCGGATTGGTCTCGAGTTCGAATTGTAATAAATTTAAACTTTTACGGGTTTGAATTTTTTTCAAATTCATATTTTCTCAAATTCAAATTTATTTTTTAAATAAAATCATATAATTATAACCGATAACGAACTTATTCAAATACTCAAAACTCAAGTATTTAATTTTAAAAGAAAAAACAAAAAACTCTAAAGTATTTAAAAAAGAAAATTTCGCGCCAAAGTAATATCTTCATCTAAGTCCTCGTAGCTTTCACGAACAATGAATAATAATAATAATAAAAAAAACTCAGATTTCTTTTCCTCCGATAAATCTTCAGGAAATTTGAAGGTAAAACAAAAATATCTTCGATATCAACAATTTTTTTTTGGGTTCGCAATTTCTTCTTTTTCATCTCTTTTTTCCCAATTTTTCTTAATTTTTAATACATTCTTCTGTGAATTTCTAGGGTTTTGACTGAGGTTTGATCAAGTCGCCAGAGAATCGGCAGTTTTGGACGGAATTTCGGGTCAACTTGCTGATAAAACGGTAATTATTACTCTGTTTGGTTGTTAAGAAAATTCAGGAAAACGAAAAAGAAAACTTTGGAAACCTCGAACAACAGGTTTTCATTTTCCATGTTTGGAAACTCATGAAACTACGACGTCCTTCTGATTTTTCGAGCCTTATAGTAATGTCAGAACCGGGATCAAAATAAATGTCAATTTTCCTGATTAATTGAAATTCCGTGAATTTTTAGGGTTTTTTTATAAATATTTTCTCTAAAATCTGATGATTAATTATCAAAACCTGATTATGAATAATTTATGAATTAAATTTTCCCTAAAATTTTCCTCAAGTTTTCAAGTTTTTTCAACAATTCAGTATCTGGTGCTTATCCAAATGTAAAATTTCAACTTACTAGTTTTGTTAGTATTTGATCATCACTTTTGCTACTTGCTTTGTACTTTCAAAAGGCAACAAAATTTCTTTGATTACTAAAGCAAAACAAATATTTTGAAGAATTAAAAAAAAATGGAAAATTTTTGAACAATAAAAATCATGGTTTTACTTTTGTATACGAAGAGTTGTTTATTCAGATTTTCCCATTCACCCATTTAATTAAATTTTAGGAAGCAAACAAGTAAGAAGCTAAAATAACAAGCAAATGGAGCATTAGATTAATATTGATTAACACCATGAATTCTTACTTATTGGGGCCAAAGCTTTGTTTTCCTTTTAATTCATGAAACACCAAACCAAGGATTTAAATTATAGTCACGTCGCATTTATAATGAATGTTACCACGGTCAATTGCGATGAATATTGACCATGAATATCGACGAAGGAGGGAGCCGAAACCGCAAAATAACGGCCGTAGCGTCACGTTGCGACTACTATTTAAATCCTTGCACCAAACTATATCAATTATTGACTTGAATTTTATGTAGGCCTAAAGAATCTTGCCCTGATGGTTGGTTCTAATATGCAGATACAGTTTATAATTGATCAAGACTAACACAATCAATTGAAATGAGATGCAATGCATGCTGGCGTGAGTTAGAAGGGCGAGCCGTTTCCACTACATGTGGTCACCTCTTGTGTATCCAAGTGCATTTCATTATTCTGCCATGGCGGTTTAATACATGTTATATCTTTTCCTTGCCATTGTTTAAGATAAACAGTATGCGTTGCAAAGATTCCTTGACATTGTAAATAGGCACTGAAGATGCGAGCAAGATCCTTAGCAATGATGCAGCATGTCCCATTTGTGATCAAGTTCTCTCTAAGAGGTAAGAATTTCATATGGTGGAAGTAGGTCATTGTAATGCTTTCTAGAATTTTGAAAGGTAATAGAGTTGCATAATTACAAAATTATAATATAAAAAGGGAACTGGGAGCTTATTATATGTAAATATAGACCTGTTAAGGGATTTAAATAGCGGCCGCAACGCGATGTTACGGCTGTTATTTTGCGGTTTTGCCGTCGATATTCACAGTAGATATTTATTGGAATTGATCGCTGTAGCATTTATTAAGTCTGCAACCGCGATAAACACGACGCGACCGAAAGCACTTATGCAATCGCAATTTAAATCCTAAAAAATATTCGATATTGCTTATTTGACATGACTGGTCTGTCCTAGAATTTTCTTTCCTCTTTTCACTAGTTTATAGACTGCTTACCAAATATATATAGGTGAAAAAATTACCTGTTGTTGTTAATTTGTTATCAAGCACCAGGGTTAGGATTGTTCTGCATAGCTTTTACTTTCATTGACTTGTATGTTGTATCTTATTAATTTCAATTCTACTCACTTAATCTGGGAATTTTTGTTCTCAGTCTAATGAAACCTGTGGATATCAACCCAAATGATGAATGGATAAATGTAAGCAAATGCTTCACTTGGATTGTTGTATACAGCTTGTTTTGTTTATACTGATTAAGACATCTCCCGAGTTAAATCTACAGTTCTACACCATGCTCTAGTTTTTCTTTGCCTTCCATTTTGGTGCTGCTTTATTATGTGTCTAATTGTTTTGTTGCACACTAATATGATGCGTTTTATTGCAGATGGCAATGGCTGGTGTGTCTCCACAGATATGTATCTTTCATAATATAGACCATGTGATTTTCCAATTATATGCTCTTTTTGTTCTGAAACCTCAGTGTATCAGACAGTAGAGATCTACTAAATATGTTGCTCCGACTCTTCATTTTTCTTGAAGTACATGTGTCCGTCGCATATCCGAACATGGGTATGGATATACCATCCTCCAAAGACCCTCCAAATACATAGAAATCTAGGAAAAAATTGAACATACTCGTGTCCGACACTCACACCCGAGTCCAAGTAACATAGTTTACTAAAATAAAATAAGAAGAGGACTTCATTAGTTGATTGTAATGTTCTATTTCATTTGAAAGTGTTTGCAACTAAGAGAGAGAATAGATTCTGATCAACAAGAAAGAAACCTTTCGCACATGCATTTCCTTAATGAATTTAGTGATGAAGAGTGCATACAGAAGTGTGATGTTTTGCATTGGGCAAAAGGAATTAGAGATGCAGTACAAGATGAACAGAATTGTAGCTCAGTGCAGGCAGAAATGTGAGGCAATGCAAGAAAAGTTCTCAGAGAAACTGGAGCAGGTGCATACTGCATATCAGAAAATGGCCAAGAGGTGTCAGATGATGGAACAGGAAATTGAGAGTCTTTCAAAGGATAAGCAAGAGCTCCAAGAAAAGTTTTCTGAGAAATCAAGGCAAGTCTATATTATTTTCTTTGAACTTGTTAATTCTTTTTGCCAAAGTTTATTGTATGCTTCTTGAACCCTGCTATTCTGCATATATCCAAAATTCCAGACAGAAGAGAAAGCTTGATGAAATGTATGATCAATTGAGGAGTGAGTACGAGTCAATGAAACGGTCAGCCATCCAACCTGCAAACAATTTCTATGCTAGAAATGAGCCCGATTTATTCTCAAATCCAGCAGCTAACATGATGGATAGCAGAGAGCCTCATCGAAAGGGTAATCATGTTCTTTTGTTATTTTCTTATAATAGTAATGCAATCTGTGTATTCATGTCGCTTTTGTGTTATTTTTCGTCTCATAATCGTATTTAAAATGTTATATATTTATATAAATTTTGACACGTTAATAATTCGTGTTATATAGATTTTGACACGTTCGTGTATTCATACCGTGTTCGTGTTATTTTTTCGTGTCGTATTTTAATTATTTTTCTCGTGTTGTGTAATCATGTCGTGTCCAATACTGTCAGGTTCCTGCTAAACCAGCTGAAAAAAGTTTACTAAACTCCTTTAAACCTATGTTTCTCTGACTCTTTATTATTCTTGAAGTACCCTAGTCCAACACCCGTGTTTGACACATATCCGGACATAGGTATGGGGATATGATCCTCTAAGGACCCTTCAAATACAAGGAAATCTTAGAAAAGTTGAACATACCCGTGTCCGACACATACCCGTGTTTAACACTCACGCCCAAGTTCGAATAACATAGCTTTAAACAGTTAATATCTTTCCTTGGTTCCTGCTATCATGATTTGAGTCCAGTGTGTAGTAAGTCATTTTTGTTTAAATATTTCCCTAGCCAGTTAACTTATTTGTTGCAGATTGGTCGATTTTTTCTCCCGGAACTCCAGGGCCTCGAGAGTATGGATGGCCAGGAAGACAGAATAGTACAAACTCTGGTCCTTTTGACATATCCAGTGGCTCACCATTAAAACAAGCAGCCATTCCTGTTGATGTTGGGAATAGAAGGGCTAGTTTCCACCCTGCTTTTGGAGCTGCTAATCCTTCAATGACTTTAAGGAACCTGATAATCTCTCCTATAAAGCGGCCTCAGCTCTCTCGTAACCGCACTCACCTCTTTACGTAAGCAAAACTATATAGGTATGCTCAATTTACCTTGTTGCTCGTTTGCTGAATTTCATTGAAATCTTGATTTGCCAGATTGTAGGCTCCGAAGTCGTGGGCTTATCATCGGCTAAGAACAAAAGAATGAGCTAAAACAACGGCTAATTGCATTTAAGAATCACAAATTAGAGGTATTACACTGTTTCCTTTTTCCATTACTGATTTGCATGATAACTTTGTGTCGACATAAAAAAATAGATAGAATTTGATGGAGATGTAGTTTTAAGAACAACTTCACCTTCTGTTAGTAGCTTTTTCTTGGATAGTAAAAAAAGAGGGATATTATCTTGGAATCAATTAAACCATGCTCTAACTTTTGCAAATAATGTATGTATTAACTATGTTTCTCGAATTCGGGTGTGAGTGTCGGATACGGATATGTGTCCGATATGGGTACGTTAATTTTGTTTTCAAGATTTTTCATGTATTTAGAGAGTCTTTAGAGGGTCATATCCACATATTCATGTTTGAATATGTGTCGGATACGAATACTTCAAAAAAAATGAAGAATCGGAGTAACTTGTGAGAGAGCATGCACATGGAGAAAGAAAAACATTGATACCCCATAAGTATGTGGATATATAAAATTTGATACATTAGCGGTGAATCTTTTAATTTTGAGTGGGATTAAAAAAATTTCACATGTCCCACTTCTTTTTTAATATATTCTAAGGAGTACGTGTCATTCTATTAACTTATTTGTGAAATATAAAAACTGAATTGACGATTTGATCAAATTATTTGATCAAATTATTTCTCTAACAAAAAAATATATATAATTTCCATGCTTTTAGAATTGCCAATTTCCGTCCTTGATTGAGTTTGTAAGATGGAGCCTACCAACCCAAACAAGTGTGCCCATTATTGCAGCATTTAATGAGATCTATTTCAAGCAACTGTTGTAGTTGATGAATGCTAAGATCTTTTTATTTGGTAAATTGTGGAGTTGTGATGAAATGTGTGGCTAGACGCTATACTGTTTTCTATACCATGATGAAAAGTATGACCCTAGATCTATTTAAGGGTTGAGTTTGGACAAAGATTTTTTTAATTTGGATTGATTCGATTTAATTTATTGTTCATCAATAAAAAATATTTTACTTAAATTTAATTAAAATATTAATATAAAAATATATTTTTTAAAAGAGTGATATGAGCTTTCGAGTCAACTTGACTCTGATATGGATAAAGAAAATAAAAAAAATTCGAATCGCGGTCCGATCCATGAACAAATCTAGTATGAACCTTTATACAATTTTTTTTATAGAAATTGTAATGAGTTTTCTAAATTGTGAATTGAATACTTTCTTCATTCTATCTAACATATGACAGATTGAGTTGCCATTGATATTTTCGAAACAAAAAGATCTCACATCCTTAACCGTTCGATTGAACTGTAACTTATAAGTAAGGTTTATCTTTTCTTAAATGGAGATCTTTTTTTCAGAAGTTAAAATCTTGGAGGCAAGCTCTAAAATTACAATTGTAGTTGGATGCAGTCCAATAATCACTGTATTATTGACTTATAAATAGATTTGTTCAAGAGTCAAGTTATTCGCTCAGTCTGACAGATTCAAATCGTATTAGATCAAACTTAAACATAGGTTTTTCTCATTCGGATCAATCCAATCTAGTCCGAATTATTGCTTATGAATAAAAAAATATTTTTTAATTATAAAAATATATAAATATTAATATAAAAATAAAAATAATTTTTAAATATTTTGTGAATAGTGAAACGGACTGTCGAGTTAGCTCGACCTCGATCTGGGTAAAAAAAAAATTTTGGGCCGCGATCCGACCCAGCTTGGCCCATGAACAAATCTACTTATAAGTAAGAAGGCACATTTTTTCAAAGGACAAGCATCAGAAGCAGACAATACTTCATAATTGAGCATGTTGATGTCTTTTTGTATTGTGATGGTATTCTTGAAGTCATTGCTGATTCGAGGTTTCGAAAAAGAGAGGAGATATGTCAGAGGGCACCGGAGGGTGAGCTCCGGGACACACTTCGATGATTAAGTCGGTGTTTAGAGGAGGAAAAAAGATATGAGAGAGAGAGAGAGAAAAATGGTCTTAAGAGAGAGAGAAAGAGCTTAATCGTAAGTAACCTTGAAGAGTGCTTTATATAGGGGAGGTTGGGCGAGCTAGTGCTCGCCCAACTAGTTCCGCGTGTCTGACTCTGGTAGGTCGTTTGATGTAAGCGGCCTCGGGGGGCCTTGTCGAGTAGATGACTGCATTAAATGTTCGTCGTCTGCAGACTGTAGCATTTAATGCCTTGCACTGCCCTAGGTGGGCGCCGAGGTGATTAGAGATGTGATCTTTGAGAAGAAGGGGGATGGCCACGTGTCCTGGGTTTCTGTTATTGATGCTCGTTGGGCTTGTCTAGTTGGGCTGTTCAACAGGGCATTGTGCTTGGTGGACTGAGTCTGCTCTTCTCTTGATAAGCTGATTAGGTTCAACAGAGCACATTCCAACAATTTTTGCATCGAATATATCAAATATAATTGTTTATAATCCAACAATTCTTGCATTAATAATATGATATCATAACTTGCTAGCTTTTAAATTGGCAAAATTTATTTTTAGTTTAAGAAAGGCTTTAATATAAAATTGCCTCCTAAACTATACTTCTTTTCTCATTTTGATACTTAAATAATTTTTAATCCTATTTTGATACCTATAATATAATTTTTTACCCCGATTAGGACTAAAAATTATACTATAAGTATCAAAATAGGATCAAAAATCTTTTGAATACCAAAATAAAAAAAATATATATAATACAGGAATAATTTTATATTAAAACCTTTAAGAAATTAACTATCCATTGTTATCCATATGCAAAATATCTCTTTAGGTCCAATTAACGATGTCCCTTTTTGCATGAAAAACTGTCCAAGTATTTTGAGTGGAGTGTGGTTTGGCCCCTTGTTTCGGAGGTGTTTTGAAAAGTAACATCTAAAGGTGTTTATCTGGCGGTTCCAATTTTTTTATAATTTTTTTCTAAATTCGGTTCAAAGATTTGAAATATCATTTAAAAAATATTAAGATATTAAAAAAATATATTTTTATATATAAATTTATAAATTTAAATTTTTTTATTAATAAATAATAATTTAGATCGAGTCGGATCAATCTGAATTAATAAAATGTATATCAAAACTTAATTTAATATGAATCAAATCTAACAAATAATTCGATTCTTCAACAAATTTAAAACTGTGTGTCTACTTATTTAGCATTTTGTTTTTTTCTGTGGCTAGTGTTGGAAGTCTCGATACTATTTGATTTGAACTACTTGAGATTTGTCGCCCTCTAGGAGTCTAGTTCCCGACAGGAGAAACCTCTGCTTTGCAAAGAGACTTTTTGCTGTTTTGGTTGATGACAAGAATTTGATTTTGTGCTTGATTAGTGACCACAGGATGACACAAAGATCTTCCAAATCATAAGTTGGAGTCAGCGAGTTGCCAAAAAACCAAAAAGGGGGTAATTGCCCTAAAAATATCTGCTCGGATAATTTGTGTTACAATCGGTATTGAAAAAATCAGATTGGATTGAACGATTGGATCGGTTCAATCGAAAATCGGTGACTGATCCGATCCGACACATATCAAAGAATCAGAGATTCAATGAATCGGTAAAAAACTGGTTCATTTGGTAAAAAATCGGCAAAAAACTGGATTAGAATTAATATTATTTTTATTATTTTTGTAAGTGATGAGATTTGAACATTTAACCTCTTAATCATATAATAAAGATCATATCATTAAGACAAATACATATTTTTATTAACTAATTACTATAATTAATACTTGTTTAATATCAAAATCATATATTTAATATTTAATTTATTTTTTAATTGAATAATTCGGTTCAACCGATTCAATCGGTTGAACCGATAACCCGGAGATCACATCGGTTTGACTCTCGATTTGGTTTTTTATTCATTGGTTACAATCAACAAATAAGTATATACATATATATATATATATATCTCATCTTTGAGTTCTTAAAAATTATGTTATCTGGATTGAGATGAGTGTCGAATACGGGTATGTGTCTTATATAATATAAGTATGTTCATTTAAAAAAACAAATCATATATTTAGAGAATCATTTTCTTTATATCCATGTTTGAATATGTGTCAGAAACAAATATCGAATACGAATATTTAAAAAAAAAATGTTGAGTAGGATAATATATAACTTAAAAGTAAGCATTTTTTTTTTTGGTACATTTGGATACAAGAGAGAAATTTAATTAGTTGGGCATTTACCCTCTTAAATTGTAAAAGAAGATGATACCCTTAGGTTAAACCTAAATTAAATCATTGTTTCATCAACTCATTGTCGAGAATCTAAACGTTATAAGTTATGTTTTTTGGTATATGAGTAAAGACTTACTAAAATCGCAATTTAACTGGTCCTATCCTATCTTTTTCGAGTAATTATAAATTTTTTCCGACGGTATCTCTAAAACATGAGAACCCAACAAAAAATTTTAAGTCAAATTAGCTATATAATCCGCATACCTATTACTCTCCTTATAAATATGTTGAATTCCTTTATGCTATGTTTTGGGAAAATGAATTTGAAAATTTGGATTTGAATTTGAATTTCATTTGCTATATAAATTGTGAGAATGAAATGCATACATTATGTATAAATTAGTTAAGACTCAATATGATTATATATTTGAAATGTATAAAAATATGAATTTCAAATTCACAAATAGTTATAGGTATTTCAAATTCACCACTAAATAGGCATCCAACAAATCCATGGATTTTAAACATAATCATCAATGTTACTTTTACATGTGTTTTATTCACAATTTACATTATTTTTGAAATCCAAATCCATCTTTTAAAATCCAAGTTCTCAAATGAAATCTTAACCTATCCTCCTTTAATCATTTGAACACAATCATTCACTACCCTTTCTTTATGAAGCTTAATTACCCTCACTACATCATCAAATTCAACAATCAAGGTCTGAACATTAAAAGAACAAGCTAACAATAACCCTTCCTTGATACCCAAAATTCTAATTATAAGTAGATATGATAATTCGTGTATCCATGTCGTGTTCGTGTATTTTCTCATGTCATAATCGTGTTTAAGGTGTTTTACATTTGTATAAACTTTGACGTGTTAATAATTTGTGTTATATAAATTTTGACATGTTCGTGTATTCATGTCGTATCCGTGTTAATTTTCGTGTCGTATTGTGCTTTGTATCGTATTTTAGTTATTTTTCCGTGTCATATCCAATAATGCCAGGTCTAATTATAAGTATCACCGATATCTTTAGACTTCCAATCTTAGCTCAAGCTAAAATCCCCCATAAAACTTAAAATTCAACAACAAAATTGCTCCTATGCTTCTTCCTCTTGAGGGAGGGGATCAGATTATCACTGAACAAATTGCCATATAGTGACGGTTCAAAAAGCGTCAGTAAATCTTCAAAATCCGTCGCTAAAAGTCCTAAAACCCTATACCGACGGTCAAAATGACTATTCCGACAAAAAATTAAGCGACGGTAAAACCCTCGTCGGTATAGACCTATACCGACGGTAATGGTGACCGTCGGAATAGGATGTATAACCTATACCGACGGTTTTATGCGTCACTAATGTTACTACCGTCGGTATAGCCTATGTTGGGGTAGCCCCTTTTACACCTTAGCTATACCGACGGATTTTGTATCCGTCGGTATAGATATCGCATCTATACCGACGGATTTTGTATCCGTCGGTATAGATATCGCATCTATACCGACGGCTTTTGTAACCGTCGGTATAGATACCGTATTTATACCGACGGATTTTGTAGCCGTAGGTATAGATACCGTATCTATACTGACGGATTCTGTTTCCGTCGGTATAGATACCATTGATATACGTATACCGACGGTTTTTTTTTGTGTCCGTCGGTATAGATTAAAATGTAAAATATACAATTAACCTATAGCGACCGTTTGTCGTAAATTAACTGACGGTTTACTCGATCAGTATACTATACATTTTTTGTTGTTATATGAACTGTCAATATAGAGGTCAGTAAAAATAAATTTTTTTCATATTTTCAATTACTAATATTGATATATTTATAATTTAATCCAAGATAAAAAATCCATTATATGAAAGTACAAAAACCATTATAAGAAAGTACAAAATATTTCATAATATTAAAAATAAAATTACAAATAAATTGTCTTAATTATATAACTTTTACAAGCTAAATAGAAGTCGCAAGCTAAAGTCATAATACAGTGAAATAAGCAATCCAAATCTCATGAATATTCCTATCGAGCAACATCTGCATAAAATTGACAAATATTAACCAATGTGCAGCAATTAAGTAATGAAGTCAATATAGAAGAATAAAATAATCAAGTAGTTTACCGTCTTCATTTTCATTAACTTGATGACTAGAAGTTGAAGACCTTATTATTGGTGACAAATTTGGAGCACTACCAGCATCAGGTACCTAAAAAGTATATGTTATGTCAATATATATTTATTGAATTAAGCTCAAAAGGCAAAAATATAATTAAATAAAAATAGTAACTTAATTTGCATAAAGCTCAAAAGTATATGTTTCTAATTCAACTGACAGAGAGCTTCTTTCATTGAATGTTGACCAATGGATCACAACACCTCTGCTAAAATTACTTATGTTACTCGGATGAGAGTATCGTATACGGATATGTGTTTGATACGAGTTTGTTCAATTTTTTCTAAGTTTTTCTATGTATTTAGAAGATCCTTGGAGAGCCACATCTCCATACCCATGCCCAGATATATGTCGGACAAGAATGTTGGACACGAATACTTCAAAAAAAATGAACTGTCGGAACAACATAGAAAAATACTATTAGTTATCCATCAGACTAACATCTGAACCTCATCAAATGGATATATTGTCTCAAATAAATTCTGGTTTGTAAGCAAATATTGATCCGTAGCTAGCATTTATAGTTCTATGAAGCTGGGGTATATAATATTCCTTGCTAGTTGTTACCTGACAGCTATTTTCAAGCACACAAGTAAGAAATAACAACGTTGTATATACTGTCTGTTTCCATTTGCTGGCAATTAGCAACCTACAAGAAAAATGAAAAGGACATTCCAACCGACCAAACACCTCTATCCCTATGGCAAACCTCGCAACATCTCCAAGGTCCAAGCCCAAAATTGAAGTGGACTTGTCTAGTCCAAGTCAGCACGGATGTAACGATTTAAAGGTCGATGAGAGAAGCTATGTGAGAATTAGGCTAGATTTTTTTTCCTATCCCTATTCTATGATTGATAAAAAATTAATTTAAAGTCAACTGATAATAAATGAAATAATTTAAAATTTAATAAATATGAGATAATACGACTTAACAAATTTCATTATATATACGACTTAACAAATTTCATTATATATATTTATTGATGAAGAGAGGAGGACATCTAATCTAATCTAATCATTCAGCAACTTAATTTGCATAGACTGTGCTTTCAAGCCGAATAAGGAAAGGTTTGCTGATAAGTTCAGCCAACTCAACTAAGACTTGATCCCAAATTAATGGAGATCGAATAGTGCTTAAAAACTTTAATTTCTTCCAGTATGCTAGGATAATTCAACAATGACTTATGTTCTGCTGAAGTTGTAAGAGTATGCTAGGATAATCCAACACATGATTTCTGATCTACGATCACAGCCAAAACACAAAAGGGTTTCTTAGTCTTTACTTTCCTCGAGCACAATTTTTTTTTTAAGGAAATTGAAGCCAATAGCAACATTACTGTGAAAGAGCCTTCATAATGCAATAATGCATGCAACAACTTTTAGTGCACTATCTTAGAGACATGACCACATTCTCATAACTTACATGAATAAACCACGATCTTCAAATGCAATTATCACTCAATTTCATCACAATAAGAAGTATTAACCTCTAAAAAACTTCTTGTTGGAGACACCAAAGAAAGGAAAGGAACCAACCAAAATCAACAAACAAATACGCCAACTGGATAGAGTAAAATCAAATGGAATTTCAGTAATCCACATTGTTAATTTTAATTGGTATCTCATTGTTCACCTAAGTTTCAATCACATCCTTTAAGTTTCAAGACATCTCTTTTTATGAGTAAAAAGAGTTTATAAGAAAGAAAGAAAGAAATGTCTACAGAACCCAGGAAATTAATTATAGGAGCTTCACAAACAAAATTCACTAAGATGAAACTGAACCTGGAAGGCAAAGGGCAAATGATAAAAGATATCTAACCTCTTCAAAACTACTATGAATCATAGGAAGAACTATTGGAGTCACATGGGCACGAACAATCAGACTAGCAGTTCCCCATTTTAATCGTCTTATAGCTGCATCTTCTTGGGATACTTTACCTTTAGGAAATATATGTAGCTGCTAGTTGATAATAGAAAAATTAGGAAGCTTAAAGCCATGAAGTTTCCATATTTGAGAAAAAGAATCTCATTACAGCAACACAAAACTAAATTATAAGCTTTAAATTCTATAAACAAGTTTAGTGTATTCATCAATAACACTACAAAATCCAAAGCAATTCTCAATCTCTTAGGAGTCTTGTGGTCAGAATTAGAGCTTTATGAATGCTGCACCATTTAATGATCTAGGTTAGACAGACAGAAGATTAAGTTGGTGATAGTGTATTAGGTGTAGGTAAAGTCTGAAGATGATGCCCCTAACGTATTACCAAAATAAACAAATTCAAGATGTTGAAGATGAAAATGACTAATAATTTCAGATAGAGCTATATGCTTTGTTTTATATTTGCTTCATATCTCATCTTTCAAATGATTTTTCCTTCAAGAAAATGGGGGAAAAAGGAAAGAAAAAGAGTTCCAGAATCCAATCTTAATGACTTTCCTTTTCTTTTCTTTTTTTTTTTGGTTTGTGTGCATGCATCTTGGCTGGGGTCGGCTCCTAAGGCTAAACCGGATCTAAAGAGTAAAGAGGAGAAAAAAGATAAGAGCATAGATTCTTACTTTAATTTATCTATTCAGTAAAACACAGAAAAGTTGAAAAGAACAGTATTGTACATTCTAGTTTTGCTTCTGATGCAACTTTGATTGGTTAGGGTTAAACATTCAAACCATAGCTTGAAGGAAGTTTATACAACAAATGATGGAAATAATGGCTCCTGAGAAAGAATGAAGATGGCCTAATTAAGTTAAGCTATATGATTTCCACAAATGCTACAATCCCAACTTTCTTGAGAACCAGTTTGAAAGATTAGCTATTACAAATCCAGCAAACACCTGCAATGCAATAATACACCATACAAAAGAATGTAAAACATAGAGCACACTGTGTGTCACCACAAAATCTAATCCACGGTAGAATTTACCTGAGTTGAGCCAAGAATGTAAATTGCCGAGTAATGACGACCGTGAATGACCATGTCAGCCAAACAGCCACCATTGCGAGAGAGATGGTAAGTGACATGCCCAATATGGCTACTAGAGAAGTTGTCCGCACAACACATAATGCCCTAGAGAGGAGAGGTAATTTGAAGAAAGATTAAGAATACATGATGAAACTTAAGATCATAAAAGTTGCATCTTGCATGCTGAGTGCATGAAGCACTTGGAAAATGATGCATACCAAAAATAATCAGAGTGTGGAAAAGCCATTAGCAAGGACTATTTCATCCTATTTAGCAGAGTGTGGAAAAGAACAATACTGTACATTCTTACTTTATTAAAGTACTGTACAACTCCATTTCTTTACTTGAAAAGAACATTACTATACATTCTGGCTTTTGATTAAGAATTGCTTGGGCTATCCTGCAGCAAGAGATAGACAAAAAAAACAAAACAAAACAAATGGGCAGCAGGTCAAAATTGATTGCCAAAAAATGCAAGTTACCTCCTTGATAACTGGTTTGTTGAGCTGCCACATCTAGAAAACCAAAACCAACATTCTAAACAAACAGCAGTGAAAGACAAAACAAGGTCCCCTTGTCTTTCAAATAAATAAAAATACATAGTTATATCCTTTCTCTACGGGTTCAGTTCCTTTAGTTGACTATTCAACAGACTAAATTCAAATAATTTAATTGATATAAACCATGTACAATAAGAAAATCACAAAAAAAGGAGAAAAAATGTTTAAAAGGACAGAAATTGAAAGGAGTCTAGAAAGTACCTGAATCGAGATGAATACGGAGTGGACAGTGGCGCTAGTGATTGTGGTGGGTGCGCCGACGACTGAAGCTCAATGGTGGATATTAATATCATACCAAAAAGAAATTTAAAACCAGAATTCTGGACATTCACAATTATAGGTCAAGAAAGGGAAGTGAGAAAACAGACGAGAAGCATAATTAAAAGTTTTAGCCTAAAATGAAAATGAGAGAGGAGAGACAAGAGGCTGTGCACCGATTTAGATCTAAAAAAAAATTGGATTAGTTTGATACTAATTGGGCTTTCAATCAAATCATGTAAGTTTTGGACTAAATCAATATAGTCAAATTCAATCCAAACAAATCTTTTTTTGTCGTCGTAGCCGTTCAAAGAAGTTGATTGAGGAAGAGAGAAACTAAAGGTTTGGGAAGAGAGAAACAGAGGCGGAAGAGAAAGAGAGAATGGGAAAAATATCAAAACCCTAAAATATACCCTAACCCTATACCGACGGACATAAATTAACGAACCGTTGCTATAGGATTAATTAATTAAAAATAAAAGAAAAAATTAGAATTTCCCGGCTCTAATATGAAAGCGGGGTTTTTCGACAAATATACCGACGGTAGGAAGATAAACCGTTAGTAAAAATCATATCTATACCGACAGTTAATGTGAAACCGTCAGTATATAGAGGATCTATAGTGACGGATAACAAAGCATCGGTATATGTTAAGTATATTCCGACGGTCATAAAAATCCGTCGCAATAGATCATTTATACCTACCGATTACAACCGTCGGTATAGATAACCGTCAGTATATGGCAATTTGTTTGTAGTGTGTATATACCAACGGTTTTCTACTGACCGTCGGTATAGGTATACCTATAGCAACGGATAATTTGGGCGTCGGTATATGTTATGTATATTCTGACGGTTAAAAGAATCCGTCGGAATAGAAACTTTTTACCTACGGGTCGCGACCGTCGGTATAGATGAGTGTCAGTATTTTACCATTTGTTTGTAGTATATACCAACGGTTTTTCATTGACCGTCGGTATAGGTATACCTATAGCAACGGACTAGTGGGGCGTCGGTATATGTTATGTATATTCTGACGGTTAAAAAAATCCGTCGGAATAGATACCTTTTACCGACGGATTTCGACCGTCGGTATAGATAACCGTCAGTATATGGCAATTTGTTTGTAGTGTACCCTTAGGTTAAACCTAAATTAAATCATTGTTTCATCAACTCATTGTCGAGAATCTAAACGTTATAAGTTATGTTTTTTGGTATATGAGTAAAGACTTACTAAAATCGCAATTTAACTGGTCCTATCCTATCTTTTTCGAGTAATTATAAATTTTTTCCGACGGTATCTCTAAAACATGAGAACCCAACAAAAAATTTTAAGTCAAATTAGCTATATAATCCGCATACCTATTACTCTCCTTATAAATATGTTGAATTCCTTTATGCTATGTTTTGGGAAAATGAATTTGAAAATTTGGATTTGAATTTGAATTTCATTTGCTATATAAATTGTGAGAATGAAATGCATACATTATGTATAAATTAGTTAAGACTCAATATGATTATATATTTGAAATGTATAAAAATATGAATTTCAAATTCACAAATAGTTATAGGTATTTCAAATTCACCACTAAATAGGCATCCAACAAATCCATGGATTTTAAACATAATCATCAATGTTACTTTTACATGTGTTTTATTCACAATTTACATTATTTTTGAAATCCAAATCCATCTTTTAAAATCCAAGTTCTCAAATGAAATCTTAACCTATCCTCCTTTAATCATTTGAACACAATCATTCACTACCCTTTCTTTATGAAGCTTAATTACCCTCACTACATCATCAAATTCAACAATCAAGGTCTGAACATTAAAAGAACAAGCTAACAATAACCCTTCCTTGATACCCAAAATTCTAATTATAAGTAGATATGATAATTCGTGTATCCATGTCGTGTTCGTGTATTTTCTCATGTCATAATCGTGTTTAAGGTGTTTTACATTTGTATAAACTTTGACGTGTTAATAATTTGTGTTATATAAATTTTGACATGTTCGTGTATTCATGTCGTATCCGTGTTAATTTTCGTGTCGTATTGTGCTTTGTATCGTATTTTAGTTATTTTTCCGTGTCATATCCAATAATGCCAGGTCTAATTATAAGTATCACCGATATCTTTAGACTTCCAATCTTAGCTCAAGCTAAAATCCCCCATAAAACTTAAAATTCAACAACAAAATTGCTCCTATGCTTCTTCCTCTTGAGGGAGGGGATCAGATTATCACTGAATTTCTTCAAGAATGTTAGATACAATGGGAAGATGGATTACTTCAAAGTTAAAATTTCCCAATTGGTTTATACCATGGATTTAAATTGCGGTTGTGGACGTATTTTCGGTCTCGTCGTGTTTATCGCGGTTGCGGATGTAATGAATATTACCGCGATCAATTGCAGTAAATATCGATCGTGAATATCGGTGGCGGAGGGAGCTGAAATCTCAAAATAACAATCACTATTTAATTATACCAGGGATTTAAAAATCGGTTGCGGACGTATTTTCGATCTCGTCGCGTTTATCGCGGTTGCGACGTAATGAATGTTACCGCGATCAATTGCAGTAAATATCGACCGTGAATATCGACGGAGAAGGGAGCTGAAACCGTAAAATAACAGCCACTATTCAAATCTATTTGTATACAATCATTTTTAAGAGATGACATTCAGCAGATTTAGAATCAAATTTCATACCTGTAATCTCTTCTTTTATCTTAAGTTACGATTTTTTTTATAAGAAAAAAAAGGAGAATCTTACAAGTGGAAAGAAACCGACTGATAAATGTAGAAATAAAAGGTTTAAGACTTGTGAGTTAAACTCATATGGCAAGGTGTGGTAACTCACGTGAAGAGGCTTTGAAGTGGGGTACATGTTAGAAACATAAGCCCCGTTTTGCAAGGGTATGGTAGTTTCTTTTGTTCTCTTCCTTTAAAGCTAGACTTATATGTTGCCAATGTTTAATATACACAAGACAGAAAGGGAAAGAATGAAAGTAAAAAGGTATTCAAAGTATATCTTATTTTTTGTTTTGGTACAAAGGACGTCTCAACGAATAGGAAAAAAGTGCATATATTGAAATTCGAATCTCAGATTTATTGGATGTCATTTTTTAAAGGTGTATGCAAAAACCAACCAGATTAAGCTCCGGATTCATATTTAAAGTATATATTTATATTTGCATAATATGGATTTCAGACAAATATTAATAGGAGAAGGGATTACAAATGTTATGATTCAAATCCCAGACTTATTGAATGTCATCTCTTAAAAGTGATTGCATAAATCAACCGGGTTAAACCCGAATCTATATTCAAAGTATATCTTTATAGTTGCATAATATGGACTCCATACAGATACTAATTCAAGTTCAACATCATGCAACCTCCAAAATGTCTAATAGAAAGGGCCAAACCTTGCCAGTTCAGCCTATAAAAATATTCATTATGCACTAACCATGGCATCGACATGAGCCTTGAGGTCTTGACCTCACATTTTAACGTATACTTCTCATTTCATGCGATCACTTCAGCCTGTTATTCTAAAATCCTTGTACTAATGGACATTTGTGGCTTTCAAAGAATGAAAATTTTGAATTATTTATGAAGAAATTGAAAGATTGTTCTCTACAAAACAAACGCGATATTACATCATTATTTTGCAATTGCAATTCTTTTCGTCATTGATATTCACTGTAATTGAAGTGTGAATGGTTAGCAATCCATAACGATTAAATTCACGATCACGAATTACATGTTATAGATTTAATTTACAACCTGTAAACATCGAATTAAACCGAATAAAACCGGTAAACCCTAAAACCAAATTAAACCTGTAAAAATCTATTTTAGTTTTTTTTTTATTGATTTTAAATTTTTTTATAAGTTATAAGATTCGAACTTTTAATCTCTTGATTCTATATTTAATATTATTAGCCAAAAACTACTTATTTGATATTAATATTATTTTTTAATATTTTAATTGAATCAATCGAAACGATTTGATTAGTGATCGAAAGTCACCGATTTAATCTCCGATCCAATTTTTTCAATTTTGCCTTTCTCTTTCCATCCTACCAAATATAGTATTAATACTCTCAACCATATAATAAATATTACATTAGTCAAAACCTACTCCCGGTTAGACCAAACAATATTCTTGTCGTGTTCGTGTATTTTTTTTCATGTCATAATCGTGTTTAAGGTGTGTAGACACCGATTTTTATCCTGGTTTGCTATTTGTTATTTTAGTTTAGGTTAATTTTTAATTTTATTTTTGAATTAATCAGAAAAAGGGAAAAAACAAAAAAAACAAAAAAAACAAAAAAAAAGGGGGGGGGGGAAACAAGTTTGGATCAAAGTTGAACTCCTTCCTAGATCAGGATTAAGCTCAAGTATTTGTGATGATAAATGTGACTAAGAATTTTATCTGGATTGGGGATAGAACTCCAGATTGAACCAGATCACAATGAAACTCTCCTAATTTCTCCTATTTAAACAAGCTTGGATTCAACAACAAGAAAAAGCAACAGCAATGAGAAAAAAAGTAAATGACAGGGGGGAGTCAATTCCAGAGACCATCACTGTCGGATGTAAGTGATCCCAGCTCACCACTCTTTGTTGATGATCTCTCGACCTCTCTCTCTCCTTGGCTCAAATCTTCACGTGTTTACTTTTGCGGAGCTGAGACTGATAACTCATAATTTTGCACTGTATAATCTGCTTGGTGAAGGAGGTTTGGACCAATTTACAAGGGTTTTGTTGATGACAAGCTTAGGCCTGGATTGAAGGCTCAGCTTGTGGCTGTCAAGGCACTGGACTTGGATGGTTTGCAAGGTCATAGGGAGTGGCTGGCAGAAATAATCTTTCTTGGACAACTGAGGCATCCTCATCTGGTTAAGTTGATTGGATATTGTTATGAAGAAGAGAACAGACTCCTAGTGTAGGAACTAGGAATACATGCCAAGAGGCAGCTTAGAAAAATCAACTCTTTAGAAGGTATTCTGCTACCTTGCAATGGTCAACCAAGATAAAAATTGCATTAGAAGCAGCAAAGGGCCTAGCTTTCCTTCATGAATCAGATTAGACTCTGATTACAATTGTAAACTATCATATTTTGGGTTAGCAAAGGATGGTCGAGAAGGAGAAGAGACGCATGTGACGACCCGAGTAATCGGCACTCAAGGATATGCTGCGCCAGAGTATTTCACGACTGGTCACTTTACAACAATGAGTGATGCGTACAACTTTGGAGTGGTTCTCTTAGAGCTATTAACAGTAAGATGATCTTAAGGACAACACTGACCCCAAGTGTTTGGTTTGGCTTTCTTTTCTTTTCCTTCCTTCTACACTTTTGGATTTGCTGTTTTGATTTTATTATATATATATATATATACACTTATTTATTAGGTAATGATTTATGCTATGATTAGACGTAATGATTTGGATTATGATTAGGTATTATCATTTAGGTTATAATTAGATGATTATTTATTATATGATTATTTTATTTATTTTATTGATTA
Source organism: Fremontodendron californicum (assembly GCA_030761205.1). Classification (NCBI taxonomy): domain Eukaryota; kingdom Viridiplantae; phylum Streptophyta; class Magnoliopsida; order Malvales; family Malvaceae; genus Fremontodendron; species Fremontodendron californicum. The sequence continues at coordinate 20,070,188 of JAULJL010000030.1, read as the reverse complement.
TATATTTTATGTCAATTTATTTGATTAGGTATTATGATTTAGGACTATTATTTTTAGATGTGCATGATATGATATTATTACTGTTTTTAGATTTTTGCATGAATTAGGAATTGATATGATATATTTTTATTATTATTAGATAATTTTGGCAGGTTTGGGTTTTATGATTTTTATTATTTTTAGATGGCATATTTAGGTTTTTATTCTTAGATGGCATGTTTAGATTTTTATTATTTGTTATTATTATATGGCATGTTTAGATTTTTATTTTTATTTTTTAGAAGCATGTTTAGGTTTATTTTATTATTTTTATTTTTTAGAAGTATGTTTAGGTTTATTTTATTTTATTATTTATATTTTTAGATTGCATGATTTAGGATATTTTATTATTATTATTATTAGGTTTTTGCATGATTTGGGAATTGGCATGATTTTACTTTATTAGATTTTTGCATGATTAAACTTAATATGATTTTATTTTTAAATTAGTTGGCACGATTAGAAATTAATTAAGATATTTTTATTTTAAATTAGTTGGCACGATTAGGAAATTAATTAAGATATTTTTATTTTATTTTAAATTAGTTGGCATGATTAGGAAATTAATTAAGATCATTTAAAGACCATTTAGGATAATATGTGATTAACATGGTACTATATTTAGATAGGCGTTGTGAGGGTTGTGAGGGTGCTTATCCTTCCCTAGACGTAACCGAACTCCCGGACCTAGTTTAAATTAGGAATTAATAAAAAAAATCAAAAGAAATTCGGAATTAATAAAAAAAATCAGAAAAACAAAAAAAAAATCAAAAATTTTGGATAATTCTGAAAATTAAAGGAAAAATCAAAAGAAATTCGGAATTAATAAAAAAAATGAGAAAAACAAGTTTTGGTTGAAACAAACCACCTCTTTGGATTGAAATGGGACTCTAAAAAATGAGATTAAATTGAAATTCTTAATCTTAGTGGAACTAAATCTCTTCTCTATAAAAAGAACCCAAGCACCACAATCAAAAACACATCAAAAAATATCAGAAATCAAGGAGAGTTAGAAGCAACCATAGGTTTTTTTTCGAAATAAAAAAATATTTTTTTTGAGAGAAAAAAAATTCGAAAAATTCAAAAGTTAGAGTTAGAATTTGTTTCGAAAAAATTCTTGAGAAAGAAAAGTTGTGTTTTAATTAGAGGAAACACATACTAAAAGTTTGTGGCCATTAGGTTTTTTTTCGAAATAAAAAAATATTTTTTTTAAGAGAAAAAAAATTCGAAAAATTCAAAAGTTAGAGTTAGAATTTGTTTCGAAAAAATTCTTGAGAAAGAAAAGTTGTGTTTTAATTAGAGGAAACACATACTAAAAGTTTGTGGCCATTCGACGACCGACGGAGTAGATCGGAGGAGGTGAAGTTTCGAACTTCAATTTCAGATCTAGGAAATTCTAGAGAGATTCGAAAAAAACTAATTTGATATTTGAAAAGAGGAGATCGAAAGGAATTTTTGGTGATTTTTCGGGAATTTTTTTGACCACCGGCACCGACGGCAACGGCGGCGGCAGCAGCATCCCACCGGAATCTGGAAAAATCTGGGTTTGGTTCTTGGTGTTCTTGAGAATTTGAGAGAAAAAAATTTTTTTGGTGAAAAAAAAAAAGGTAAAGGTGTAACCAAAAAAATATATATTTTTAGAAACAGCAGGGGGCTCGGGCCAGCAGGCCCGCGCGTGGCCCGCGAGGCCCGCGCCTGGGCTGGCCCTTCCCCCCTGCTGTTTGCATTCTTTGCATTATTTTGCTTTGTTTTACGTTAATGTTTCTTTATTTTGTTTTCATTCTTTTTTTTTTGTCTTATTTGTTTTTTTTTTTTTTTCGTTTTTTTTTCGTTTTATTTTATTATTTATTATTTATTTACTAATTGTTTTTTTAGTTTTTTGCAGGTTTTATATTTTATATTATTATTATTTGTATATTAGTATTATTATTTATTATTTTACTAACCATATATATATATTTTTAAAAAAAACTATTATTATTTTTAGAAAACTATTATTATATTATATTATATTATATTTTCATATTTCATATTTTTATATTTTATTAATAATTGTATATTTTTAATATTGTTAATTATTAATTTATTTTTTAGATTAGATTAAATTAATTTAATTGAAGAATAGTTATTTTTAAATAAATAAATTGAGTTTTTTCCAATGATAAAATTCAAAGAAATTACGAATGATTAATTTCTGAGAAATTTATAGGTGAGAAATTTCTCTTAAAAATTCTCCAGAATGAATGGAAGGATATTTTAAGAGATTAATTTCAATACCAACAAAAATCAAAAATTTATTTTTTTAAGAATAATTAATTTTCAACTTTTTTTCTCAAATTGATTTTCCATAATAAATGCTTAATTAAAATTGAAGGATAAATTAAGATTTTTTCCGATGATGAAATTCAAGAAAGTTGCGAATGGTTGACTTTTAAGAAATTTCTAGGTGAGAAAAATTCTTTTAAAAATTCTCCAGAAAGAATGGAAGAATATTTTAAGAGATGATTTTCGATATTAAAAATCAGAATTTATTTTTCAAACAAACATTAATAAAATGTGGATTAAATTTGGAAGATTAATTTAAGAGAAATAATTTGGCTAAATAATTTTAATTTTTCCGACGACGGAGCCTCTTCAATAGAACGAATGGTTTCTTTTGAATACTCTCGAGGTGAGGAAATATTTTTTTTAGTAATTTCTCCAGAATGAATGAAAGGAAGACCTAAAAAATAATCTCCGAAATTTCTAACTTTAATAATTAAAATGAAATAGGATAGACAAGACCATTTAATTAAGACTTTTTAAGTATCACAAGACTAATTAGGTACTATCTTTTAGATAGGCGTTGTGAGGGTGCTAATCCTTCCTCACACGTAACCGTACTCACGAACCTAGTTCTGACGAGTAGACCAGAACCTATTCTTTTTAAGGTGCCTTAGTCAAGCTTAGGATTACTTTAAATAGGATAGATTCATAAAGGTGACTAATTACACCTAGATTAGATGATTAGTGGCGACTCCATTGATTTGTGTCTAGCATGCTGAATTCGTATTTGACACGTTATGACACATGTGTTCAGAATATTATAAATTTTCATAATTTTTACACGTTAATAATTCATTTTATATAGATTTTAATACGTTCGGATATTCGTTCGTGTTCATATTATTTTGTGTCGTGTTCGTGTTATTTTTTTGTGTGCTCAAAGTATGCTAAATTTATATAAATTTTTACATATTAATAATTCGTTTTATGTGAATTTTGACATATTCGTGTATTTGTGTTGTATCCATATTATTTTCGTGTCATGTCGTATTTTAATTGTTTTTTCTATAAGTTCGTATCGTGTTTCAGTTTATATAAATATTTTGCATAATTTGTCATAGTTATCCCTAAATGCATGAGAATGCTCAATTTGAAATTTTGGATCATGGTTTAAGTGACAACTAAGCATATTAATTAAGGGTGTTGGGGGGTTAATTTGGGTACTTTCAATTTTTTTTCTTATGAAGAAGGAAAGAAAGAAAAGAAAAGATGGAGAAAAAATTGTGTATTCATATCGTTTTTGTGTTTGTGTTATTTTTGTGTGTTCAAAGTATTATAAATTTATACAATTTTAACATGAATTCGTTTTATATAGATTTTGACACGTTTGCGTATTCGTGTCGTGTTCGTGTTATTTTTTCATGTGTTCAAAATATTATAAATTTATATAGGTTTTGCACATTAATAATTCATTTTATGTAGATTTTAATACGTTCGGATATTCGTTCGTGTTCATATTATTTTTTGTGTCGTGTTCGTGTTATTTTTTCGTGCGCTCAAAGTATTCTAAATTTATATAAATTTTTACATAATAATAATTCGTTTTATGTGAATTTTGACATGTTTGTGTATTTGTATTATGTTCATATTATTTTCGTGTCATGTAGTATTTTAATTATATTTTCCATAAGTTCGTGTCATGTTTCAATTGATATAAATATTTTGCATAGTTTGTCATGGTGATTCAATTTAGAGAAAATTGTGTGTTCATGTCGTGTCTCATTTTATCCCATATTTTTCATAATTTGTCATAATGATTTAATTCAGAGAAAAAAATGTATGTTCGTAACATGTTCGTGTTATTTTATCGTGCGTTTAAAGTATTATAAATTTATATAATTTTTTACACGTTAATAATTTATTTTATGTAGATTTTGATACGTTCGTGTATTTGTGTCATGTTTATGTTATTTTTCGTGTCGTATTTTAATTATTTTTTTCATGTTATGTTCGTGTTGTATAATCATGTTGTGTTCGAAATTGCCAAGTCTAGTTCACACTATTCAAATAACTCTAAAATTTATGTTGTGTATGATAACTCGTATAATTATATAGTTTTTAGTTATGTTTTATTATTGTTTTGTGTCAAATACGAGTTATTATTGTTTAGTCTAATTGTGTTTATGATCTTTTATATTTTTATGTAATTTGGTGTTTTTCACAAGTTTCTTTGAGTGATTTCAGATTACTAGAATTAAGGGCAAATCCAGTTCAGTTCCAGTTCCGACAGCTTTTGCCATATCAGCTATATCTCGAGTTTCACTGAAGCAATAAGGCTGAAATTTTAACCGTGCAAATTTAAGAGGCATATCTCTCTTTTTCATGTTTTACACTTCTTGAAACGGAGTCGTTTTGCCTAGCGAAATCAACCATCAAGTTGGCTGATGTGCAATGACGTCTGTCCTGAGCAGTTTTCGTATTTTTACCATATCGTCCGATACACATCAGCAAATGAGCGGATTCCAACGGCTATGGATCACTAACTGATAGGGGAACATTTGTCTAGAAGACCATGTGATCAGATAAAGCCTCCAATATTGAATAAATCGACCATCAAGTTGGCTGCTGTGCAATGACGTCTGTGCTGACCTGTTTTCGTATTTTGCCCATATCTTCTTCTCCACATCAGCAAATGAGCTGATTCTAACGGCTATGAATCAGTAACTCATAGGGGAACATTTTTCTAGAAGACCATGTGATCAGATCAGGCCTCCAAGATTGACAAAATCGACCATCAAGTTGGCTGATCAAAATTGTCATACAATATGACGAAAATTGTTAGAAAAATGCACCCACCTATTATACCTACCTTTGAAATTTGTAAAGCTTGTCTCTTGTCATTTAGCCCTCCAAAATGTGTATAAATAGAGGGCCTTGGATGATTGTAGAGGATCATATTGTACATAGGTAGGATATTAGCCATTTTAATAAAATTCTCTAAGTTTTCTTCTTTTTTCTTTTCTCTAGTTTTCTTTCTTTTCTCTAGTTTTCTTTTTCTTTAGAGAGAGCAAGAGGTTGGATAATTAATATTCTTCCTCTTCTTCTTTCTTTCTTTTATTTTCTTCTTAGATTTTCTTTAATTTTATGTTTATGTTTACAATGCCTATGCTAGGCTAAACTTCTATTTGGTTAAGGGTGATTTCAAAGCCCTAGACATGTTTTATAGTTGATTTTCAGTTTCTATCTATCATTAATTTTCTATCAAAGTTGCTTATGTTCTTCTACAAGAATTGTTCATGATGTTGTCTTGATTTGTTTAGGTGTACAACTAGATAGATCTTGATAATTATCTATTGCTAGTTTAGGAGTCTTGATCCGTGTAATTGTCTTGATTTCTTATTCATAAGTGGCAATTTGTGATTAATGATTATGGTCAAGTTTTCAATAATTGCAAAGTGGAACATAACCTAAGTTGAACAATCCGAGCTTATGTGTTTGTTGCTTAGATCAACCTATCTTTCTCATCATAAAGCTGCCATTAAATTGAATCTAGAGAGCTTGTTCTAGGTTGTTTGATGGTTAGAGATTAAATAGAGAGCTTGTTCTATTTAACGACAAACTAAGGAAAGATTGGGATAACAGAGCTTGTTGTTATCTACGGTTGTTAACTTTGATAGTTGGTTGATATTGATAGATCTGAAATTGATTCTTAATGATGTCTAGTGGTGGAGAATGAAACCTTAACCATATTTTTCATATTTGATTCTTCTTACTTATTTGTTTTCTTACTTTTAGTTTGCTTATTTTTTATATTTATTTTTATTGGCTGGTTATACCGCCTAATTTGTATATTAACTTTGTTTTATTTTTATTGGCTGGTTATACCGCCTAATTTAGTATATATATTTTTATTGGCTGGTTATACCGCCTAATTTAGTATATATATTTTTATTGGCTGGTTATACCGCCTTGCATCTTATTCTTATTATTTACTTTAGTTTAAATCTGGCTTCAAAAACCCCTTTTCTTTTATTGTTCTTGAATTTAAGTTTTAAACTATTAACTTATAAACTAAAACCCAATCCCTGAGGACTCGACCCTTGCTAACTACTATACTTACAATTTATCTTTTTAGTGCAAGGTTAAATAAGATACACTCTTTTGGGTGCATCAAATTTTTGGCGCCGTTGCCGGGGATTGTTTTCTTTAGTTTATTTGTTACTTGGTTTATTCTTATTTTCAGTTCTAATTAGTTCTATTTTCTTGTACATACAAGTTTTTCTTATCAAATTTTGAAAAAAAAAAACGATGGAATTGAGCAATCTAACACTTGAAGAGTTGGTGGCATACATGAACATGGAAAATCAACAAGCCAATCTCACCTACCCAGTTCAACAATTGGCCATGGGAGGATGTCAAGGCCATCAAGTGTTCCAAGACCAACAGTATGATCATTACTCAAACACTTACCATGAGGGATGGTGGGATCATACTAATTATGGCTACTCAAAAAATTACCAAGAAGTAGATCCTTATGCCAATTACACTCATCCATCTAGATTTAATCAATCATGGTCTCAAGAACCAGATCTTTTTCAACCACCACATATGACTCAAAACTCAGGTACTTCTTTAGAAGATCTTATATATTCTCTTGTTACTGATACTTTGCAATTTCAACAGGAAACAAGGGCAAGCATCCAGAGTTTGGAAAAGCAAATGATCCAATTGACTAGTAGTATGGTGGGATGGGTAGCACAAAGATCTGAAGAACTCTCTGCCCAAACAATGATTAACCCAAAGGAGAATACTACTATTGTGACCTTGAGGAATGAGGAACAAGATGAGGATGAGACAAAATTAGAGATGAATTCTATTCTTGAGGATAATGAAGCCAATGATCCAAATAAGAGTATTTCGGCACCTGAGGTAACGTTTGAGATTCCTATTTTTACTAATGTTTCTTCTCCACCTTTTCCTAGTAGATTCGCAAAGTTCAAGGAGGATGAACATGAACAAGACACGCTGGAAACCTTAAACAGTTTGTTTCTGGATGTCATTCAACAAGTACCAAAAGATGCACCATTCCTCGATGAGATATGCACCACAAAGGATGATGGAATATTACTTGTAATGGAGAATGCATCCACTGTTGTGCAAAGAAAGCTTCCTCTCAAACGCATAAATTTGGGAAATTTCATGTATGAGCCTGACAAGCCTAAAAAGCCAAGAAGGGGTGTTGGTTAGATTGAAAACACTAACTCAAGTGTTAATTGGGAAGGCAGCCCAATTAAAGATGAAATTGCCAACCTTCCATATTCAGATTTGCTTTCTCTTTCTTTTTCTTTTATTATTTTTATTGTTTTTATTTTTATTTCTTATGTTTCTTTGTTAATTGTGTTTACTGTTTTTAAGTTCATTTAGGCTGCATAAGTTTCTTTTGTTTAATAGTTCTTTTCTCTTACATATAATTCTTGCATTGGGGGATAATAGCATTACATTAATGACAGTGTAAGAATTATGTGTGGGAGGAAGAATTTAGGATTTTATTTAGAGTGTTTTGTTTTTGAGTCTTTTTATGTTGTTTTTCTTTCTGATCCTTGTTTTGAAAATAACTAGATGTAAATATAATTTTTATTTTTTTTAACCCCGGTTAAATGGCGGATAACGGTACTCCGTGATTATTTAAATCGGTTCCATCAGCTACCCACAAAACTGATATTGTATATAAATTTCTCTTCCAATTTCTCTTTCATTTTTTTCATTTTTTTTTTAGGATGGATGATATTCTCACAAGATTGCAGAAACGATTTCCTCCTTTTCCTCGAAATATTTTACTGAAGCTTTACCAAGTTCGATTTGAAAGATTAAGAATGCTTATGCACAAAGGGATTCCTGGAGACATACGTTGGATAATTGAAGCCAAGGTACGTGAAGATGAATATCTTCCTATTTTGCATTTACCAGGTACAGGTAGAAGCACTTTTGCAAAGAAGCGACGAGCAAAGCGCATGAGTTCAAACTGCCACAAATGTGCACGATGGACGTGTAACGGTAAATGTCGTTCTATTGGGATTCCGTCCTCTAATCGAGATGATAAAATTGAATTCATTAAGGATGGACTGAGTAAGGAGAATTTGGGTAATATCCAACTTTCTCTTGAGACGCATCCTAGTGGAGACGTACAAAGAGAAATTCTTGATTTATGGCCGCAATTCCAAAGGGAATGGCAACATCTTGGGAATCTGATGTTAAAAGACCCTGTTTGCCAGCTTGTAAGAAAACTGGATGGGAAGCATATCCTCGACTCATAGAAGGCGTTTAAGCCGTTTCTGGACGTAAAACCAGAGGAAGATGTGAGCCACAATCACAACTACAATAAATGACTTCTCAGCTTTTGGTTTGATTTGCAATAACTTTATTTTGGTTTAATTTACGTGTTGTTCGATTTGTGTAATTATTCTCGTTTTTTTTATTATTATTTGTCTTTTACGGTTGATTTTTTCTTCTCTTTTTGATTTTCTTCCTGAAATCACGCAAAAATCTTTTGTTAGGTTAACATTTTCTTCTGACAGGTCAGATACACTTTCGGCGACATTATTACTCTTGTCTGATTCACTACTCAGTCCTCTATATATTACACCATGTACTCATTCTCTTTCAGGCACTCGAAGAAAAAAAAAATGGAAAGTACTTCATCCCAGCGCATTAAAAAAAATTTGTGTCTTTGGAGGTGCTTATCCAGGGAAAAATAACATATTCGCTGATGAAGCCATAAGAGTTGGAGTAATACTTGCCCAACAAAAGATCCAGTTGATTTATGGAGGCGGTAGTACGGGTTTAGTGGGAGCAGTCGCTACAGCAGCACACGCCGGAGGAAGTCCAGTTCTAGGAATCGTGCCAAAACTATTCACAAGTTTTTGTGGACCTACCGTGGGTAAGGAAATACAAGTCTGGAGTATCCCTGAACGGATGACAATCATGTACCATTCTGCCGATGCATTCATTACTCTACCAGGAGGTCTGGATACATTGGAAGAAATAGCTTGCGTGGCTTCTTGGTCATCTTTGGTCACAAATAAGAAACCCATTGGTTTGCTTAATATTAATGGTTATTTTAGTAATTTGCTTTCATATTTAGATAATGCTGTGGATAATGGATTCATGTTTTCAGAGGCAAGGAGAACCATAATTTCTGCTACAACCATTGAAGATTTACTCAAAAAGCTCCAAGCTTATGAGTGTTTATCTGCTACGGTTGTTTCGCAAACGCTCGAAAAAAGAAAAAGAGATATGGACGAGCAAGGAGTGGATTGCACTTTGTCTTTGTGACATTATCTAACATTTTGCTTGTTGTGTCTCAGTTATAATAAGTGGTTAGCAACCTCTGCAGGTAATATCTCCTAAATTCTACCTTTAAAATTTGACATTGGGGACAATGTCATATTTTAGTAGGGGGTAAGGGACATATTTTTCTAATATAAAAAAAAAAAAAAAATTTGTTGTGTTTTAAGACATTTAGAAGTATTCATTCTGAACAAGGTCTGAGTAAGGGAGACTTGAGACATACCTTGTCAGTTTGATTTAATCTTCTAAAAAAAAAAAAAAAAAAGCATGTTTAGACTTAGTGTGTTTTTAGTGTGTTTTAGTTACTTTCAATACTATGATGAGATATGAATTGCATAAGTCTAAAACAGATTTATTAGTGAGAAGATTTTCATGAGAATTGAGCTTGATGTCAATCTTTTATGAGCCAATGTTAATATGATATGTTGATTGAGAAAGAAGCATGTTTAGACTTAATCTGACTTGTATAATCATCCTTGTGAGTTTTTGAGCCTATAATGATTGATGCATTATACAAATCAATCTAATTTCTTTCTTGAGTGCTCTTATGATTACATGATTCTCTAGAACTTGCTTTAAACCGTTTGAGACTATATTGATACATGTGACAACATGAATATGATAGAGGCATTAGGATTATAACCAGAGCCAAACAGCCATCCATTATTAATGTTCCAAGAGAACACACCCTTAGTGAACCAATTTGAGCCTACATTGAATAAGCTATATCTTTGGTAACCATAACTTGTCCCTAACCTAAATATACTTATATCTTTACCTTTGTTCCAAAAGATGAATTAGCATGTTTTGAGACAAGTTGCAAAGACAAAGAAGATTTATTGAAAATTTGGGTTAGAAACAAGAAATAAGTGTGGGGGGAAAAGAAAGAAAAAAGTCAAGAGAAAAAGAAAGGGATCATTGTCAAATACATTCTCATATAAAAAAAAAAAAAAAATCTTCTCTTGAACTTCTAGTTAAAGTAAAGAAAAAGATGTTACAAAGTTGGTTAGAATGATGCAAAGGCTCAACATGAATATTTAGCCTATGTTATTATGTGCTTTATAAGAGTTTTGAGAAGTTTTATTTGTATGATCTTTTTATGTCTCGAAACTTTATGAACTCTTTGGAACCTTTGTGATATCTTTATCCTTTTGTTCTTCAACCACATTACAAACCCCTTGGCCCCATTACAACCTTGATTAAAGACCTCTTGATTCATGAAGTTGTATGATCTAAATAGTGGAGAATAGGTGGACAAGCAAGAATATGGTAGAACTGTTTTCATGAGATTGATTGAGTGTAAACACTTCACCACTACTTTAAAGAGTGAAAATCATGAGGGTATCCCATGTGAGTAGTTGAGATTAAGTTTGAATATGCACTATTTTGATTGAAATATGTTATGTTAATATTGGCTTAACTCAAACAATTTACATTCAAGTATGATTTTTTGTGAAATTCTTTAAGCTATTGATTAGTTTATAAGACTTGTTCAAAGATTGTCTCTAATTTGTATTGAAAGGATTAGGAGTAAATATTTTTAGTATATGTAGTTTATTTATATTTTAGTTTTTCAATGTTTGTGGGTATCGTTCTAGTAAACCCTCACGAGACTAAACTCGTCCACTAGGGACACCTAGGGGTTTAAAGGCTTGTGTCACATGCTAATTGCCACCGTGATTTCCTACGAAAGTGGATTAGATTAGATTTTCTTATTTTATTTTTATTGAGTCGTTGCTAGGGACTAGCAACAATCTAAGTGTGGGGGTGTGATAACTCGTATAATTATATAGTTTTTAGTTATGTTTTATTATTGTTTTGTGTCAAATACGAGTTATTATTGTTTAGTCTAATTGTGTTTATGATCTTTTATATTTTTATGTAATTTGGTGTTTTTCACAAGTTTCTTTGAGTGATTTCAGATTACTAGAATTAAGGGCAAATCCAGTTCAGTTCCAGTTCCGACAGCTTTTGCCATATCAGCTATATCTCGAGTTTCACTGAAGCAATAAGGCTGAAATTTTAACCGTGCAAATTTAAGAGGCATATCTCTCTTTTTCATGTTTTACACTTCTTGAAACGGAGTCGTTTTGCCTAGCGAAATCAACCATCAAGTTGGCTGATGTGCAATGACGTCTGTCCTGAGCAGTTTTCGTATTTTTACCATATCGTCCGATACACATCAGCAAATGAGCGGATTCCAACGGCTATGGATCACTAACTGATAGGGGAACATTTGTCTAGAAGACCATGTGATCAGATAAAGCCTCCAATATTGAATAAATCGACCATCAAGTTGGCTGCTGTGCAATGACGTCTGTGCTGACCTGTTTTCGTATTTTGCCCATATCTTCTTCTCCACATCAGCAAATGAGCGGATTCTAACGGCTATGAATCAGTAACTCATAGGGGAACATTTTTCTAGAAGACCATGTGATCAGATCAGGCCTCCAAGATTGACAAAATCGACCATCAAGTTGGCTGATCAAAATTGTCATACAATATGACGAAAATTGTTAGAAAAATGCACCCACCTATTATACCTACCTTTGAAATTTGTAAAGCTTGTCTCTTGTCATTTAGCCCTCCAAAATGTGTATAAATAGAGGGCCTTGGATGATTGTAGAGGATCATATTGTACATAGGTAGGATATTAGCCATTTTAATAAAATTCTCTAAGTTTTCTTCTTTTTTCTTTTCTCTAGTTTTCTTTCTTTTCTCTAGTTTTCTTTTTCTTTAGAGAGAGCAAGAGGTTGGATAATTAATATTCTTCCTCTTCTTCTTTCTTTCTTTTATTTTCTTCTTAGATTTTCTTTAATTTTATGTTTATGTTTACAATGCCTATGCTAGGCTAAACTTCTATTTGGTTAAGGGTGATTTCAAAGCCCTAGACATGTTTTATAGTTGATTTTCAGTTTCTATCTATCATTAATTTTCTATCAAAGTTGCTTATGTTCTTCTACAAGAATTGTTCATGATGTTGTCTTGATTTGTTTAGGTGTACAACTAGATAGATCTTGATAATTATCTATTGCTAGTTTAGGAGTCTTGATCCGTGTAATTGTCTTGATTTCTTATTCATAAGTGGCAATTTGTGATTAATGATTATGGTCAAGTTTTCAATAATTGCAAAGTGGAACATAACCTAAGTTGAACAATCCGAGCTTATGTGTTTGTTGCTTAGATCAACCTATCTTTCTCATCATAAAGCTGCCATTAAATTGAATCTAGAGAGCTTGTTCTAAGTTGTTTGATGGTTAGAGATTAAATAGAGAGCTTGTTCTATTTAACGACAAACTAAGGAAAGATTGGGATAACAGAGCTTGTTGTTATCTACGGTTGTTAACTTTGATAGTTGGTTGATATTGATAGATCTGAAATTGATTCTTAATGATGTCTAGTGGTGGAGAATGAAACCTTAACCATATTTTTCATATTTGATTCTTCTTACTTATTTGTTTTCTTACTTTTAGTTTGCTTATTTTTTATATTTATTTTTATTGGCTGGTTATACCGCCTAATTTGTATATTAACTTTGTTTTATTTTTATTGGCTGGTTATACCGCCTAATTTAGTATATATATTTTTATTGGCTGGTTATACCGCCTAATTTAGTATATATATTTTTATTGGCTGGTTATACCGCCTTGCATCTTATTCTTATTATTTACTTTAGTTTAAATCTGGCTTCAAAAACCCCTTTTCTTTTATTGTTCTTGAATTTAAGTTTTAAACTATTAACTTATAAACTAAAACCCAATCCCTGAGGACTCGACCCTTGCTAACTACTATACTTACAATTTATCTTTTTAGTGCAAGGTTAAATAAGATACACTCTTTTGGGTGCATCAGTGTATCTTCATATTCATGTTGTTTTTCTTGTTATAATCGCATTTGAGGTATTATATATTTATATAAATTTTAACATATTAATAATTCGTTTTATATAGATTTTGACACGTTTGTATATTTGTATCATGTTCATTTAATTTTTTTTGTCATATCGTGCTTTAATTATTTTTCTCATGTTATGTTTATATCGTATAATTATGTTCTGTCTGAAATTGTCAGATCTAATTAATCATATTCAAATAACTTTCAATTTTATACCAATATCGTATAAGGATAGAAATTATTATTTTTCTAGATTATCTTTACCCCTCTTGCTTTTTTATCTTTCAAATTTATTATGAAATATCAATTCAAATCCGATAACATGCCCGCAGTGAAACGCGGGCATTTATCTAGTTATAAATAAAAATATAACTTTCATAGGATTATAAATAAAAATATGTAACTTTTTTTTATAAGTGATAAAATATGTCCGTATCGTGTTGAGTTCAAAATTATTAGATCTACAAATAGAGGTGAGCATTAATCGATTGAACTGATCAAATTTGATTAATTCGGTTTTAAAATTAATCGGTTATGAAAAATGGTTTATTCGGTTAGTTCGGTCGATTATTGATTTTTAAAATTGATAACCAAATAGATTGAACTAACTGGTACTTTTAAATTTAATTTAATTTTATATTTAATATAAATAAAATATATTTATATAATAATTTAAAATTATATATTATATATTATTTATATAATATGTAATATATAATAAATAATAAATAATTTATTAATTAGTTAAAACTGATTGAACCGATCAACTTAAGTCGATTTCAATTTTTTTTTTTATTTTAAAATTTTTTGTCAATCGATTCAATTAATTTTATAAATTTATTTGATTTGATCAATTTTTAAAATCGACCGAATGTTCACTCTTAAAATCTCTTATTAAATAATAATAATAAATAAAACAAGTGTCTCTTAGCGACTGACCCACCCAAAACTCTTATTCGGATCTTGACCCAGATTCTCCTCCATAATCCAAACTCCGATCCAATCTCTCCTTCTCTCCTTTTTTTTTTTGGGTCTGTTATCAACAGAATCCAAACCCTAATACCGTCTCGGATCATCCGATTGGACCAGCCTGTGGAGCCAAGCTTTTTCTCTGCTAAACAATCTGGGTATGATTTTCTTTTTGCTGGGTTTAGTATTATGTGTTTAATTGTTGGGATTTTGATCGAACCCCTTTGATCTTTTTGGTTAAAGAAACATTTTTTTCTTGATGGGTTTTTCTTTTTATTTAAAAACCTTTGTCTATTGAGAATTATTTATCTGAATTGAATGTGAATTTGGTGCTTTTTAGCGTTTATTTTTGTTGGGATTTTGTTATATTTGTGTTTAATTCATTAGAAGAACCCTTTTTAAAGGAATTCAATTAAAAACTTGGTTTTCTTAGAATTGTTTATCTTGAATCGAGTGTGAATTTGATGGCTTTATATTTATTTCTGTTGGGCTTTTGTTGCTTTTGTTGTATCTTTACTAATATTTATTTGCCTGATTTTGATAAGAAAAATTATTTGGTTTGAGAATTTAGAGCATTTTCTTAGCTTTTTTCTTTTTCCTAAGAAAAAAAAAAAAAAAACCCTTTTTCTTTTTGGGATTTGGCTAAAAGTTTGTCTTTTTAAGTGTTGCTTTTCTAATCGCCTTTTGGCTGAATAAGAACCTATAGATTACATTTGGAAAATAATATTTCCCCAAGTAATTGCAATTTTTTTCAGCCTTTTCTCTGAATTCACTAAAGTTTAATGATTTTCAATTTGTAAGGGTAGCTAAAGAAGTTTAAGTTCAGTTGGTACATGCTGGACGTTCAGCGGACTCTTCTATTATGAGCTCTTCCTTTGGCTTGTTGTTATTAGCCTCCTATTATATACTTACATAGAGGAGGAACTTGGTTGGAAATAGAGGTCTAGGACTAGGATAAGGTTGAAACATTTGCCTCAAAGTTGGCTTGGAACCTCTCCTAATTTTCTGGTTTGAGCTATTGAAAATGAAGAAGATCTATATGTTACTGATTAGAACAAACTTTCAGCTTTACAGTGTCTTTTTATTGACAGAGGTGCAATGGAGAGATTTTGTGAAATTCTTCTTGTTCGATAGCAGATTTAGGATAGAAGTGAAGACGGAAATGAAACTATCACTTGTAATCTCTCTCTTAACCTACTTCTTTTCATTTCTATTTAACGAGTGTGTGCATGTGTGTGGTTGGGGTTAGGGTGGGGGTGGGGGTGGGGGGTTGTTGATTTGGAGAGAAAGGAAAGTAATTAATATAATTCTGTATGACTTTGCCAATATGTTATAAATCATGGTTCAAAAACTCTCTTATTGTAGAATCATGGTTTCTCTGCTTATCACTTGTTTACAATCCGAACAATTAGATATTGAATTCACTTCGTATAACTTCTCTCCTGCAGTTTTGTTTATTTTCTCTACTCTCCTACAGTTTCGGTTATTTTTTCTGCAGTCCGACCAATCCTAGTTGCAAATTTGCAATATAGCGTTGCTTCTACAAGATTGAAGGCAACTAAAATGCTATTAAGGCAACACCAATTTGCATGTTGCTGCGCTTGGGGAATAAAAATTGCATTTTTGTCCTATTCTGCTTGTGCTTATTCACCAACTTATTATTGATATTTAACCCTATGTTTATTAAGACCCAATGATATAATTATGATTGCATTTCAGGATTAATTGATAATATTAAATGATTCTTTTGGTGTGTTTTTTATGTTTCATGTGCTGAATTTGTGTTGTGAATTAATAGGTATTCTCTTTATTTTTAAAAGGCAACTATTTTGTCATATGACTTTACTTTTTAATATGCAGACTTTGGTTCGTCTGAAGCCTATGCGATGGAAGTGGCTAATGAATCAGCTATTAAGAAACCAAAGAGGTTGACTTCTGTTGTATGGAACCACTTTGAAAGGGTTAAGAAAGCTGACATATGTTATGCAGTATGTGTTCATTGTAACAAGAAATTAAGTGGATCAAGTAATAGTGGAACCACTCATCTGAGAAATCACTTAATGCGGTGCTTGAAAAGATCTAACTATGATGTTTCCCAACTACTTGCAGTCAAGAAAAGGAAAAAAGATAACACCCTTACCATTGCAAATGTCAGTTACGATGAAGGGCTAAGAAAGGAGGATTATATTAAGCCCACTATTGTCAAGTATGAACAGGATCAGAGAAAGGATGAAGCTTTCAAGCTCGGAAGCAGCTGGTTCGACCAAGAGAGAAGTCGGTTAGATCTTGCCCGCATGATTATATTACATGGCTACCCCTTAGCCATGGTTGAGCATGTTGGATTCAAGGTATTTGTCAAGAATCTTCAGCCATTGTTTGATGTTGTACCAAATAGCACCATTGAGCTGTCTTGTGTGGAAATTTATGTGAAGGAGAAGCAGAGAATTTATGATATGTTAAGTAAATTGCAGGGCAGAATTAACCTTGCTGTTGAGATGTGGTCTTCACCAGAGAACTCTAATTACTTATGCTTGACAGCGCATTATGTTGATGATGATTGGAAACTACAAAAGAAGATTCTTAATTTTGTCACACTTGATTCTTCTCATACGGAAGACATGCTTTCTGAAGTAATTATCAAGTGTCTGATGGATTGGGACATAGACTGTAAGTTGTTTGCCATGACATTTGATGATTGTTCCACTAATGATGACATTGTCCTGAGAATAAAAGTTCAGATCTCTGAAAACAGGCCACGTCTAAGCAATGGTCAATTATTAGATGTGCGCTCAGCTGCACATGTTCTACATTCAATTGTTCAAGATGCCATGGAAGCTTTCCAAGTGGTGATCCAAAAGATTCGAGGAAGTGTTAGATATGTTAAAAGTTCACAATCAATACTAGGGAAGTTCAATGAGATTGCCCAGCAACATGGAATCAACAGCCAGAAGAGCTTAGTTCTTGACTGTCCTATACGATGGAATTCAACATACATAATGCTTGAGACTGCTGTAGGATACAGGAATGCGTTCTGTCACTTGCCAGAGCTTGATCCTGACTTTGCTTTAAGTGATGAAGAGTGGGAATGGGCAAGTTCCATTACTGGCTATTTGAAACTATTTATTGAAATCATTAATGTCTTCTCTAGCAACAAATGTCCTACTGCAAATATATATTTTCCTGAAATTTGTCATGTTCACATCCAATTGATTGAATGGTGCAAGAGCCCAGATGCCTTTTTAAGTTCATTGGCAGCAAAGATGAAAGCCAAGTTTGATAAATATTGGAGCAAGTGCGGTTTAGCTTTGGCAGTAGCAGCTATCTTAGATCCCCGATTCAAGATGAAATTGGTGGAGTATTACTATTCCCAAATTTATGGCAGTACTGCTTTGGAACGAATCAAAGAAGTGTCTGATGGTATCAAGGAACTCTTTAATGCTTACTCTATCTGCTCAACTTTGATTGATCAGGGTTCAGCTTTGCCTGGGAGTAGCTTACCTAGCAGTAGTAATGATAGTAGAGATAGACTAAAGGGCTTTGACAAATTCCTCCATGAGACATCTCAAAGTCAAAGTGCAATATCGGACTTGGAAAAATATTTAGATGAGCCAGTCTTTCCTCGTAACTGCGATTTCAGTATATTGAATTGGTGGAGAGTTCACACGCCAAGGTATCCAATCTTGTCAATGATGGCACGTGATGTTCTAGGAACTCCTATGTCAACTGTTGCACAAGAGTCCGCATTGAATGCTGGAGGTAGGATGCTTGATAGCTGTCGAACTTCACTGACTCCTGATACTCGACAGGCGTTGATATGCACACGAGATTGGTTGCGGATGCAATCAGACGGTGCGTGCATTATTATTATTATTTTTTATCTCTTTAAACAATCATTTCTAATTCATTTTATATCTCTAACAATATGCTATTATTATTATTAATGTAATAGATGCAACTCCATCTTCGAGTCATTATGCTCTACCCCTTTATGTTGAAGCAAATTGATCTGTCCTCGCCTCCTCGGTAAGCCTCTGTTAAATTCTTTCCTTTATATGGCTGTGAAGCTATGTTGTTCCGACTCTTCATTTTTCTTGAAGTACCCGCGTCCGACCCATATCTGGATATGGGTATGGGGATATGATCCTCCAAGGACTCTCCAAATACATGAATTGTCGGACACATATCCATGTTTGACACTAACACCCGAGTCCGAGTAACATAGCTGTGAAAAATGCAATTTCTATGTTGCTAGTTTTGTAAGTGCCCTTATTTTGATGGTTTTCTCATGCAAGGTAGGTGGATCTCGTCTTAAGCTAATAAGATTGTATCTGATTGCATTGAGCACTTGAGGCTTGGTCTTAATCAAAAATTGGATAAGCTGCTATCTTCATGTTCTTATATCAGTGTGGGTGAATTGCTATTTGGTTATGGTATTTCAGTGTGGCTTTGGTATTATAGTTCTTCCTTTAGAAGCTTAAGTAAAATGTAAATTTTAGGATAATAACAACTAAACTCTTATAGCTATGCCTCAATTCAAGCAACTCTGTTATGGAAGATCTGACAATCCATGTATGCGTGTCATGTTCATGTATTTTTACATGTTATAATCGTGTTTAAAGTATTATATATTTATATAAATTTTTACATGTCATATATAGATTTTAACACGTTCGTGTATCATGTCGTGTTCGTGTTATGTCATATTTTGTATCGTGTTTTAGTTATTTTTTTCATGTCGTGTAATCGTATCATATCCAAAGTTGCCAGGTATAGTTATGGTTGATGTTGTTATTTGATTTCAAGTTATAGTTAAAATAGAAGTTTTATAGAGGGCTATTGTGTTGTCATTTGGTTTCCCGACTTTCCACTAAGCAATAACCAGAGACCGATTTACAAAGGGCAATGGAGGGCAGTTGCTCTCAATTTTCAAGGGTCGAGTTACACATGTCCAAGAATGAGACTATCCGCACAATCCGATTGGCCCGATCCAATTTGAGCTGGGTCTAAAATAAGATATTTGATCCAAGTCAGTCCAGCTCAAATTATTATTTAATTAATAAAAAATATTTATATTTAAATTTAGTTATAAAAGTATAAAAATAGTTTTAATATATTTAAAATTGTAAAACAGGTTTTTCGGATCTGCCCGGATCGGGGTTTGGACAAGTAAAATTTTGGTGTCCGAGTCTAGCCTGACTTGGCCGATGGACAACTATGGAGTTCGATTCCCATTGAGATCTTTTTTTTTTTTTTTTTTTCTTTTAGTATTTATGTAATTATTACAAGTTCAACAAAATTTTAATTAGTATTTTAATTTTAATTTTAATTTACATTAATACTAATATTACATAACATAAGTGGTTCACTTTTTAAGAAAATTTACTTTTCTTGTAAAATAATCTAGTAATAATGGTAGATCTAGATATTGTGTCAACAAATTTTAACAATGAACTTTAACTTTTATGTATTTGTTGATATATAAATAAATATATAAAGAAATGAAATATATTTAGTGATTTATCTTATTTGGTTTCTATTAAAAAAACCATAGTAACATTTTCTTATAAAGATAAAATTACTATTCTTTATGTTAAAGTTCATTGTTAAAATTTGTTTATAAGTCTAAGATTTTGATCATTCGAGTCGATTTGGTCTTAATTATTATTCATTAAATAAAAATATTTTTATTTAAATTTAATTATAAAATATATATATAAACATTAATATAGAATTAATATTTTAATATTTTTTAAACAGTGAAACGGGCTTTCTGGTCGAGTCAGAAACAAGCTTGGGTAAGAGAAAAAAATTTCTAGTCACGGTTCGGCTTATAAGCAGGTCTAATATATATATATATATATATATATATATATATATATATATATATATATATATATATGTAAAAGAATAACTAAAATGTGGATTAATCACAATTATGCAAAGTCATATGTAAGTTGTTTTCTAAGTAAATCAAATTATTGATAAAATTGAGTTTAATTTAAAATATGTACAAGAAAATGAAACTGAAAATGTTGAATTAATGTTCAGCACTAATTAAGTTACATCAAGATTAATTGAAGGTTGTATAAACTGCAATGCATGTAAGTGCTAAAAATCGTTTTATCAAGGATTAAAGAGGTTTTTTTTTTTTTTTTTTTTTTTCATTTTCAAAATAAGGAGGAATAAAATAGGATTTTTTTATCAGAATATAGCTAAAAAAAATTATTTACCAAAATACCGTTGTTTTTAGATTAATTTTCAAAATCTGTTTGTTTTAAAATTAGCTCGGAAATCGTCATCTCCTATGGTGATTTTCCAGCGTAAAATTTTCAAAAAATATCAAGGGAAATTGTCATGGGCAGTGACGATTTTTCTTGGTGTATTTTAAAAAAAAATCAAAAAACACTAAGGAAAATCGATATCTCCCATGACGATTTCCCTTAGTATTTTTTGAAAGGCGATTTCCCTTGGTGGTATATATATACTTAAATTTAAAAAAAAAAAATTGCAAATTTGTTTTTAAAATTTGTATTTTAATTTTAAAAATTGTAAATTAAATAAAAGAATATCTTTTTTTTTTTTTAATTTTTTTAAATATATATTAAAAATTTATAATTTTTTAATTTTATAAAAAATAAAATTTAATTTATTATTAAAATTTTATAAGAAATAAAATTTTATTTCTTAGTAAAATTTAAAAAATATAATTATATTTCTTATTAAATTTTTATATAAAAAATTTTATTTCTTATTTAAATTTTATATAAATAAAAATTTTGATTTCTTATTTAAATTTTATATGTGAGATCTGTAACAAACAGGTATAAAAAAAATTAGCTTCGATTGTTTTTATTTTTTTTAAAATATATATACTAAAATTTTATAATTTATTTAATTTTATAAAAAATGTAATTTTATTTTTATTTTATAAAAAATTAAATTTATTATTTTAAGTTTGTAAAAAGTAAAATTTTATTTCTTATTAAAATTATAAAAAAAAAAACTATTTCTTATTTAAATTTTATATAAAATACAATTTTATTTTAAAAATTTTATTTCTTATTTAAATTTTATATAAATTAAAATTTGATTTCTTATTTAAATTTTATATAAATTAAAATTTGATTTGTTATTTAAATTTTATATAAAAATTAAATTAATTTCTTATTTGAATTTTATATAAAATTAAATTAATTTTTTATTTGAATTTTTGTATAAAATTAATTTTTTATTATTATTTTAATTTTATGCTGTAGAAAATATTGGAATTGGATTTTTTCTGCAATGGATGAGACTAACGATTTAGGATTAGGATTAGGGTTTTAGCTATTTTTCAGTGAATCAAATCCTGTAAAAAATATTGGAATTGGATTCCTTATGCAATGGATGGGAGTATTGACCAGATTTAGGGTTAGGGTTTCAGCTATTTTTCAGTCAATAAAATGATACAGAAAATATTGAAATTGGATTCCTTTTGCAATGGATGAGACTAATGATTTAGGGTTAGGGATAGGTTTCAGCTATTTTTCAGTCAATCAAATGCTGCAGAAAATATTGGAATTGGATTCTTTCTGCAATGGATGAGACTAATGATTTAGGGATAGGGATAGGCTTCAGCTATTTTCCAGTCAATCTGCATGCTGCAGAAAATATTGGAATTGGATTCCTTCTGCAATGGATGGGACTAATGATTTAGGGTAAGGGATAGGTTTCAGCTATTTTTCAGTTAATCAAATGTTGTAGAAAATATTGAAATTGGATTCTTTCTGCAATGGATGGGACTAATGATTTAGGGTAAGGCATAGGTTTCAGCTA
This sequence comes from Fremontodendron californicum, assembly GCA_030761205.1. Lineage (NCBI taxonomy): Eukaryota > Viridiplantae > Streptophyta > Magnoliopsida > Malvales > Malvaceae > Fremontodendron > Fremontodendron californicum. The sequence goes on along the minus strand of JAULJL010000030.1, from coordinate 20,047,859 downwards.
TTTTCCAGTGAATCAAATGCTGCAAAAAATATTGGAATTGGATTCCTTCTACAATGGATGGGACTATTGGACAGTCCGGTACAAAGGATGAGATTTATCATCAGTTTTTGCATTGAATGAGTTATCAGTTTTTTAGTCAATTAACCCTAGCCAAAAAATGAGAATCAAATTCCATCTTGTACAAAGGATGGGATTTGTCATCCGGTACAACATAATGAACCATTATAAATTCATAATGATGAAGGTTTACAATACCCCTTACAGCAGTTTTTCAATCAGATTTTTTCTGAGTGCTAATACCTCCTCATTCTCATCCTTCTATATTTCTTCTTTCTTTTGCCGAGTGATAATACCTCCATTCTCATCCTTCTTAGTTTCATTACTACACAACATGAGCAATAGAATGATCTCATTGGTCTACTATAATGGCCAAATTCATAATACTAACGAAGGTGCTACCTTTGATTGTGAACGTCTTAAAAGTTTTCGTGTTGATGAAGATGTCACATTAGAGGAACTGAAGCTGCAAATTCATACAAAAATTAAAGCTGGAAATAGAAAAAGAGTTTCAGAGATTAAGTATAGGCATCCTCTTTCTATTGGTGAAGGATATGTCTGATATAGAACATTTTCACTTCAAGATGATGATGTCAGATGCATGTTTTATGCTCATGAGACATTTGCAAATGTTGGTGTACTTGAGTTATATGCTGATATAGAGGATGTTCACGATGATTGTGGGCCTTCAAATGTTCGCACTACAGAAAACTTTCCCACAGAAGATGATGATTCTGGGCCGTTCTATGTTCACACTACATACGACGTTCCCACAGAAGAAGTCGTTCCGCTATCTCAAGCTACAACGTTTCCACAGAAGAAGTCGTTCCGCTATCTCAAGCTACAACGTTTCATAATTCATTAGTCTCACAAATAATTCCTACTACCCTCGAAGATGAGCCAGCTGGTGTTGATCCTGTTCCGCCACGTGGAGTCTATGGTGAATATGTTGGTGACTTTAGTGATGACAACAGTGATTCTGACCCAGACGTCGTCCCTGCTGAGATCAACACTCATGGAGATCTTCCCCCATATGAGGCTGCATCCCATATGCATACCCTGGATCTGGAGGCAATGCAAGTGCCAGAATTTTCTGAGTATGCTCATACATTAGCTACGCCTCTGACATTTGATTCATCTGCAGTTGATATGTGTGTTGGGTTACAATTTCCAATGAAAGAGGTTGTGCTTTCAGCTATTAAGCATTATAACATCAAAAACTCTGTAGATTACAGAGTAATTGAATCTGAGCGGACCAAATATTATGCCAAATGTCTAATGTATGGGAAAGGGTGCAATTGGAGAATAAGGGCAACTTTTATGAAGAAGAAACAGGCATGAGAGATTAGAAAATATGAAGGGCCTCATAATTGCACATCGGGGAGGATTTCACAACATCATTGCAAGTTAGATTCTAACATGATCTGTTCATGCATTATGTCATTGGTCCAAGCAAATCCGGAGATCTCGTTTCAGTTTTGATTGCTGAGATGCGAATCCGGTAAGGATACATAACCTCCTATAAGAAAATGTGGAAAGCAAAGCAAAAGGCAATTGTTTGAGTTTTTGGTGATTGGGATAGATCGTACAATGAGCTACCTAAATGGTTAGGTGCAATGCAACATTTCGTGCCTGGTACAATTATGGAATTGCAAACGGTACCTGCATGTCACGGTGATCGACTGGTCAGGGTAAGAGAATATTCCATCGACTATTTTGGACATTTAAGTCGTGCATTGAAGGGTATCCGTATTGTAAACCTATTGTGCAAATAGACGGTATTTTCTTATATGGAAAATACAAAGGAACATTATTGTTAGCTATTGCACAAGATGGCAACCGAAACATACTGCCAATTGTCTTTGCCATTGTGGAGGGTGAGACAACAGAGGCTTGGTCATTCTTTCTCACTAATTTGCGTAGACATGTGACAAAACAGCCTGGCATATGCTTGATGTCTGATCGACATGAAGCCATCAAAGCTGCGATTAGACGCGGTGGTAATGGATGGAATCCTCCACATGTATATTCAGTGTACTGCATTTGACACATTACAGCTAATTTTATGAAGAAGTTTAACAATAAGAAATTGCGTCGACACATTGTTAACATGGGTATGGAATCGAATCATAGTTATTTTATCTTTTATATTTCCTTTAGTATATAAAATAATACTGAAATTCACAAGTCTTTTGTTTTTAATTTTATTAGGATACGAGTTGAGACGACCGAATTTTCATTTCATGTATGAGAATCTTCGTGGAGAAAATGTAGAGGCGGCTAATTGGCTTGATAGGATCTCCAAGGAGAAGTGGGCCCAATCATATGATCAAGGAAGACGTTATGGCCATATGACAATCAACCTAGCTGAATCTATCAATTCGGTGTTGAAGGGAACGTGTCATCTTCCCATTACTGCTTTAGTGCAATCAACATATTATAGGTTGGCTGCACTTTTTGTTAAGATGGGGAACAAGCAAATTGCAATGATGGAGGGAGGGCACACAAACTGTGAAACAGTCACACAGACTATTCAAGAAAATCGCAGGAAAGCTAACTCCCACTTTGTTCGTAATTTTACACGAGCAAATCAATCTTTTATGATTGAAGAGTTAGTTGATCCACAAGAGGGTGTTTCTGCAATGAAGTACAAAGTCAAGCTTAGTGACATGTGGTGTGATTGTGGGAAGTTTCAAGCACAAAGGTTCCCTTGTTCACATGTAGTTGCTGCTTGTGCACATGTCCATGTAGATTGCATGCAATATGTGGACAATGTCTATAGACTGGAACCTATATTGAATGTTTATAGACATGAGTTCGAAGCAGTTGGAAATGAAGGTTATTGGCCTCAATATGATGGTCCAGAAGTGTGTCCCAATCAAGAAATGCGGAGAAATCCACATGGTCGACCAAAATCAAGTCGTATTCGTAATGAAATGGGCCTCAGGGAGAAAGGCCAACCAAAACGTTATGGATTATGCAGAAATGAAGGTCATAACCGTCGAAAATATCCGCATCAATCTGGCACATCGGGGGAGAGTTCGCATCAATAATAAAGGAATTACATGTTTTCATAACCTGTAATATTTACATATTTTGCCATTAAGGAAAAATGTTATGCAAGTTTTTTTCTACTTATCATGTAATTTGGATTATTATTTTATATAAAATTAAGAAATTTTATAAAAATATATTGAATAATATATTTTATTACATTTTTATAAATTAAATAACAACATTAACATTTTAGTTAGATATGCTGAATAAAAAAATTAAAAATAACAATTAATTTCCCAACAAATTTAAAATAAGTAACATGAAATGCAAAACATATAAATTTATATATTACAAATTTAAAATACATTATTCTCGTTATATTGATAAAATTACATTTATTCTAATTATTGCTTGGTGTAGAGCAACAATGTCGAGCTCTCCTAGTGCGTGGTGGTTGGACCCGTCGTTCAACCTCGTCAGTGGCACGTATTCGCGGTTGACCACGACCTCCTACTGTAACTGCCACTGGTTCCGGTTGTATGTCATCAGTCATTTCTTCTGTATCAAAAATTTGAAACCCACTACTGGAGGAGCCAACACCTAGTTCACCCATAATGAGAACCTGATACTAGATGGACCCGGAAATGATGTACCATCAAATGCTGACGCAGGGGTTCCAAACTGATATATTGATGTTAGATATGTTGAACTTGGACTTAGGATGGGGAGCTGGTCATCTAACCTCGTCATTGGCGGTGATGGTCGGTAACACTCATAAACGTCATATCCGGGGTGACTGGCGGAATAACGATGACTGGATGGTACTCCAGGATCCCGTTCAGGTTCAGGATGACTAAATGACATCCTCGGTGCTGTGAACTCCGATGAGGCTGGTTGACGCGTCCGCCCACGTTGTCGGCTAGGTCTAGGAGCTTCCATTTCCTGTGTAGGAGGGACTGGAGTTGAAGTTCGTCCGGTAAATGGCATACTCCTAACATCCTCATACACCAACGGTGGACAAACAAAAGGCCGACCTTCATTTTTATACCATCCTATGTAATCATCAGATGGGATGAAATTATTACCAACAATCGGATAACCTGTCGGAATTCGTTGACAACGTATATTCCACCAATGGACCCAATGTTCATGCTTCGCAGGCCAAAATTCCTCATGACGACCACGCATGTCGATCTTGTGAAGCTTATCAAGGTTCACCGGGGCTGCATGAATTGGTTGTTGCATCCCAAATTATCACAACACCCTGTCAGTTTGGTGCCACTCTACATATGAAAAGCATATCAATGTTGTGCTTGCTTTCCATATATTACAATTATTGTAGGCATCCGATGGGAGGCATGCCATAATTTCACTTGAGGAATATGGCATCCACAGAAACTGCGAATAATTATTACAAATTATTAGTTTCATATGGATTAAATGCAAAAATACTTGAATGTAACAATCGAAATATTTACCTTATCATATCGTACTTGATCTAGTCGTAATCTTATACTTGCAAGGTCGGCCGGAGTCTCGGTAAATCTCTACTCCTACTCTACCTGTTAAAATGCATATAAAATCTTAATAGACCTATAAAAATACAAGTTCGTACAAAATTAATAAAATAGTAAAGATTATTACCTGCTTGCAAGGAGGTATACAGCCGAAACATCCACGCGCGGAACAAGAAATGGCAGTCAATACCAAGCCCATGATTGTAGAAGCACTAAACATCCACCTATGTCATGGCTTTTTGGAACTTAGCCCGGCACAGTTCTCTATACAAAACCGCCAAACATGTAGAACACTAACTATAATTTGCCGCATGCTCTAAATCACGTAGTAATGGAAGATACATTAAATGTACCCGACTGCTCGATTTGTCAGGAAACATTAATCCTCCAATCAAACGTAAAATATATGCTCTAGCAGCATATTGTATCTGTTCTTCAGTTGCGTGTAATGAAAGATTTTGAAAGGATTTCAACCAATTTAGTCTCACCATTGAGCCAGATATATACTCATCTGGAGGTACCGAGCCCAATAGATTTTGACACTCTTCATTCCAATCTAGCAAGCTTCCGCCTGTAACTACATCGCCATGGACCGGAAGTCCAAGTTGAAGCGCAACATCTTTTAAAATTACCGTGCATTCACCAAATGGAAAATGAAAAGTGTGCGTCTCGGGTCTCCATCGTTCGATCAACGCACTGATTAAGTCGGGTTGTATCAAAAATCGTCGAATTTGAGTTGCGTGATAAAATCCGGCTCTTCTTAAGTGGTCGGTAATAGATGGATACGGGTCCTCCAATTTAAATTTTCTCGAACGTAACACGCGACAAGTATCCTGTTGATAATTAATTAAATTAAATTAAATAATAATAAAAATTAATATATTATAAAACTATAATAATTAAAAAATTAAACAATATAAAAATTAAAAAATTCTAAAACTATAAAATAACAAAACAATAATAATATAAAATTTTAAAATTATTTATATAATTATTAAATAATTAAAGAATATAAAAAATAAATAACTATAAAATGAAAAAACAATAATAATTATAAAATTAGAAAACTATAATAATAAAAAATAATATAGGATAAAAATTAAAATTATATAAAACTATAAAATGAAAAAACAATAATAATTAAAAAATTAAAAAACTATAATAATAAAAAATTAAACAATATAAAAAATAGATAATTATAATACTATAAAATGAAAAAATGAAAAAACAATACTAATTAATAAATGATAAAACTATAATAATTAAAACATTAAAAATATAAAAAATATAAAACTATAAATTTACAAAATAATAATAATTAAAAAATTACTAAAAATTGATAATGTAATATAAATAATATTACAATAATTTACTTATCTCTTTAAATATAACCTCCGATATGTGATTTTCTTGCAACCTCAATAGTGATGATGAAGTCATTTTTAAATATTGTTGTTGAAAAAAAAAAATTATTGGTAGAAAAAAATTGATTGTAGAAAGAAGAAAGAAAATAAAAATAAGTTGTAAAAAATGAGAGGGGTTATTTATAGAAGAGTGGTGTGTGGGGGGGGAGGGGAGGGGATTTTGAAGGCAACGGTCAAGTTACGTTGCCTTAAAAAAAATTGATTTTTTTTTTTATTATTTCTTTGTTTTAAAAGGTTATATAGTAAAATTTAACTAAAAAATTTTAAAAAAAATTTCATAAAATTTAAATAAGAAATATACCGTTGGACTTTTAATTTTTTATAAAAAAATTTAATTTAATTTTTTTTATTTAATTTATAATTTTTAAAATTAAAATACAAATTTTAACAATAAATTTGTAATTTTTTTTTTAATTTAAGTAAATATATATATATATATATATATCACCAAGGGAAATCGCCACCCCCCATGAGCGATTTCTCTTGGAGAAATTGAAAAAAAAATTCAAAAAACACTAAGGGAAATCGCCATGGGGGTGGCGATTTTCCTTAGTGTTTTTTGAAAATTTTATGTTGGAAAATCGCCATGGGGGATGGCGATTTCTCAGCTAGTTTTAAAACAAGCAGATTTGGAGAATTAATCTGAAAACAACAGTATTTCGATAAATAATTTTTTTTAACTATATTCTGATAAAAAAACTAATAAAATAGAGGTGTTGATGATCGGGCCGGACTCAAACAAAAAAAAATTTGCTTGTTTAAGCTCGATTCTTCGAAAACTCGTTTTACTGTTTAAAATATATTAAAATATTTTTATATATTTGCATAATTAAATTTAATTTAAATTTAATTATAAAAATATATAAATATTAATATTAATATGATTTTTTAATATTTTAATATATTTCAAATAGTAAAATAGAGTTCGGGTCGACTGAACATGCAAATTTTTTTTTTACTATTCCAGCATAACTCAAAAACACTTTTCATAAACATCTCATTCATAGACTCCTTTAATAGACATCTGATTCGAACAGAAAGAAAATGGAACCTGAATATATTAGTCCACATATTGATTGTTCATTTTTTTTTTTTTTTTTTTTGCTTTTCAAGTTTGAGTAATGTATGAAAGATGGCATGTTTTTCATCTCTTAAACTAGACCTGATAATATTGAATATGACATAATACGCGACACGACTTGAAAAAAAAAATATATAAATACAATACGAATATACGAATGTATCAAAATTTATATAACATAAATTATTAACACATAAAATTTTATATTAATATAAAATACTTTAAATACGAAAAAATATACAAATACAACATGAATATACAAATTATCACATCTATCCTAAGCGACCTTCAATTGGATCAATTCTTTCCTTAGTCAATGACAGCTACTACTTCAAAGGTTGCACTTTCAAGTTTTAAAGCCTGGAAACAGCTAGCTAGGCCACTCAATAATGCAGGCCAACCACACAACTATTAATTTATCCGTTATTACCTTTCTCAATGCATCCTTTTTTTTTTTTTTTTCTTTCTTTTTTACCTAAACAAAATATTACTACTTTTTTTTAACTAGGAAAAAACTATGTTATCTATATTCTTCAATTTTTTTTTTTTTTTAATATTAGTGTCTAACACTTGTGTCTATACATATTTTAACACAGGTTTAAATGTAAATGTATGATCTTTTAAATATATGAAAAAACTTAAAAATATTTATATCGGACACATCCGTATTTGACACTCACCCAAATCCAAATAACATAAAAGAAGACTATGTTACTTAAACTCGAAACTCGGGTGTGAGTGTGTGAATCTGCTTGTATTTCCATTACAACGAGTCTCCTGACAACTGGAAGCAATTTATTTCACTTATAGAATTCAATGATACAACATATAATTACAGAAGGACATAAATTAGATAATGGAAACTAGCAAACACCAGAGACTCATCCTCCATTGACAAAGAAACCCCCAGGACCAGAGACTCATCCTCCATTGACAAAGAAACCCCCAGGTACCCTCAAGCTCACTCGAATAGACCGATGTCGCCATCGTAAACACACCCCGAGTCCGAATGACATAGGTCAACACCGACACGACATGATACAAACCCTAGTTAAGACAATCCATATTGAACTGTCCCAACATTCCTGTGGGCAGCTACAGCCACAGCTGCAGCACCAACTGGACCAAACTGGGATTGTGCCTGCAGAAGTTTTGCATCAATGGGTAGTAACCTATCATTTAATTGCTCAGTCTTGGCTTGAGTTTGGTAATAGGGGTTGCTGTTCATGTCGAAAACCGTTCCCGGGGCTGGTTTTTCCACCATGCTACACTGAGGTTGCAGCTTGGCTTGGGGATTTCTGTCAGCCTGTATTCCAGATTTCTCTTGATTTGTTGTGCTAGTCTTGAGGAAACAATGGGGGGAGACATTCTGTGGAGGAAGGACTGCGTTTCGGTAAATGTTCTTAGCATCGTAACCGTCTTTAATATTTTTCCCATCCTCGTACGGTATGACAGATCCGACAACTCTCCCTGGCTTTGCTGTACAAAGCAAAACGAGAACAAACTTCTGGATCAGTTAAATGGTGAAGCAACAAAGGGAAATACATGGCTATAGGCCATAACAAGTCTACTCAGCTCGGACCTACGATCAATGAGCAAAAAGTATTTCACATTTCATGCTATTAAATGTCTAAGGGATAACATATTCTTCAACAATGTGAAACTCTTAAGAGATCCAGTCCCAATTTTCAATGACCAAATATGGCATACATAGACAGAGGGAGGCCAGAGAAACATGCAAAATAGTTTTTTATATCTATGTTACTCAGACTCGGGTGTGAGTTTCGGATGCGGGTATATGGTCATTGGAGGGTCATATCCCAATACCCATGTCCGATTATGCGTCGGATAAGGGTGTCGGACACCGGTACTTCAAGAAAAATGAAGAATTGGAGTAAACATAGTTTTATATGACAAATGCCACTTGGCCAAAAGAAAGCCGAGTACCTGATGGCATCCTAGGCAGAGGCCGTGCTATCTTTGGATTACCAGAAATTGCATCCGTTACTTTTTTGGAAGCCTCTTCTGTAACTTGTTGATTCTCACATGAAACCGAAGTTGACTGCGTATTTGGAAGAATAGTATTTGAGTAAACTGTAGACCTGCAATAAATAGAATACAAGTTGGAAAATTGCATCTCCAGAGAGGGAGAAAAGGTGCTAATTTCTTTTGAGTCCATATGTCATTCAACTGGAGGAAAATTCATACAAAATGAAGGAATATCTTTATTGTGTTAATGTTATGTATGTATGGATCTATAATAAATGAGTCTGCATATTTCCTTGCCTCATTGCAAAGCAGCTGAGGGCAATAGCATAATTAACATTTCTAATTAAAAGTAAATTGTTAACATATTAGAAACTGAATTGTCTGAAACACTATGTTACTCTGTGTTACATGGACTCGGCACTTTAGGGTGCCATACCCGTGTCGATATGACTCGACACGGGTAGCGACACGATATATGTGTCGGACTTGGCATTTTACGTATGGACTCGGCTTCTTCAAAAACCAGAGCTAAAGAAGGAGAGATTGCATGGAGGGAGATGATGAGAGCTGGGTTTTTTCACTTATGCAACAGGGTATAGCTTAAGCAGAAAAAAAGGCAGATGAAAAGATTTCACAACTATTCTTTTAAGGAAAGAGAAGGGAAGGATGGAATGAATTCAATTTTCAAATTCAACAAGAGTCAAGAGCAGCTATTATGAAATAAAAAATAATAAAAACTCAAGGCTTTGTAACTTTGTATGCGTATGTGGCTGAAACGAGAAGTAGATGGAGAGGAAGACGATGGGTTATGATGAGAAATTAGTGTTTTTGTTTTATTTTAACTTGGGCTTCAAATGTTTAGGCCTATAACCCATTTTCTTAAAAATTAATTAATCTTTGTCAAGCCCAAAATGATAATTAGATCTCTTTATACCTTGGGCTTATGATCATAAAAAATCCAATTTTATTTTATGAAATTTAAGGTTATTCAAGAGAAAAAATACATAGCTATTCTTTTATAAAAAAAAAAATTATTTAAAATGAATAATAGTAAAACTGAATTTGAGTATCAAGATACTTAAAAGCTTTTATTTTTGGTTTTCTAGTAGGGGAAAAAAAAAAAAAAAAAAGAAGTTATTTACACCAAAATTATATTAATATATTTTTTCTTAATATTTTTAGGTAACGTATCCACATACCCGTATCTTATTTTTGGACACATTTTAGCCGACTCCGCGAGTCCAAAACTTTCCACACATGAAGAGTCCGATCCTTAGATACATACCCGTATCGGATACTCGTATCCGAGTCCATGTAACATAGATGTTACTCGGTTGTTTCCGACACGGATATGTTCAATTTTTTCTAAGTTTTTCCATATATTTGGAGGGTCATATCACCATATCCATGTCCGAATATGTGTCGGACACGGGTACTTCATGAAAAATAAAAAGTCGGAGCAACATAGATGAAACATGTAATACCTTGGGAGAGACACATGCTTCCTCTCCAGAGGGAAAACTGGCGCACTTCTACCACCGTTTTCCTCAAGATGTGCAAACTGCTTTTTGATTTGACCAACGGCACTGTAATAAAAAACCATAATATAACCAAGTGGATTAAGAGAGAAAAAATACAAGATAAGAAACATTAAAATTAATGATAAATACAGTAATTAGAAAGCATTCAAACCTGGGATAGAGAAAATTGGTTCCTTCATTTCCATTTAGATAGTCTTTGAGCAGCTGAGGATGATATTCTAGTACCTCCCTGTAAATTAATTCCCTAATATCCTCCTTTGTCACCCTTCGCCTCTCAAACTCGAACTCTAATTTTGAGATTGGTTGACAAGAAGGTTCCCTCTCGATTTTAGCCAAGCCTTTGAAGTAAGGATCAGCTAATGCCTATTACATTAATACAGAAAAGTTTCAGTGCGATGAACCTAAAAGAACACAGAAACTCTCAGACACAATATAGACATGCACAAGAAAGCTCCATTCATTATTGACTGGATTATATCTAAAAGCTATGTTACTCGGACTCAGGTGTGAGTGTCGGATATGGGTATGTATCCGACACGGGTATGTTTAATTTTTCTAAGTTTTCCATATATTTGGAGGGTCCTTGGAGGATCGTATCCCCATACCTATGTCTGGATATGTGTCGAAAACGGACGTCGGACATGGGTACTTAAAAAAAAAAATGAAGATTCAGAGCAACGTAGTCTAAAAGATACCATATTTATGGCATGAAAAATAAGATAACCACCTCCTCAGCAGTTGGCCGGTCCTTTGGATCAAATGCTAACAGCCTCTGCAATAGCCGCACTGCTAATGGGTCTGCATTTGGAAATTTCTGTGAAAATGGCACAGGATGTTTTCTCCGCATTTGTGTCAAGTATTTTCTTGCTTTCTCATTTCGAACCTGCAATCATGTGAACCAAATATCACCAATTTGCACTCTAGAAAAGAAAAGCAAAATAGCCCCCCAACGAAACAAAACACACACATACAAACACAACAAAAAGAAGAGAGAACAAGATGCCATACTCCGGAAATGGTTTCTAGTGAAGGTGTCCCCATAAGATCAGTGATCAATTCTAATTGATGAACAACACTTTTTCCAGGAAATAGGGGCTTCCCTGTCAATACCTCAGCAAAGATGCAGCCAATGCCCCAGATATCAATAGCTGGTGTATACTGCAGACAGTTGCCAACAAAAATTAGACTTAAATAAGTAAAATTTAAGTCACACCCTAAGTAAAGCACTGCAGAGAAACAGACATAACCTGACACAATTACCTGAATGACAGATATTTCAACTTCCAGGAGAGTTCATAGTCCTCCCTGAACAACAATTATTTTAATCTAGGCATTACTGCTTACTAAAAAGCACTCAAGTATTCTTTATACGTATAAAAAAATGTGTTGATTTGCTAAGTGTGACATAACTCAAACGAGACATGGTAACTCGTCGACTGTACTCCAATACTCAGTTATATATCCATAATTGAATTTAATAAAACGTTAAAACCAAATGATATAACAAAATAAAAGGTCAATAAAAATTTAACCCCAAAAAAATCTGGCACATTGAACTCGTAAGTAAACTAGAAGATGCTACATGGTTCGACCTTGACTGCAAGTATAAGATAGCCAAACAACAAATCTTTGCCAAGCTTTTGGTCCATGATACTATATATCATGCTTCAACATATTGCCACTTACTTTGGAAAAACTAAAGGCCACACATGACAGAAAAACCCTACCTTAGAAAAGAAAGATCCACACAGCTCTGGAGCCCTGTACCATCGTGTAGCAACATAGTCCTGCAAGGGAATCAGAAAATAACATATAAGCATAAACATGCATATCCACTCTTCTTTAAGAGGGAAAAATGAAGGCATGCAAAAAAAAAAAAAAATACATACCGTCCAAAATACTGTGGTTGGGGTGTCACTAAATGCAACCCTTGCTAGCCCAAAGTCACAAACTTTAAGCTTGCAATTTGCATTTGCCAGTATATTCTTTGGTTTAAGGTCACGATGGTAAACATTAGCTGCAACCAAGAACTTAGAAATCAGTATAAATTTGCAATTACTTCAAGCACCCTATCACAACCAATTTCCTCTCAATTAAAGCATGTAAAGATATCAAGGCTAGGAAACAAAAACTGAGGTAAATAAAAATTACTTTTATTACAGAGAGAGAGAGAGAAAGGAACTTCCACCTTTCAGTAAGAACAATAAAAATGTATAATTATGTGGCTAACAAGCCAAAAGCCAATCACAAATGTATCATGACATTATAAACACATTAGAAAGCATATCAAGTGAAATAATTAGAGAAATGAAAAAGGAAAAAAAAAGCACTTTACTTGTATGCATATACTTCATTGCACGAAGCATTTGGTATAGGAAAAACTGGTGGTGTTCACGCGTTAAGTCATCATTAGCTTTGATGACTTGGTGAAGATCAGACTCCATGAGCTCAAAAACAACAAATATGTCTTTGAACTCCCTCTTTGATGGTGGCAACATTATACGCTTAATTTCAACTATATCAGGATGTCTAAGAAGTCTGAGCAACTTGACTTCACGTAAAATCCTAATTGCATCAGACATATGCTCAAATACATCCTGTATTTTCTTTATTGCCACTTTCTCCCCAGTATGTGTGTCGAGCGCTGCACAAACTACTCCATAGCTTCCCTTACCAATGACTTCAAGAATTCTGTACCTGTTTGCATCCCCATATTCAGTGAAAAAGTCCATCTCTTTTAGCTCCTGAAGAATGAAAGAGAACGATAATCAGAATCATGCATGCTCGGACCATAAGTAAATTATCTATGGATTAATGAAAAGAAAAAGTAGCAGCAGCAGCAGGAAAAAAACAGAATCATGCATAGTTGGATCCTGCGGAAGATGCAATAAGTAAATTATTTATGGATTTAAAGAAGAGGAAAAAGTAGCAGCAGCAGCAAGAGCAGCAACACCAGAGTAACAGTAAAACAACACCAAAGCTACCAGTATGACATAATTGGATAACAACTAACAAGCATATATACTCCCACTCAAAACTATAGGTTTAAGTAGACTTGAACGTAAAAATTAAAGAAACCCCACAAAAATGAGTATTACATCATATGGAACGCAAAACTTCAGAAATAACTATGTTTAAGATGAGAAAAGTGCATGCAAATCTTTGTGTGGACTTGCTGCACAAGATAACTATTCAACCTATAAGTTGCTTTAATGAAGACAAAACCAAGAGTCTTCCTACAGCTTTAGTTAATAAACTTTAAAGATGCAAAACTAAGACATTAGGAATAGATCCAAAATTCATTGCTTTGGGGAACAGAATTAGGTTCCAGATGTTGCTCTTAGCTTGACAATTTCTATTAGTCAAAAATCGCACATAGAATCTATCGAAATAGATTCATTTCTTGCATTCCACAAAAACTAGAAAGGAAATCAATACCACCTTTAGTAAATAAAACCAGATCGAAAGGAATCCAATAATATTAGTAGCCATCTTTATCATGCTATAAAAAGGCAAAAATATATTTACAGGAAGCCAAAACAGTGAAAAGAGAATAATCTTCAGTAATCATTTACAACATTAAGCAGCATCACTTAAAGTGATGAACCAATTCCAACATTTAAAAGCCACCACACATTTTAAAGTTAATTCCTCTCTTAACTGGTAATATAAGACAATAAATTACATCAATCTGATAACCATGATCATCCATCTAAAACACCTCTAAAAGGAAATATCTTGTCTACACCACTGGCTACAAATGTGAAACAAGTTTTAACATTTTTGGAACTTCAAGTTGATTAAATAACCTGAAATTTAAGTAAAAGTCAAGGTTCTTTTATCTTTCTTTTTTTTCAATATTAGTTTCTTCATTACAGCAAAAATGTGAACTAAATCTGATCTTTTCTAAGCTCTCTTCCGTTCCAAAACTATGCCTCTTCAATCTCAGTGAACAATTAAAGCCAAAACTTAACAGAAAAAAAAAAATCAAACAAAATCTCAACTTATCTCCTTTCACAACATCTTTTCACCAACAAAACAACTAATAAAGCTTAACCAAGACCCTACCTTCAACAAACTATATGATGAAAATTTATTAACTTAAGTTTTAATAGAATCTCAAAAGGCTTATTAACTTAAATTCCGATTAACTTAAAATCCATAACACCTAAGCCAGATCCTTTCCAACAAGAAATCATGAACAAAGAACAACCTTAAAATTTTCATGTTGAAACTATGTTTAATGCAATTAAAAAGTTAGATCTTTTCCACTTCCATACACAAAACCCAGATCTTAAAATTCCTAAAATTCTAAAGCTTTAAATAAAAATACTAACAAATTTTATACCCCAAAAACAGAAGGGAAAAAAAAACTAACCTTCTTCAACTGATTTTGCTGCATCTTTTCTTCAATCCAAAATAAGAAAACACCAAAAAGATCTCTTCTTTCTTTTCTCTATTTCTCCTTCACTAAACCAAAAGACCCAGAAACAGCAACAAAAAGAACAGAATTGTCTCGGTAGCCAAAAAAAAAAGCAGACTAGAAAGAGAAATTCAGCCACATTTGCCCACACCCAGACCTACTTTTTATCACCAACCAAGCAAACCAAAGCTTTTCTTTTTCTTCTTTAAATCAAAGTTTTAGAAGTTTCTGAATTCTGGGTCTTTTGAAAATCTGTAAGATCTAGGAGATGAAGTAAAAAGAGAGCTCAAATGGGTTTCTTTTGGATCTCAAGGAAAGAGAGAAGAAGAAGAAAAATAAAGAAGATCGGTGGTGCATGAAATATAAAATTTCTTTTTCTTTATTTGAATTTTTTTAAATATTGAAATAAATTGTAATCCACTGATTTTAATATAGGTTTAATATGTAAATTAGCCCATGTACTTTATACTTTAGACGTTTTGTCTGTTATGTATTTGAAGAATTTTTTTTGTCAGTTTGGTACTTCAACTTTCATTCCGTCAATCACATTAGTCCATTTACTAACATCATTCCGTCAATCACGTTAGTCAATTGCTGACTAGGCAAAAAATAATCAATCACAGGTTGACACATGACAAAAACTGCCACATCATTAGTGCCACATCATTATATAAGAAAAAAATTCAAAAAAATATCTCAAAAAATTTATAAAAAATTTATAAAAATCAAAATAAAAAACTAACTTTTTTTAAAAATAAAAATTTTAATTTTAAAAAAAAAATTATAAATTATAAAATTATAAAAAATAAATCTAAAAAATTCAAAAAAAAATCAAAAAAATAATTTTTTTTTGAAAAACACATTTTTTAAAAAATTCAAAAAAAAAATTATAACAATCAAATTAAAAAATGATTATTTTTTAAAAAATCAAAATTTTAATTTTTTTTTAAAATTTAGAAATTAAAAAATTATAAAAATTATAAAAAATTATAAAAAATCAAAAGATAAATCTAAAAAATTCAAAATTAAAAATAAAAAATAATTTTTTAAAATATAGAAATTTCAAATTAAAAAAATATATGAAAATGTGAAATTAAAAAAAAAATACAAATTTAAAATTTAAAAATAGAAACCTTCTTTTTTTTTCATTTTTATTAAAAATATTCAGATTTTTTTCTTATTTTTTAATTTTCATTTTAATTTTTTTTTACAGATTTTTAAATATATATATATATAAAGTTTTCAATTTTTATAATTCATAATTTATTTTGAATTTTGGTTTTTTATTTTTATTTTTATTTTATAAATTTTTTTAAAAAATAAGATTTTCAAATTTTTAATTTTTAATTTTGATTTTTTAAATTTTTTATTAGTTTTTTATTAATTTTTTTGAATTTTTTTGAATTTTTTTTGAATTTTTTTCTTATATGATGACGTGGCAGTAATGATGTGGTAGTTTTGCCACGTGTCAGACTCTGATTGGGTGTTTTTTTGCCTAGTCTGCCATTAACTAACGGTGTTAGGGCAAAATGGCAATGTGATTGACGGAATGAAAGTTTGAGTACCAAAGTGACAAAAAAAATTCTTCAGGTACCAAACAGACAAAACGTCTAAAGTACAAGGGCTAATTTACATATTAACCTTTTAATATATTATTTTTTGTGCCGTTTGATTCGATACTTTGTTACGTACGGTATGTATATACGACAGTGGCAGTATTGTAATTTTATTTTAAATTTTATTTCATTTTCCATTTAATTATTTTTTGGTCAATTCTGATTTATTGTTAAATTTGCCTCAATTTATTTTTTTTATGCTTCTTTTCTTTCTTAGGTTAATAATCTAAAAATATAGTAATTTATCAAATAATTATTACAATAAAACCAATAATATTCTTTAGTAAAATTTATTTACATTTTTTAATAATCTGAGAGGCAAAGCATGGATAAATTAACTTGATATATATTCAAATTTAATTCGTTCATTATCTTATTATTATCAAATAAAAAATTTGATTATTAAATTTAAATATTTTAATACCCAATTCAAGTAAATCGTAAATTTAATCGAGTATTACAAATTGCACATGTTGTTATGAATCTCAATTATTAAATTATTATTTTTTTTTTTTTTTATTGAACCAAGTCTAAATAAAAAGGTTAGGATCAATCTATTATTTTTCTTATCAATCCATTTCCAATACACTCATCATTATCATTCACATGTGTAGGATTCACTCATTAATTATGAAAGTCGTACTTGTGAATGATGATTATATATGCATTGAAAAATAATGGAGGAGAGTCAAACCCAAAAGAAATACTGTTATTTGAACTTAATTAAGATTTTTACTTAGGTGTTGTTTGATAAATTAAAAAAATTAAGTGCAATTTTTAGTACTGAATTTGTATTATAAAAAATTTGTTTGGTATGTCATGAGTTATCAAACACATTAAAATTAAATTGTTGAAAATTTTATTTTTCAATGCATCGAAAATTTTCAATGTGTTATCTAACGCACCCTTAATCAATCGTGATTGATTGGCCCTGTTTAGCATTGCTGTTGGCACAACTTTTGAGGTTAAAACTGCGTTTCACTGCAAACGCAATCCTAAACGGGTAAAAAAAATTGGTTTTTACGGTTAAAACCATGGTTTGGCAACTTAAATCATAAAGCCAAAGATATAGAGTTTTTGAGTTTTAGAAACTAGCTTTTCGATAAAATAACTTTATTATCCTCACATTTTTTAATTTTTATTATTTTAAACATATTTTTTTTTATATTTTAATTTCTCGCAACATTTTTTCACAGCATGCCAAACACTTAAAAAATTTTAAATCACATTTTTTTCGTCATATTTTTTAAACATATTTTTTCTCATTTCAAATTTTTTCTAAGAAGGGTTTTTTCTAACAAGAATGATAAATTAATCCAAAATACAGCCTAAGGTAGTACAGAACAATGAATATTGATGGGATCTCATGATCTCTAGCGGTAGAGTTGTATGTTTCAATAGCAGCTTCTATCAATTAAGTATTTCATATAATTTGATAATAACATAAGGAAACTCCTTGCAGGTTCAACTACATCCTTCAATATTTTATGTTGGGAAAATATTTGCTATATATTACATATTAATAGAATATAAATATACGAACAAATATACAGAACCGAATATAAAGACACTTACAGGAATTGATTTGAAAGAAAAAAAAAATCAATATCGAGTCAAGGTTGGACCTCTGACTTTATGACTTTTTTTTTCCTATCTAAAGGTGCTTACAGTTTGATACAAATTATCTCCCAAGTTTTATCGATAAACGTTGCACATGAGAGCACACTCGGATGCAACACAGCGAACTAGAAGAATGTTGAGTCTCTCTCTCAGAAGACGGAATAATATGAGTGAATTTTCTTTTGTAACCGAAAAACAGACACAGGATGTCTGTATTTAAAGCAAGCAATCTGCATGTTCGGAAAAGACACACCACATGGAAGAAACCTGTTTGATCAGAACAGGCACAACCATTGGTGACGAACCGGTTCGGTCAGGCAAGAAGCTGAATCGGCATGTCTTTATCGAAAAGACAGATTCTGTAAACAACAAGAACCTGTTCAGTCCTAGACCAAAAAGGCATGAATTAATATGACAGTCTAAATAAGTTGGTCTGGCTGGGCAGCAAAAAGATAGGACAGTGATGACCCAAGCCCGGTTCGACCCGACCCAGCCTAGCCCGACTCGACGGCGGCGCGCGCGCGCAGTGGTTCAGCCCAGTTTGTGTTGGTCCTCAACCACCACAAAATTTGGGTGTCCCTTGGGGCCAAACCCAACATGGATTACAAGTCTTTATAAACAACTAGCAAATGCCAAACTTTGTTTTATGTGGGATTGAATATCACAAACAATTGCAACCAACTATTTCCTCTTCAAGTGGGTGTTAAATGAGACTAATTTCTCATTTAATTTTGATATCAATTGTGTATCTTAATTATACACCGTGTATCTAGTTACGACAACCTACGTATTAGAATACGTATTTCATATGTATACACATAATTATAAGCTATGATATCCAACAATCCCTCACATGAATGAAAATTGTCTCATTAAAACGACGAACTGACTCGAAATTTGAGAGAGACTTTCTTTGAACAGTAATTGCATCAAGATAGGTAGCTTTTGGCTTTGAACCTTCCATAGTGAACAACTATCGGATTTACTCAGCTAATTAGTGAACATGATGTCTTGAACTATTCAGCCTTTTGTGTAAACCAAGACAATAGGTGTCACACAATTCTTCTTCGAACATCTTAGTCCTCACGGTTGTGTCCATTTTGGCCCCGAACACTTCCTGGTTTCTTATGAGTTCTCTAGAGAATTTAGCCTGATCAATTCTCATAGAAGTGGCCCTGTTTCTTACTCATAATAGGTGATTGCTTATTAAGAGTATCCTGCAATAGCCCACTTGATTTTATCAAGCTATAAGAATCATTAAAAGCATAGCTTATCCTAACTTCTTTGCAGGCAGCACTAAATCATCATAGGAATGGATAAGAGTTTTTAACTCTTTTAGTGCTCACACTCAGTTAACATAATTTAGTTGTCCCTTTTGAACCTAGATCTTGGGATCTCGAGTCAGCTAAGTTGGGTTTCCACTATGTAACTTTAATTTATAGGCTTAAGATCCATTCCCCTCAATGATATATTTGCTCTCTTGTTAAAACTTTTCGTAAGCGTGCTTCATTATCCTTTGATTTTTTTCATAATCAAAAGAGATAATTCCATTTGAGAGCAACTGTCTAACAGTATTATGTCTTCGACGAATGTGTCGAGATTTACCGTTATACAAACAACTCTGTGCCCTACCAATTGCAGATTGACTATTGCAATGTATACAAATTGCAGGCACAGGTTTCGGCCAACTTGGAATATCTTCTAAACTTTCAAAGCAATTCCACTTCATCTCAAGCTTTATCTAAAGCTATAACTTCAGATACCATGGTAAATCTGGCAATGCACGTTTGTTAGAAGATTTCCAAAACACTACAACTCCTCCAATAATAAAGATAAATCCATTAGTGTATTTGAAATCTTTAGTATCGAATATCCATTTTCATCTGGATATCTTGTATAGTGCAGTCCAAAACTTGAGGTGTATCTTAAATATCTAAGTACCCTCATAATGGCCTTCCAGTATCCTTTCCAGGAATACTTGTAAATCTACTCGGTTTGCTAACTGAGTATGTTATGTCTTTACATTCATTTACAACCTAATGATTTGCTTTTAGGGTCCGTGTCACTCTTGGCGCCATCAAGGATCATTGATCCCATAAACAAGATCTCATCCTTCGCTTCACAACAGGGTAGTCATGGTAGCACCAAGGCAT
The DNA here is from genome assembly GCA_030761205.1 of Fremontodendron californicum. Taxonomy (NCBI): domain Eukaryota; kingdom Viridiplantae; phylum Streptophyta; class Magnoliopsida; order Malvales; family Malvaceae; genus Fremontodendron; species Fremontodendron californicum. Next base: position 20,027,441 of record JAULJL010000030.1, on the reverse strand, counting down.
GCCGATACCATACCATGAAACTCTTCCCACTTACTATGTCGATACCCTCATTTACGACAATATCACACCCGAGTATCCTTGTTGCATAAAGTTGACATTTTCTCACATGTCCTTCTCTTGCCCTCAAGGTCTGGGTCATGATCCCTTCGAATGAGGCATCGAAAATAGTTTTAGGTCCTATTATGACCTTTTAAGCCGGAGAAATCAATACCTTCGCAAGATACCCCCACACTTTCGTGTATATGTAGGATGATTTTTGACCCTTCCCATAATTCATATAGTGTCTTGTCCAATTTTTTGTTATTTTATTTAAAAAATAATTAGCTATTAAAATAGCCTCCCCCAACAATTTCTGAGGTAACCCTGAAACTTATCAACAAAGCATTCATCATTTCTTTCAACGTTTGGTTCTTGCGTTTCGCAATACCGTATTGTTGAGGTGAATAAGGAGAAGTGGTCTGAATGTTGATTCCATATTATGAACAGAATTCATTGAATCATATTCACAACCCCTATCACTTCTTATTTTCTTGCTTAGTTGATTTTCGACCTTATTTTTAAAGAGCTTAAAAACTTTCAAGGCCTCGTCTTTGCTTCTTAGCAAATAGACATAAAAGTATCTTGTGCAATCATCAAATAAAAGTAATTTGATACTTTTTACCACCTCTAGTTTGCACAAACTTTAAGTCACATATATTAGTGTGAATTAAATCTAGAGGTTTACTACTTCTTTCTACCGAATAGAAAGGAGCCTTAGCCAATTTGGATTCCACACAAGTTTCCCATTTGTGATTTTTATCAATAACACAAGCAAATCCAAATCCAAATTGATGATTTTCTGCAAGGTTTTGTAAAACACATGACCTCTTCTACCATGCCATAATTTAGAGGACACCACCAAATAACCAGAAGAAATAATTTAATTATTATTCTTGTTCTTTGGCATAGCAACCATAAAATTGATCTTAAAAAGCTCATCACATAGATATCCTCTTCCCACAAATATGCCACATTTAGTGAGTACAAATTTATCTGGCTCAAAAACAAGTCTAAACCCGTTCTTGATCAACAGAGAGCCGGAAACCAAATTCTTTCGAATTTCAGGAGCATCAACCACATTGTTCAAAGTTAGATCTTTCCCGGAGGTCATCTTGAGTACCACCTTTCCATGGACTCGTATCTTGCAAACCGAAGAGTTTTCCATAAATAGTTGCTTTTCAACAACAGTTTCTTTATACTCGGAGAAACTCTTTCTATCAAAACAAACATGACAAGTGACATCGGTATCAACCCACCATGCCTTAGGGTTTTTGTCACATCTCAAATCCGAGAGTGTGACCGGCCATAGACAAGTATGTGTCCTTACCTCCGAAGCCTTAACCATTCATATACCTAACGAAATTTCGGCATGACCTCGCTCGATATGAGGGATTACCGAATCTGCAAAATATGCATAATAATAATAATAACACATGATATCCCGGGTAGGACACCTCCAACTAGGGAGTAACCGAGATGCCCTGCAGCAAACGCACAAACTGAACCATGATGCACATATATATGATACCAAAAATGCAGACAACAATCTCGGTCTTCGACCGGATAACTACATCACACATAATATATGACATCCCTAGGTGACTATGCACGACTCCTCTATCAAGCAACGGATCACCTCGTCAAAACGGTATGTCATGCTCACCGACTATCGGTCACGAGCTAAGCTAGCGGGGCGGATGAGGGACCGGGTCAGTCAGTATCTAAAAAAGAAAAATAACTAAAGGGTGAATCGTAAGGAACCAATGAGCAAGCACAGGATTAATAAAGTCTATGGAAAAGGCTCATAAATCATATTAATCAATACTACCTTGATGTTCCTATCCAACGTCACAAACATCCATCACATTCGGTAGGGTCCATAGACTCCTACAAGCCGGTAGGGCTCGAAAGCTCCTATAAAACCGGTAGGACACGAAGGATCCTACATATCTAGTAGGGCACGAAGGTAGCCTACAATCTATTAGGGCACAATGGTAGCCTACAAATCCGAGCATAGCTTAACATTTCAATAAACGTGGACCACATAGCATTTAAATAAGCACACAAGCAAGGAAACGATGTGGCGCCATACAGTCGACCACTCATACATCAATCCAAAAGCAACCTTGTTACCGAATGAAATCCGTGCTATCAGAATCTATTTCATTCGATGTGAGCCTTTTCTACCTTACTATCCGCCTACGCTTTCATAACATTTTCTAAAACTTAGTATTGTGTCAAAATCACCACAGTCTTATTAATATTATCCATCTAGCCCAGATTATTACATAATCATCACTTATCCATTCCTTGGGCCTTTTTCTGGCGTCTTTACGAGAATTCGATACCATAAAGTAGTTCTATGTCATGCACGTTATCGTTTACCAACTCGAGTGCATTACAGTCCAACATCGATACATTCATACAATCACAATCAGTATGTCATAACATAATCTAGCGATCCTACATTTATCGTTACACGTTTACTCACAGTGCGCTTAGCGGGAGAAACTGGATCCTCGTGCTCCGGAGCTCTTCCAACCACGGACTCAGCTAATCCGCGCTCCTAGCACATAACCAGTCATTTCATAAATATTTATAATTATGAAATATTCATATTGTCCAAATTGTAGCTAATTAGCTACAATTCAAAATTTTACAGCTTAGCTATTTAAGCTTTATAATTTTTACACCTAGCTCGGATAGAAATCCGGAGCAACGATCAACTGGAAAGTTGCTCCCCCGAGCTTAGCAAAGCCAATGGTGGCCTCGAATGGTGGTGGTAGGTGGCGGCACAAGGTGGTTGGCCACCATGATGATTTCGGCCAAGCTTGGATTTTCATCTCCAAGCCACTTTTTCAATCAACCAACCCCAAATAGTGATGTAAAGGTTGATTCAGGACCACCCATGGTGGTGGTTTAAGGTGGTGGCTATGTTGGAAACCACCTAAGGAAAAATGGCCATAAAGAGAAACACATATTTCCTCTTTGTTTCTTGAAAAACTAACACCAAATAAATGATCCTCACCTTCTAGATAGTAAGAATATGTATTTTGTTGGCTTGGTGATGAGTAGAAATCAAGAGATCAAGCTTACCAAGCTTTTGGTTATGGAATTTTTTTTTTACTTTGGTTATGCTTTCTCGAGGAAGAAGATGAAGCAATTAGAATAAAAATGAAACCCACGGCAGAACATGGAGGTTATGGCTACATTTTGTGGTCATTTCCCCCATGCCAAGTGTTAAGCAAGAAGCCTATGGCCCACTTTTGTCTTTTAGTGCCTAAGCGGGCGCACATGAGATTTTTACGTTCAAAAGCTCATTTTTCGCTTTTCTCCAACATGGATATGTTTAAAATATTATTTTACATTAGTACGTAATTTTTCATAATTTTTTGATATCCCGAACATCAAATACGGGCTTCGGGCCGTTTACGGGCCTTACTGATTTTTTGTTTCGTTTTCGATTTTTTTCTTCATGAACATGTTCCAAATATCAAAATATGTAGATCTGGAGGTTCGGGTAATTTTTCAGTATTCCAAACTCCAAATACGGGCCTCGGATCTCCCACGGGTCAACATTTTGACTTTTTCGATTTTAGCTTCGATTTTCATTCGATTTCACCAGTAGCTTTCTAACATCATTTTATGCCTATATGAATCCATTTATTCATTTAAAACCTTTTTCGGACCTTCCCGCGGCCATTTCCAGATTTTCACTCTTTTAAGCTAATTAAAGACGTATCCGATTTTCACTTAGTTTTTTTTATTTATTTATTTTAAAAGTCAAATTTTCAATCTAAAGATCATATTATGATCCTCTATGATCACGGAGTCAATTGGTACCGTATACGAACCAAAAATAAAATTTTGGGCAAAATGACCAAAATACCCCTGGTTCATATTTTATCGATTTGTATGCTGATTAGATTTTTCAATAATCCTGATCAGCATTATATCACATTTTAACATTATGTGAAGTTAAATTACCAAATTTTACAGACTTTACATTGTCTCGATTTCGATTCATAACTCGTGGTCAATTTAAGGCTAAATCTCTCAAATAGCCGATTAAACCCCTTACTCTAAAAATTATTAATATAACAATAAGACCACATGTTAGTGTGTTTTTTCTACAAGTATATATAAACTTGATTCACCGTCTATGAATCATTTAAAGAGACCCGAGTCGATCTCTGTCTTACAAGGGTCTTACAGTTTTCTATCATGTTCACTTGTGACACTACAACAGCGAGCTCAATCTCATTATCATCAGCTAAGTTGGCTTGGGCTCTTTTCTTGTTCTGACGACAGTCCTTTGCTCGATGACCGGGCTTGTTACATACGAAACAAGTTCCCGTGAACTTCTTGAAGTCCGTTCCTTATTAGCTTGGCAAGAACTTGAACCAACATATTTTCTCTTGTTGGTCTCCTTCGAATGTTCAACAACATTCGCCTTGGCTTCCATGGTCTGAACCTTAACCCTTTTTCTGAACCACGGTTATCCTCCTCGATCCTTAATCAAACAATCAAGTCCTCTTAAGTCATCTCATTTTTTTGTGTGTGTTTTATGTAGTTCTTGAAATCCTTCCACGAAGGAGGGTGTTTCTCTATCAAAGCCGCCATCTCAAATGATTCACTAAGAATTATTCCTCCGACAGTAATCTCATGGAGGATCAACTGATACTCTTGGACTTGACTAATCACGATTTTGGAGTCCACCATTTTGAAATCCAAAAATCAACCAACCACAAATTTCTTCGTGCCAGCATCCTCGGTTCTGTATTTTCTCTTTAAGGACTCCCACAACTCTCTCGCTGTCTTGATTGGGCTATACACGTTGTATAACGTGTTGTCCAATCCGTTGAGGATATAGTTCTTGCATAGGAAGTCAGAATGCTTCCATGCTTGCACCGAAACTACAACCATAGTATCGGTCTCTCCCTTGTTCAGAGTCGGGGTCTCCTCCCGTAAGAACCTGGCTAGGTTCAGAGTGGTCAAATAGAACAGCATCTTATGCTGCCAATGTTTGAAGTCTAGACCACTGAACTTCTCGGGTCTCTCACCATATGTAACATGTGGTGGCATTAACGTTACAGGCGCACTCGCATTAATAGTAGACCGTTCAACCATATGTTATTTAAAATAACATGATCAACTTTATATATATATATATATATATATATATATATATAAGTTCACACCAATATATATTTCATAATTTATTAAATATATATATATGTTCTCAACAAGACAGTAGCAATATATATATATAACTATATATATATATATATATCCTACTTTTATATATATATATTATCACAAATATATAAATATATATTATACAAACATAACTATGTATAATATCAAATATATATATATATATGTATGCTGCCAATCAACAAATATAAATGCTGTAATTATGATCACAATATATATTATAACAAATATATAAATGCTCTCATATATATTCAACAAATATATATATATACGTACACTATATATATAAATTATAAAAACAAAACCAAACAATATATATAATCACAATATATATTACTAAACATTAAGAGTGTATATATATATATATATATATATATATATATATCTGCATATAATGCATAAGTAATAATTAAACAGTAAGTAAGCAGAATCGGCTCTTGATGGTGGAAGGACAATTAGCAAAGTTAGTGCCAATTGGGAAAAGGTGGAATCGGTGAGTTGGTTTCCTAATTGAACCATCACACCTTTTATTATACAACGATATACTTTAGTCATTTTTTTTTCCAAGTATATACACAATAATAAAAGAAATTCTATCCCACAACAATAACATATATATAAATATCACAACACCGTAGCAATGTTCTGCAAGGGATTTTTACACCATGTTTCCTTCTTAGTTCCCCATCAACAAAGAATAAAATGAAAAGAGAACAGTGGTTAGGATTTTTGAAGAAGGTTTCTCTTTCTGGATTTTTCATCGTTAGGAGTTGATGTCATCAACAAATAATGGGATCGTCACAATTGACAAAGTTTCAAACAAAACAAAAAAAATTTGAAAACGATGACTCGGGAGGACGGTTCAGTGAACCAAGCCATACAAACCATGGAATTGATTTCTTCTTTTCAAAGAGAGGAAAAGAGGCAAACAACGCAAAACCAGGAGATAATGCACATTGGAATCGAATATATATGCTATCAAAACTGTATATATATATATATATATATATATATATATATATATATATGTAGTCTTAATATAAGAACAGTAATGAAACAATAAACTAGTATAACAAAGCATAATAAAACGTCTTAAGAATGTTGGAAAAATATTTGAACAGAATATAAATATACGAACAGATATATAGAACCGAATATAAAGACACTTACAGGAATTTATTTTTTAAAAAAAAATCAATATCGAGTCAAGGTTGGACCTCTGACCTTAAGACGTTTTTTGTCTGTCTAAAGGTACTTGCAGTTTGATGCAAATTGTCTCTTAGGTTTCCTCGATAAACGTTGCACATGAAAGCACACTGGGATGTAACACAAAGAACCATAAGAATGTTGAGTTTCTCTCTCAGAAGACGGAATAATATGAGTGAAGTTTTTTTTTTTTTTTGTAACCGAAAAACAGACACATGATGTTTGTATTTAAAGTAAGCAATCTGCTTGTTCAAAAAAGACACACCACATGGAAGGAACCTATTTGATCAGAATAGGCACAACCATTGGTGACAAACTAGTTCGGTCAAGCAAGAAGCCGAACCGGCATGTCTTTACCGAAAAGACAGATTCTGAAAACAACAAGAACTTGTTCGGTCCTGGACCAAAAAAGCATGAATTAATCGGACAGTCTAAATAAGTTGATCCGGCTGAGAAGCAAAAAGATAGGACAGTGATGATCCAAGCCCGGTATTCTCGAACTAACTTAGACGAATTTGAACAAAATTCGAGGCTCGAATTCTCGGACTAACTTAGACAAATAAATATGATATTGATATTACACCTAAACTCAACCTAAACTCGAGTAACCTGGGTCCATAGATACCATTAATTAATACATGTATTCTCTGTTTAAAAAATAATCCATTTTTTTTAAATAAAAAAGAAAAAAAAATGGAGGGAGTAGTCCCTTCATAAGATAAAGCATGTTGCATGTCTTCTGAAAATGATGTACTAATTCTTTGCTTCAAAGATACCACACCAATTCTAGACATTACAAAAAATCTAGCGAGGTGTTCATTGAACCAGGTTGCAATTTGGAATTTTTTTCTAAGCTCAGCCTGGCGCTCGTAAACTTGAATTATTATTTAAAAAATATTAAAAAAATATTTTTATATTAATATTAATATTTATATATATATATCTTATAATTAAATTTAAATAAAAAATATTTTTCATTAATAAATAATAATTCGGGCTGATTCGAATTGAAAAAATATGTATCTAGAGTTGACCCAATATAAGTCGAGACTATCGGATAGTCGACTCTTAAACAGGTCTACCGTATATAAAGTAGGTAAAAAAATTGTTTTTTTCTACACATAAACTATAAAAGCATGGGAGAATCAATGGCTGAGAGAAGTTAAGGGGAAAAAAACGACAATAACATGTAACCAAAGAATAAATAGTCAACTGACTAAAATATTAAAATTTTAATTTCAGTGATTAAAATTTAATTTTAATAGTTTTAAATATAAAAAAAAATAAAATAAAATATTTTCATCATAAAATATTTATTCTTTTATACATATATTATATATGATAGGTAATCTTTTATATTGTACATTATCAAAGTGAATTTCACAAATACTACTTATAAATTGTAATATGTTATTAAATAAATAAAATTAGCAATTACATTGAATAAGTACTAAAAAGTACTATTCTAAAAAAATAAAAGTATTAAAAATACCAATAATAATTTTAGGTTTTCAAATTTTGCAATTTATTAACCAAAGATTTGTGTAATATTGTAGCTAGCTAGGGTTCTTGATTTTTTTAGTATTTCAGTTTCATTCTTTTTTTTTTCATCACAAAAAAAAGTATATAATTGAGATTATTTTTTACATTTAAGTTTTATTAATTGTGTAATTTTGAAAATAATAAATTTAAATGGAATTTAAATAAAAATATATAATGTGTAACTGTAAAGAATATTATCAGATCTAATTATATTATATATATATATATACTAGAATCCGATACACTCACTTTGTGAGTTTTTTTTTTTAAAGTTAAATAGGTAAATTTTTTCATAAAATATGGGTGAGTAGTTTTTTAAGAATTATTTTGTTAAAAATTATTAAAAATTAAAATGTTTCTGATTTCATATTTATTATTAATATTTTATTTAATATTTTAGTAATTTCATCAATTGAATTGGTAACATTTAACTCGTAATTAAACTTACTTATGGGTCGAGCCGCGGCTCAGATTTTTTTTTGCCCAAGGCATTTCAGACCGGTCCATAAGCCCGTTTTATTGTTCATAAATTATTAAAATATTAAAAAATAATTTTCATATTAATTATATATATTTTATAATTAAATTTAAATAAAAAAATATTTTTTATTTAATAAATAATAATTCGGACTGACCCGAATTACAATTTTTTTTACTCAAATCTGATCCAATTCGAGACGAATTTGTCAAGCCGAACGAATTATCCAACTTTTAAGCAGGTCTAATTTAAATATCAAAATCAATCAACTAATTTATATTTAATATAAATATATAAGTATTATTATAACTTTGTTGATGAAAGGTCACACATCATTACAATTTTTTTTTTCAAAAAAAACATTCATTACGTTGAAAATTTAAAAAATTGAGGAACCAAATTTGTCTTGTCCCCACCAAATTGTGTTGTCTTCGACCATCCTAATCAAACCCATATTTGGCAATTGGCATCATCAAATAATGCTATAGTATTTTATTTGTGCACTTAAACATTGGATTCAACAACAAATATATATTTGTTTTTCGCAAAAAAAAAAATCTTCTATTTTCATTCTTTTATTATAGAATAGATGTCCACCGATTGAGTTTTGAGTAAGAATTTTCAAATTTCTTTAAGTTCTACTAAACTCGAAAATGTATTTTATTATTAAAAATGTATTATTATTAGTTTTACTTTAAAATATATTTAAAATTGTTAATAAATATTAATAAAATAATTTTATATTTAATGATAAATTTTATTTATCTAAATAATCGAGTTGAATCAAATTTTGAATAATTTTTTAAAACTTTTAATTGAACTTGATCTAATTCTGTTTAGACCTACTTAAGGGTTGGATAGCTCGCACGACCCGATAAGCCCAGTCCAAAGGTAGAGTCTTCGATTCAGGTCGGCCTGAAGAACTGTTTCTATAATAAAATTTATTTTTTATTTAAATTTAATAATAAAATATAAAAATATTTTTTTATTTTTTTAATATTATTTAAACAGTAAAACAAGTCGGTCCAGGCCACTCAAGATTGAACTTAGATAAGAAAAATAAAAAAATTTCGAATCGTGATTTGACTCGACTCATAAACAGGTCTAATCTTGTGTGATTCATGAATACTTTTATTTAAAAAGGGTGAAATTTTGGAAAAGAACTACATTTTTTCAATAATAATTTATTAACAAATGTAGGGTCACCTGTCCTAGGCCTTGTCTCATCTCCCCTAATTATACCCACATGTTGAAAGCTTTTTATATGCCTCTTAGAATCAAGCAAACAAACAAATAAATGCTGTTTTTATATGGTTTTCTTTTTCTTTATTAACTTTATTTTTCATAAATTTAGTAACTTTTTTTCATGGTAATGGAAATAAAAGCTAAATAAAGCATTACAATGGGTTAAGCTGTTCAAGTCATGGAACATCTTTAAGGCAAGCATGGCCTTTCTATATCATGGACAGGCAGGGAAAGGTAGGAAGATGCACCTTTCTTCCTCTAGTCATTCTTCTGCTACAAATTTTATACATTTAAGGGTAGGGATATGATAAAATTGGATCTGATAATTTTGGACACAATAGGATTATACAACATGAAACGATATGAAAAAATAACACGAAATAACACGAATACACTAACATATCAAAATTTATATAACAAAATTACTAACTTGTCAAAATTTATATAAATATATAACATTTTAAACACGACTATGATAAAAATAAAAATAAAAACACGAACACAACACAAATAAACGAATTGTCAAATATAAATGATATAGCCAAATCACTCAACAACAATCAACAAAAACAAGATTAATGGTAATTTTCCTAAAACATAAAAGAAAAAAAAAATGAAGAATGTGATCTTTATAGTTAAACATGATTGAACAAATGATTATCGAATCTCTTTGTATATAAGTATTTGACTCAACGATAAATGCATACATTTTTTTTTGTTTTCCAAAAAATTTAAGTGAGGGAAGATTATTTTAGTTCAGGGTTAGAACATGTCATAGGTCTTAGAGAAGATTAACAGTGATATTTACAGAACATTTACCAAATGAGATTGCTGGTGAAACTCGAATCTTGATACTTGTTAAGATGCTAATGAATAACCAATTGGATCAATCCAAATTGATAAATGCATACATAGTTCATAAGTTAATTAGTTTGTGCTCAATTCACATCCTTCCATCTTTTACTTGATAAGATATATTATATATCAAACTAGTCTCTCTACCTCGCTAATGGTATCAAAGAGCAAATATACACTTGTTATGACTGTGGGTGAGCAATGGTCCAAGATCACCCATGAACCAACAAAGAATTTGGGGCTATGTCCTTGGAGAATACTTGAGAATACACCTGTCCAAAAATCGAAATATTTGTTCGATTTAATAAGTTCGATTTGTATTTGATCGGGTTTGGGTAGAAATTTTTCTAATTCGGATAAATAAAATAAAAATATTTCGGGCCGTCACCCGACCCATAAAGGTCTACAAGAAAATCAAGGAAACACGATTAATAAAATGCAACAACAAGATTAAAAGTTGATACTTTGTCTCAAACGAAAGAAAAGTAAAATGGCTGTCTCAATGAAGGTTAAATTTCCAAGGTCACACTAAATCAATAAATGTTACTTACTCAAATTAACCTGCATTTATTTTGAATGTCAACTATATACTCTTCAAACATATTACATTAACATTTATATCCTTAATTATAATGCGTTTATTTCTACCCATTTCGCAATTAATTTATATTTGATGCATTATCAGTGTATAAATCTATATACTCACAGTGTATCACATCATGCCACCTGTTAAAAGTTAGGTTTAAAGTTTAGTTTTAGAGTTTAGAATTTTAGGATTTAGGGTTTATTTTTTTTAATGAGGTGTCACCGTAGGATTCACTGTCAATATATAAAACTATACAATGACAGTGCATCAAATACAAACTTATAAAATAAATTTTAATATATACAATAATAATTAATTGAGGTGATAAAATAAACTCGAATTTTGAAAATCTATTTGAAAAAAACTTAAACTAAATTTGACAGACCTGGATTAATAAGAAGTTTAAGATCTAAATTAAAATAAATTGTAATACAAAATGATTTCAACAAAAGGTAATTCAAACTTGAAACAATCCGAACTTAAAAGAATATAGATATAAAAGAACTAAAACTCAAGCAATCCAAATATTAAACCGATTCAATTCAAACCCTTAATAAAATGAACTTAATACTAAGAATTAAAGTGATTGAACTTGAAATTAGATGATTTTCAGAAATGCAAATTTTAATCATCAATTTTGTTTTAACCAAACACAAGAAAACCCAAGTTGAAAACAATTTGAACTGGAAACACTTCAAGTATAATAGTAGTCAAACTCCTTGTGACTAAAACCTAACGTTATGTTTAGATAGATTAAATTTGGTAATTCGTGTATTTGTGTCATATTTGTATATTTTTTCATGTCATAATTGTGTTTAAGATGTTTTATTTTTATATAAATCTTAACGTGTTAATAATTTGTATTATATAGATTTTGACATGTTCATCTATTCGTGCCATGTTTGCGTTTCTTTTTCGTATCGTGTCGTATTTTATGCCGTGTTTTAGTTATTTTTTTTGTATCGTGTTCATATCATGTATTCGTATCCTGTCCAATATTACTAGGTCCAATAGATGTTAGTAAAGGAAAAAAGAGTAAAAGAAAGAAAAAGAAAGAAATGGTTTCTAAAAGAAAGAAAATGATATATCTTTCCCTTAATTGAAAAATTAAAATGTATTAAGGAAAGGAAAAGAATGTTAGCTTCCATCGTTTGGTTAAAAAGTGGAAAGACAATGAAAAATACATTATAATATATATTTTTAATTATGCCATTTTTTTTAATATAATAACAATATAAACATTACAGATCAAATTATAAAAAATAAAATAAAAAGTACGTTAAAAAATAAATATGAATGTAATATATATATATATATATATAAATGCGAAAATTTTGTTAAAATTTCCAAAATCTTGAAGTATATAAGATTACAAATTAAACAATTATTCTTTAAAATATTCTTTGTAATTTGATGAATATAAAATGAGTAATATGAATATTTCCTATTTAAATCTTTTTTTTTTTCTGGCTTTCCTTTCCCTTTTTTTCCACTTATTTAGGATTTTAAAAGAGTGAATATTTTAAGGAAAAGTGAGGGATGTTCACTATCCCTCCCTTTCTTTTATTTTAATTAAAATGGTATCCAAACTAGGGAAAAGAAGGGTTTTTCCATTTCCCCTCATTTCCTTTACTTTCCCTCCCCTCCCTTCAATCCAAATATGGTATAAAAGAACTTGAAAGACATTTCTTTTTAGTTGGTCTACGAGCTACTGCTCAATCGATTAGTTATGAAATTTCATTAGTTCTATTTGTTTTATCAATATCTCTATTCATTGAAATATAAATTTTTATTTTCCCTATTCCTTTCGTTCTAAAAAATAAGTTGAATGGATTGAATAAATATCTTCGTTTTTTATTATCCTTCAAGTTGATAAACTAAATTAAATAGTTATATATGAGTGAAAGAAAACCGCTTATAAATTCGTAGTAATTTAAACAAAAAAAATTGAATCTCATTTCCTATGTACAAGAGTTAAGTGAAAAAAACATAAGTAGAAGAAGTATTTACTTCAAGACGGGTTGATTAGTCAATCTAGTTTGAAAGCGGGCTCAAAAGATCAACTGTATAAAGTTTTCGTAGTAAATACATGTATTGCCAAATCAAATGAGAGATTGAACAAAAAAATGATTAGTCAATGGTTAGGACTTAGGAATAGACCTGTCTAAGGGCCAAGTTACCTATTCAAATCAGAAGATCCGTCCGATATTTGAGAGGATTTGGACAAAAATATTAGGCCCAAAAAATCAATTTGGGAAAAAAAAATGAGACCCGTTAAAAAATGGACTGGGCTTTGGCTTCAACATTCAATGCCCGAGCCCGACCTATTTTTCAATTAAATAATATATTATTTTTATTTATATATATATATATATTATGTAATTTATGTCATATACAGATTAAAAATATATAATATTATAATATAAACATTAAAATATATGTTAAATTATCTATATTTAAGAACTTAATAAAATAAAGAATAAAAAATTATTAAAGATTAAATAAAAAATAATTTTTTTTTTTTGGAAAAGAATAATATGGGCTGACTTAAACGGGTTTGTGCTATCAATTTACAAATATAGAAGTGCTTGGGCAAAATTTAAAGCCCATATTTTGAGTCGGGCCGGACTTGGGCAAGCATATATGATGTTGATATCATACATAGGCTCGAATCGAATCCGACCTTGCCCGGCCCATGGACACTCTAGTTAGAAACACCAAAATTCACAAAGGATCAATAATGAAGATTATGTTTTGTAAAAAAAAAAAAAAAAGTGAAATGTTAAACATTGCCTTGTGGCACTAGTTAAGATGGTATTTATAGAAATAAAAGTGTAATGAATGCATTACTTTTTTTTTTTTTTAATTTAATAAAAGTAATGCATTAAATGCATTAAAATGGTAAATAAATAATCCTTAACTGGTGCCTATAGGCACTGGTTAAGCGGATCCAAACAAAAAATTATGTAAATTATATGTAGAAAAATGTTAACCAGTGTCACTAGCATTGTTTAAAATGATATATATATATATAAAATTATAATTAATATATTACTTTTTCTTGAATTTAATAAAAATAATATATTATATATAAAAATCTTTCCTAAACTAATAACTAAATAATCCTTAACTGATGCCAATAGGCGCACCACTTAAGTGGACCCTTAAATAATAGGAGACTTATGAATAACATAAAAAAAAAAATACTAATTGAGACTTTAAATTAGTAAAATGATTAGGCAATAATTAATACATAATTTTCTTTTGAATTCAGTAAAAATAATATATTAAATAATTTTTTTAAATAATAATTAAATAATTTTTAATTAATGTATATTTATACCGATTAATCAGACTCAAGAAAATAAAATAATAAAGTAAAAGAAACAATTCTCCATGTCATAAACCAATTAAAATCCATCATGTTATGGATTATCAACTAGACCTGTTCATAAAAAAGTTAAGTCGAGACTCGAATTGTTTTTATTTTTGTTACTCAAATTTGGATCATTCCAAAAATCTATATCATTGATTAAAATAATATTTAAGAATTATTTTTATATTAATATTTATAATTAAATTTTTAAAAAATAATTTTTATTAATCAACAATAATTCAAACCAACTCAATTCAAATTAATTTTTTTTTATCCAAATCAACCTCCGTCCTACTCTTGAACAGATCTATTGTCAACCTTTGACTTCACTTTCAACTAATTCAACCCAAATCATTGGCTCTTTAAAGTTTAAACTTCACATTCCAATACCCAAACCCACCATTAACTTCCTTTTATAGAACAACCAACACCGTGCCTGCTTTTTTGACTGAAATTTTCTGGGTTTTTGGTCTTACTTTCTTCTTCTTTGTTGAAGGAAAAGGGGAAACCATGGGCGAGAATAATCAGATTATAGAAGAAAAAGATTACATATTGTTAAAGGATTTCAAAGTGGAAATTGAAGCTGAAGAAGAAAAGGGTTTTATTCTCTGTTTCTGGGTTTATCTTTTCAACTCCAATGCATTTCCTGCCACCATTCTTAAACAGGTCTAGAAACTGCTGCTCTTTTTTTTTTTGGTTTCGGTTTCTCTTTTTCACTCAAAATTTACTTTTTTGGATGAGGAAAATTACCATTACCCATTTATTGTTTTTATTTTAATTTTTTGTGATTTTATGAGTCTTTTAAAAAAAAAAAAAAGAAATTGTTGGTGTTCGAGGTAATTGTTAAACAGGGGCTAAAATTTGCTCCTTTTCTCTTTCTTGGTTCTCACTCAAAATTTTGCTATTTGGTTATTAGGAAAATAATCACTTCTTATTTAGTGTTTTCCTTGAATGATTTTATGAGTGTTTTGTGTAATCCGGAAGTTTTAGAAACTGTTATTATCTTTGAACTGCAAGAAATTAGAAAACTTTGCATCCAAATGTGGGTTTTAATTTCTTTTGTTGCTTCAACTCTCTTGTTATTATCTATTAGAGCAACAATCATCATCCCAATTTAATTGTTTTGATGGTTTTTTATTTTATTTTATTTTATTTGTATTAGTCATGTACCTTTACTAGATTTTTTATTTCCATGTTTCTAATAACTTGAATTGTTTTCTGTTTATAGGTATATGCAGAGGCTAACAGCAGTTCTCCTTTACTTGTTCTTAATGAAAAGATATTGATGCTTTTGCCATTGACTTGCCTACACAATGGAGCCCCTAGTCCTGGAAATACGGCTTTACCTTCAGAAGTTCCGAAAGTGTCTACAGAGATTGAACACCCTCAAAACAAATGGATACATGTTGGATATGAGGTATGCCTTTAACATCTGATAGAACTACTACTAACATAAGGACGTGATTAGTTTGAGAGCTGCATCTTTATCTATAGTGTCATGTGTTGCTTTAATATCTTGTCATAACGTTTGAATTGTTTGAGATAGTTTTGGGAATGAGAGAACTGAATGGACTGGTTTTAATTTGGTATGTTTCTAAAGGCGTTGTTCACGTGAATAGTAGGCTCTTACATTTGCTTTTGCATGGCTTTCTTATTTTGTGCATAACTTGAAACGTTTTATAGGGCTGACGTCGGAAAAGAATGAATTGGGATAGAAAAGTAGCATCTCTCTATATAAATTCTATAAATACCAGGACAGATTCAAAACCCCCCTCTTCTAGGAACCCATCCCTGTACAACATTTTTTTGTTTTGGTTTGGTGAGTGGTTGGTTGTTTAGAATCTTTGAGAATGAGCAAACACCGAAAGCATAGAGAAGGAACAAAAGAAAATGAGCAAAGATGAATTAGGCAAGTGTGTATATGAAATTTGAGGTTATGTAGTGTACACCAATCTATTGTGAAGGCATAAGAGAAAAATAAAGAGGTTTAAAAAATGAAATATAAATCTAACATCAGATAGAGCTAGAAGCAAAAGGTTTTTGGGGCAACAGTCCTCAATATGTATATCCCTCATGTTTGTTTTCCTTCTTTTCACTTCGAAATGGAGACATTACATGTAGCATTGTGCCTAAGGTTTTATTGAAGTATACTTTCAACTATGCTTGATAGATGAATACTAATTTGGTTGTCATAGCTATTATCATATATGTGAACTTTTCTGTTTTTTCTTTTCTTGTCAGGTTTCTTCTGATTTTGTGCTACTTCACATTAATGGAGAAATTGCAGGAGAGCTGTAGCTCTCTTCCTTGTTAAACAAAGATTCCATGCCAAATAGTTTGAGGAAGAGGACATTAGCTGGTATTAGCGGTGATAATAATTTGCAGGGTTATATCCATGATGCAAAAGTCTTGCCTTCAACCTTGTCTATAAAGGACCAATATGTTAAGGTGCACTTTACTTGTAGTTTCACGTTTCCTTGATGGATTCTCATTGCAAGTACTTTTACCTTAAGGTTTAGAACACTAATGTGAAAATCTAATGCCAGGATCCACCTCTAAGATTGTCAATTGATGAGTCTTCTGCCTCTGATATTGAAGAAGACAATGGCTTTTGGAATATTGTTGGTGGCAAGGTAAACACTAGAGGGTTCTAAAAATTTTTTACTATAAGTTTTACACTTAAATCATAGCATTTACGCTTTTCTTCTCTGGTATTGTTAATGTATTATTTGTACATTTTACATATATTTATAGATATGAATTTTATATCAATGCTAGTCAGCTAGTGTCATTTTTTGTGTCTACTGCTCTAATAGTACTAATAGAACCCTATGTTTTTTTTTGTTTGTTTTGGGTGGGGCCATTGCAATTTTCCTGTTTGGTATTTCAAATTTCATGGTTAATAAATGTTGAGGCAAAGGCTAATCGCTACCTAATTATATATGGTCTTGATCATCTAAGCAAAACTTTTACATCATTTATACTGAAAGGAAACATGATTGATGTGCTGCTAGTAGTGTACATTTTTAAACTTCTCAGGGATAAATTTCTTACTTTTTACACAAGGGGCACAATAGTTGTGGTGCTTGAAAACATTCTGGAAAGAATTTCTTATCACAACATGCTATTCTGGTCCTTCAACTGCTTTCATCCTATGTTACTCGAACTCGGGTGTGAGTGTCAGACACGTGTATGTTCAATTTTTTCGAAGATTTCCATGTATTTGGAGGGTCCTTGGAGGATCATATCCCCATACTCATGTCTGGATATGTGTTGGACACGGGTACTTCAAGAAATATAAAGAGTCGGAACAACATAGCTTTCAACAATAATTTGTTTTTATTTATATCATCTGAAAGTGATATTTTCAGAAGCATCCATATCAATTTATGTGAGCTTTTCTTCCTACTTGTTTTTTATTATCTGTTGAAAAACAGATTTGCAGTAAATGTTGACTGCAGTAGCTGCTGACTGTTAGCAGTAAATGCTGACTGTCAGATTTGCAGTAAATGCTGACTGCAGTAACTACTGATTCTTAGGCAGATATTGCTGCTGATTTTTAGGAGAATATTTTATTGTTGTGCTTAATTTATTCCCTAATTACAGGGATTGTTTTTTCTGGTTTAATTCCTAGTTGTAGAGTTGACTTACTTGATTCTTTTGGCTTATAAAAGGCCTTCTGATGTACATAAAACAGATAAGAAATACAAATTTACTATTTCTTCTTTTCCTTCAACATGGTATCAGAGCTATAGGCTCATTTTTTCTGGGATTTGAAATCTGTCCAAGAACAGAATTTCTGCTCAAATTTTTTTTTTTTTCAGCCTTCATAGCTGAATTTCTGGTCACTGATCAGCAGCCTTCATTGCTGATTTTTCTTTCAAAAACATAGGAAAGGAAGATATGCCTTCATTGAATGAAGCAATATCTATTATCCGGGCTGAAGAAAGCAGGAGGGGAGTCATGCTTGCTGTTCAACCAGTAGAAGGATCAGCGTTGCTCACAACTGAATTGGTTTCAGGAAAATCTGCTGCAGCAAATGCGGACAACAGAAAATCAGATTCAAGAAACATGAGTAAAGGGAATTTGATGTGTAACCACTGCAAGAAGCATGGACACACAAAGGAAAACTGCTGGAAACTTCATGGGAGGCCACAGAACTCTAACCGAAAATGGCAACAGAGGGGACAAGCACATTCTGCTCAAGCCAACATCACCAGTAATCTCACTGATCAGACTACTCCAAGTGGTAGAGAATTCAATAAAGATGATATTGATCGACTGAGATTGCTCCTTGACTCACTAGAAAAAACTTCAGGTGCATGTTCATTAGCACTCTCAGGTAAGTTTCCTTCTCCATGTGCTCTTAGTGTCTCAAAACCTAACTCACTTGACTCTTGGATCATTGACTCCGGAGCAACCGACCACATGACCTACTCCTCCCACAATTTTTCCACTTACAGCCCATGTCCTAGCAATAAAAAAATTACTATAGCTAATGGTTCCTTAGTAACAGTAGCTGGCCAAGGAGACATTCATATAGGACAATCCTTAATCTTGAAAAATGTCTTACATGTGCCAAAACTGTCTACCAACCTTGTATCTGTCAAACAAATTACAAAAGATCTAAATTGTAATTTGCTTTTTTTGCCTACACATTGTGTGTTTAAGGACCAAGTTACGGGGAAGACGATTGGGCGTGCTAAGGAAAGCAATGGACTTTACTATCTTGAGTTCCCAGATGGCTATGTGAACACTGGGGCTGGTTACTCATCCATGCTCATGTCTGAAACAAGTACTCAAAATAAAGACCAAATTTGGCTTCGACATTTTCAACTTGGTCACCCACCTTTTAGAGTTCTTAGGATGATGTTTCCTTCTCTATTCAGAAATATTGATATCCAACAGTTTCATTGTGATATTTGTGAGTTTGCTAAACACAAAAGAATTTCCTTTCCTTTGAGCAATAAAAAATCTTCATTTCCTTTTCAATTGATTCACAGTGACATTTGGGGTCCATCAAGGGTAGCTAATATTTCTGGGGCTCGGTGGTTTGTTACATTCATTGACGATTGTACTCGTCTATCGTGGGTCTTTCTCTTGAAAGAAAAATCTGATGTGATTAAAGTTTTTCAAAATTTTCACAACATGATAACAAATCAATTTGGTGTGAGGATAAAAAGATTGCGAACTGATAATGCTAGGGAATATTTTAATCAAGTGTTATCCCCATTTCTTCAAAAGGAAGGAATTATTCATGAATCCTCCTGTGTTGATACACCCCAACAAAATGGAGTGGCAGAAAGGAAAAATGGTCACCTTCTTGACACAGTTCGTGCCCTCCTTTTCCAGAGAAAAGTTCCAAAACAATTTTGGGGAGAAGCTGTACTTACAGCCACTCATCTCATTAATAGAGTTCCCTCTCGGGTTTTAGGCTTTAAGAGTCCTTGGGAAGTGTTCTCAATTTTTTTTCCAGATTTTCCTATTCCTAATCGCCTGAATCCTCGTGTTTTTGGGTGTGTCTCATTTGTCCATGTTCATGCTCATAATCGAAGCAAGCTTGATCCTAGAGCAATCAAATGTGTGTTTGTGGGATATTCTTCCACTCAAAAGGGGTATAAGTGCTATCATCCTCCGACCCGTAAAACATATGTCTCCATCGATGTCACATTTGTGGAGTCTGAGAGTTACTTTCATCCTTCTCTTCAGGGGGAGACACCTACTCATGAAGAGAAGGATGATTTCCTTCATCTACCTAGTCTTATTACCCATTCACCTATGCCCAACTCCATGCCTAATTCTGCCATGCCTAATTCTGCCCAAAACAGTTGCCCCAAACCTGCCCAAAACAGTGAAACCAAACCTGATCATGCCACAGACAGCCAAGAGGATCCAGTATTCACAAAGCCATTGCAAGTTTACTCAAGAAAGAAAGGATCCATTGCTAATCCAGAACATGTCCAAAGGTCAGAACCAATGCTTGGAAGTGAAGCAAATTGTGAGGTAAATACTTCTACTGATGTTACTTTTAATGATGATCTACATTTACCCATTGCAGTAAGAAAAGCTACTAGAAAATGCACACAACATCCAATTTCTCACTTTGTGTCTTTTGAAAAAACCTCACATTCACATAAGGCCTTCCTCACTCACCTAAATTCCATAGCCATCCCTCAAACCCTATCTGAGGCACTAAATAGTGAAGAATGGAAACAAGCAATGAGAGTGGAGATGGATGCACTTGAGAAAAACAAAACATGGGAGATTGTTGAATTACCAAAAGAAAAGAAACCCGTGGGATGTAGATGGATTTTTTCAGTGAAATATAATGCTGATGGGTCCCTTGAACGATATAAGGCAAGATTGGTGGCCAAGGGGTATACACAAACTTATGGTGTGGACTATCAAGAAACCTTCGCACCAGTAGCAAAGATGAATACTGTAAGGGTACTACTGAGTCTTGCAGCAAACTTTGACTGGACACTACAGCAGTTTGATGTAAAAAATGCTTTTTTGCATGGTGATCTTGAAGAAGAAATTTACATGGAAATTCCTCCAGGATTTAATGCAGACAGAAATGGTAGGGTGTGTCGACTGAAGAAAGCATTATATGGGTTGAAACAATCTCCAAGAGCATGGTTTGGACGGTTTACTAAGGTCATGTTAGCTCTGAAGTATAAACAGAGCCAAGGAGATCACACCTTGTTTATTAAGCACTCTGCATCAGGGGGAGTTACTGCACTCATTGTGTACGTTGATGATATTATTGTCACTGGTAATGATCACCAAGAACGAGAAGCTCTTAAAGCTAAGTTAGCAAAAGAGTTTGAAATAAAAGATCTTGGCAAGCTAAAATACTTCTTGGGTATTGAAGTGGCTAGGTCAAAAAGGGGAATCTTTATCTCACAGCAGAAGTATGTAACAGATTTACTTAAGGAGACAGGGAAAACTGGTTGTAAACCTGCAGAGACACCCATAGATCAGAATCACAAACTGGGAGATGCAGCTAAAGATGAACCTGTGGATAAGGGAATGTATCAAAGACTAGTTGGGAGGTTGATTTATCTATCACACACTAGACCTGACATAGCATATGCAGTGAGTGTAGTAAGTCAATTTATGCATGATCCAAAAGAAGTCCATCTCCAGGCAGTATATCGAATATTGCAGTACTTAAAGGCTAACATAGGTAGAGGAATTCTCTTCAGGAAAAGTTCAAGTCTGTGTTTGGAAGTATATACAGATGCAGATTATGCAGGCTCAGTCATAGATAGGAGATCAACTTCTGGCTATTGCACTTTTCTGGGAGGCAATTTGGTTACTTGGAGAAGCAAAAAACAACCAGTAGTGGCTAGATCGAGTGCAGAAGCAGAGTTTCGAGCCATGGCACTAGGAGTGTATGAACTACTATGGCTAAAAATGATCATAAATGATTTGAAGATTACAATAGAGAGTCCGATGAAGTTATATTGTGACAACAAGTCAGCTATCAACATTGCTCATAATCCAGTGCAACATGATCGCACCAAACATGTGGAAGTAGATCGACACTTCATAAAGGAGAAGATTGAGAGTGGGTTGATATGTACACCTTATGTCCCTACTGGAGATCAATTAGCAGATTTCCTAACAAAGGGATTAACTAGTCCTACATTTCAAAGACTTGTGAGCAAGCTAGGAATGGAAAATATTTACTTCCCAGCTTGAGGGGGAGTGTTGAAAAACAGATTTGCAGTAAATGTTGACTGCAGTAGCTGCTGACTGTTAGCAGTAAATGCTGACTGTCTGATTTGCAGTAAATGCTGACTGCAGTAACTACTGATTCTTAGGCAGATATTGCTGCTGATTTTTAGGAGAATATTTTATTGTTGTGCTTAATTTATTCCCTAATTACAGGGATTGTTTTTTCTGGTTTAATTCCTAGTTGTAGAGTTGACTTACTTGATTCTTTTGGCTTATAAAAGGCCTTCTGATGTACATAAAACAGATAAGAAATACAAATTTACTATTTCTTCTTTTCCTTCAACATTATCTATTGGAAGAGACACATAAAATTGCTATCAAATTCAAAAATATATCCTGATATTGATGTTGGATTGTAAAATAATAAACTGATAGAATTATCAACTTGTATGCCACTACTTCAATTTAAGCCATGAATATTGAGTAGGTTGGTATAGATCTTTGCTTTTAAGTTCAAGCCTCATGGAACCAGAAAGTTGTAAAGACCTTCAAAGTCAAAAGAAAAAGGATATTTGTATTTTAGTATGTAAATATTGTTGATATTTTAGCTTTTATCCTCATGGTCTTAAGCATTTGATGTGGTAATATGGCTGCTCATTGCACAAAATAAAAGACAGTTTTTCAACTATAGGTTATTGATTCCCAAATGATATAAGGTTACTACTCCTTAGATTTCGTCTAATAATATTTACCCTTTCACAGGCATCTTGTCGCAGGATTTTTTCCTTGGATGTTGTTTTATTAAATGCCTTTGGCCAGCCAGTAAACAAGGAACTAGAGGTACTTTAGTCTTTACGTTTAATTTCGCAGTACTGTTTTTAACTTCAGTACCTAATTTTACACATTACTTGCTGTAAAGGTTGTTGCATCACTTTTATATGCTCATAATCGATTACCTGTAGAGAAGACAAATGAGGAAGAAGATCCTCTTCTAGCTAGCTGTGATGGAATTGAATTTGCCTCTAGTGATCGACCTAGTAAACTGTCAAAGGGGGGGCATCCTTTAAGCTGAAGATCTCCAAGGTGATAATATTAGATTTAGTTTGTGGAATCTTTTGTTCAGTATATATGCTTCTAGGATTTGTAGCGGATGAGCAACTTTTTTTTTACAAGTACAACAACTCCTTGGTATGCCGATATTGTTAATTACTTAGTTACCAAGAAGTTGCCATAAGAGTTGACACAAGCTCAAAGAAATAAGATCAAGAGTGATGCCAAATACTACATATGGGATAATCCTTACCTTTGGAAGCATTGCTCTGATCAGATTATAAGGTGTGTACTCAAATCTGAATTTAAATCTATTCTCTCCTTTTGTCACTCTTATGCATGTGGAGGACACTTTGGATCTAAAAGAACAGCCACGAAAGTTCTTGATTCTGGATTTTATTGGCCTACTATGTTCAAAGATGCATACCTCTTTTGCAAGTCATGTGATCGTTGCCAAAGAACAGGTAACTTAGGTGCTAGAAATCAAATACCTCAAACTCCAATACTTATTGTTGAAATTTTTGATAGATGGGGCATGGATTTCATGGGACCTTTTCCTTCTTCTTTTGGCAATCTTGATATTTTACTTCCCGTTGATTATGTTTCAAAATGGGTGGAAGCAAAATCCACTAGGACTAATGACTCTAAAGTTGTTTCAGATTTTGTCAAGACTAACATCTTTGCTAGGTTTGGAACACCAAAGGCCATAATCAGCGATAGATGTACTCACTTTTGCAATAGGACTATTGAAGCACTTTTGAGGAAGCATAACATCACACACAAGGTCTCCACCTCATACCATCCTCAAACTAGTAGGCAAACTGAAGTGTCAAACCGAGAAGTTAAGTCCGTCCTTGATAAGATAGTTAATCCAAATAGGAAGGATTGGAGTTCACGACTTGATGATGCACTTTGGGCTTATAGGACAGCATCTAAGATACCCATTGGTATGTCTCTTATCGACTTGTTTATGGTAAGCCTTATCATCTTCCGGTTGAATTAGAACATAAGGCATATTTGGCTATCAAACAATGCAACATGGAGATGGATGAGGCAGGTAAACAAAGAAAACTAGACCTACAAGAATTAGAAGAGATAAGGAATGATGCCTATTAGAATTCTAGGATTTACAAGGAAAAGACTAAGGCATTCCATGACAAGATGATATCAAGAAAAGACTTTGTTGTTGAACAAAAAGTTATTCTCTTTCATTCACGCCTTAAGTTATTTCCAAGTAAGTTACGTTCTCGTTGGGTTGGACCTATTGTTATTACTAATGTGTTTACTCATGGTGCAGTTGAAATCTAAAACCCAAAAACAGATAAGGCATTCAAAGTGAATGGTCATCGAGTGAAGCTTTACTATGAGAACTTTCCAATACAAGATGTGGAGGAGTTGTCACTCTTTGAGCCAAATTATGTTGAATAATAATGGATGGGTCTAAGTCAGGTTGAGGACAATAAACCAAGCGCTTCTTGGGAGGCAACCCAAAAGGATGGAGAATATCTATTATAATCATATTTGCATAATCCTTAACTCTCCATCATTCTATCTTTTATTGTTTTTCTTTTGTTTTGTTTAGTAGTTCTTTTCTCTTACATATAATTCTTGCATTTGGGGATAATAGCATTACATTGACGATAATGTAAAAATTAAGTGTGGGGGGAAGAATTTAGGATTTTATTTAGAGTGTTTTGTTTTTGAGTCTTTTTATGTTGTTTTGAGTGTGTTTTAGTTACTTTCTTTACTATGATGAGATATGAATTGCATAAGTCTAAAACTGATTTATTAGTGAGAAGATTTTCATGAAAATTTAGTTACTTCTAAGATGATATGTTGATTGAGAAAGAAGCATGTTTAGACTTAAATCTGACTTGTATAATCATTCTTGTGAGTTTTTGAGCCTATATGATTGATGCATTATACATATCAATCTAATTTCTTTCTTGAGTGCTCTTATGATTACATGATTCTCTAGAACTTGCTTTAAACCTTGTTAAGACTATATTGATGCATGTGACAGCATGAATATTATAGAGACATTAGGATTTTTAACCAGGGCCAAACAGCCATCCTTTATTGATGTTCCAAGAGAACACCCCCCTTAGTGAACCAATTTGAGCCTACATTGAATAAGCTATTTCTTTGGTAACCATAACTTGTTCCTAACCTAAATATACTTATTTATATCTTTACCCTTGTTTTAAAGATGAATTAGCATGTTTTGAGACATATTGCAAAGACAAGGAAGATCTATTAAAAATTTGGGTTAGAAACAAGAAATAAGTGTGGGGGAAAAGAAAAGAAAAGTCAAGAGAAAAAGAAAGGGAATATTGTCAAATACATTCCTATGTGAAAAAAAATGAAAAAAAAAATGAATCATCTCTTGAACTTGTGAAAAAAGAAAATGATGTTACAAAGTTGTTTAGAATGAAGAAAAGGCCCAACATGAATATTCGACCTATGTGATTATGTACTTGTAAAGAGTTTTGAGAAGTTTCTTTGTATGAATCTTATTATGTCTCTAAACTTTATAAAATCTTTGGAACTTTTATAATATCCTTTGTCTTTTATTCTTTAGCCATATTATTACCCCTTGGCCCCATTATAACCTTGCATAAAGACCTCTTGATTCATGAAGTTGCATGATCTAAGTAGTGAAGAATATGTGAACAAGCAAGCATATGGTAGAAACTGTTTTCATGAGATTGATTGAGTGTAAACACTTCACCACTACTTTAAAGAGTGAAAATCATGAGGGTATCCTATGTGAGAAGTTGAGATTAAGTTTGAACATGCACTATTTTGATTGAGATATGTTATGTTAATTTTATCTTAACTCAAACCATTTACTATCAAACATTATTTGTTGTGAAACTCTTTAAGCTATTAATTAGTTTATAAGACTTGTCCAATGATTGTCTCTAATTTATATTGAAAGAGGATTAGATTAGGTTTTATTACTTTGTCTCTATTTGATTTTGCTTGAGGACTAGCAAAATATTAAGTATGGGGAAGTTTGATAAGTGCTTAATTTCATGCATTTTCCTAGTGAATTTCCTTATACTTTGTGTTTCAATTCTTAAGTTCCTTGATATTTTACTAGGTTTTTATGCTTTGTAGGTATTTTGAAAGAGATGAAGTCAAAACATGTCAATTGGGATGTTAAAGAGCTTATAAAATCACGATCACAAGATGAAAAAGAATTGGGAGTCAAAAATATCAAATTCTTGGTGCAAAGCAAGAAGACAGATTTGACCTCCGGAGCTTGTTGCTAAGAAAATATGATGTTAGATTCTTTATTCAAAGCAACTTTCTTCTTGACTTTTGAATATCACTTGATTACCTTTCCAACGGTTGGTCATGGGCCTAAATTAGATAAGAAATGACCACCCAAATCGGCATTGGAATATCTCCCTAAGCAACCCTAATGGCAGAAAAAACCCTAGCCACAAATCACAATTTTTTTCTTAATACCTTAGTTGACATTTATGTTTATCCTTGTCAAAGAAGGATTAGTGGTTGTCAACTTGCATTAATTGCAAGAATCTTTCCTTAAAGCTATTCCTAGTCAAAGTAGGAGAATTAAATCAGCCAAGACTTTCCTTCCTTACACTTACTTTGGCTGCAAGTTTGTAATCCCTCCTCATTAAAGAGTGCTTTGACTAAGACTTTCCTACTTTATTAAAACCTTGGCTGCCAAGTATTCCTTCTTTCCTTAAAACACAAAAGTCAGTCACATTTTCTTAACTTTAGCCACAAGTCAGCATTTATTGAAGGGAGAGAGCTGAAATTCACTTGTTTGATGCCCTAGCTATTGCCTATAAATAGAGATCAAGGGGGCAAACGAGATTGACACTTCTCCAAGCATCAAAGTTCTGATTTCTTCTTTGTTTTAGAGTTGTTAAGAGAACAAGAGGCTGGATAATTAATAGTCTTCTTTCTTTCTTTCTTTTATTTTCTTTTTAGATTCTCTTTAATTTTATGTTTATGTTTACAATGCCTATGCTAGGCTAAACTTTTATTTGGTTAAGGGTGATTTCAAAGCCATAAACATGTTATGTAATTAATTTTCAGAATCTATCTATCATTGTTTTCTATCAAAGTTGCTTATGTTCTTCCATTAAAATTGTTTATGACGAAGTTTTGATTTGTTTAAGTGGCCAACTAGATAAATCTTGATAATTGTCTAATGCTAGTTTAGGAGTTTTGATCCGTAATTGTCTTGATTTCCTATTCATAAGTAGCAATTTGTGATTAATGATTATGGTCAAGTTTTCAATAATTGCAAAGTGGAACATAACCTAAGTTGAACAATCCGAGTTTATGTGTTTGTTGCTTAGATCAACTTATCTTTCTCAACATAAAGCTGCTATTAAATTGAACTTAAAGAGCTTATTCTAGATTGTTTGATAGTTAACGATTAAATAGAGAGCTTGTTCTATTTAACGACAAACTAAGAAAAGATTGGGGTAATAGAGCTTGTTGTTATCTACGGTTGTTAACTTTGATAGCTAATTAATGTTGATAGATAAGAAATTGATTCTTAATGATGTCTAGTGGTGGAGAATGAACCTTTAGCTATATTTCTCATAATTGATTCTTCTTAATTACTTGTTTTCTCATTCTTATTGTTAACGTTAGTTTAAATCTGATCTCAAAATCCCATTTACTTTTGTTTACTTGTTTTTAAGTGATAAAATATTAACTTATAAACTAAAACTCAATCCCTGAGGACTCGACCTTTGCTAATCACTATACTCTTCAATTGATTCTTTTTAAGTGCAAGGTTAAATAAGATACACTCTTTTGGGTGCATCACTTCCAAGAGTAACTAATTCGTAGTTTATGATTCTCCTTGAGGTCTTCTATTGCTGAAAATAATGTCTTTTGATGATGGTAGCCAACCACCCAATAATATAATTACGGCTAAACTACTTTTCATTATAGAGGTTGCAATATTTCATGTAGCTAGGTTGCCTGAATTGAAATCAGGTTTTGCTTAAATTCGCAATGCAAATAAATAAAAAGTTGATGTATCATCTATCCAATCTGAAACAAATATAAGTTCGTTTTGATAAGGCTCACAAGCTTAGGCTTTGTTTCAATCAGTCGAGCGCAAGCTTGAAATTAATCTTACTTGTAATGTGGTTTGTTATATTTCAATTTAATCATACAAAAGCCATGTTCATGTAATTCTTTTTTTTTTTTTTTTTGAGAATATGTTCACCTATTCTTATGAAAAATATTACAAGTAATCATTCATATTTTGTTTTTAATAGTTTATGTTTAATTAATGATTTTTTAAATAATATTATTCATCATAAAATTAAGTTTTACGATTAGTTTTTAAATCTGATGAATCCAAAATTCAGCTCATACGCATGATGTACATTGGCTGATTTGAAAACTAAAGCTCAAGCTCATAAATGGTACTCAAAGAAATGCTTGGCTTGAGCTTGAATTAAACTCTAGCAAGCCAAGCTTGACCACAATAACACTAGCTTGGCTATTACAGCCTTTGGCAGAATTAAAAATAATTGCAGGGAAGTATATTTTTTATCTAGAATTTGACTTTCTATAGCATGTTTGTTTATTTTCTTATCAATTCATCTTGAATTCAATAATGGCCTGATTCTGATATTATCTCAGCTCTCATCCCAGTGTGATAGTAGGCAGTTCTGCATTAAGTTTGGGATATCAAAGTTCGATGGTTATCGTTTCCTCGAGGACTTCTCCCCTTCAATTCGTTGCATCTCTCGCAATCGTACTCCAAGGACATCTACTATTATTTGGAAAAAAAACCTCTGCAGTCCATCCACTCAATGGATCTCAATCATTTGGCTTAGATGATGTTTCTTATGAACTTAAGCACAATACTGTACATGAAGCAAAGCTCAGTCCAATATCAAAGCGGGTTAGATTGGGAGAACCAAAGATTTCTAAAATAGACCAACTTGGTGAAGAATGCAACTCCCTTGCCTGGATTTCCAATCAGGTATTGATTGACACTTTTGTCCTTTTCATTTTGCCATGACATTCATCATCATTTTATGTCAGAGCATCAATCACTTTTGAACTATAAAAAAGTTTCTGCATTGAGTCGTTCTGCTGCAATTTGATGGGGCACTAGTGAAGCACTTGTTGCTAAACCATTGTCAATGTAATAGGTGATTATTGGCCGTCCAAAATTTGGGTAACTTACCCACTTTAACCCCTCCCTAGGCGTATTACCCTTTGTTGTGATTATTGGAATAGAAGCAGTGCATTAGGGCCAATTTGGTGGTGAAGAGCTATGTTACTCGGATTCGGGTGCAAGTGTCGGACATGAGTATGTGTCTGACACGGGTATTTTCAATTTTTCCCACATTCCCATGTATTTGGAGGGTTTTTGGAGGATCATATCCCCATACTCATGTCCAGATATAGGTCGGACACAGGTGTCGGACACTGGTACTTAAAGAAAAATGAAGAGTCGGAGCAACATAGGTAAAGACTATTATGTTCTTAGTTCCACCGTGGAATCACTGAAACTACATCAAAAGATATGTCCATGTTTTATAGATGGGGCATATGGACACAAGTTATGATTTCAATATTATTCATTTGTTATATTATTTCTATTTTCAACTTACCGCACAAACCTATATTACTCCGACTCTTCATTTTTTGAAGCATCCGTGTCCGACACATATTCGGACATGGGTATGGAGACACGATCCTCCAAATATATGGAAAAATTTAAAAAAAATTGAGTATACCCGTGTCACTGTGTCAGACACATACCTATATCTGACACTCACCCCCGAATCCGAGTAACATAGGCACAAACAACCTTAAGGACAGCTTCGAAGCAAAAACATGTGTAATCTTTCTTTTGACTTTTGAGAGTGGAACAATTTAAGAGCTAGCCTGTATCACACATGCTATGCGTGGTATTACAAATGTGACATTCTAATAGAGGATATATTTAAAACAGAGAAAGTTGTGGTACTGAAGGAACATGTACAAGGTCGGTCTGCCCAGACCTTAGGGATTTGATTCAAAGTAAAATCTCCTCTTTACCCCCCATTTAATAAATTTTCATTTCTTAAATTGTGCTATGTTAATATTTTTAATTAAGAGCACAGGAGAACAAGAAAACTTCCAAAAACAATAATATTTTATAGAATTTTATGAGGCATAAATTTACTTAGAACACTTATCATGCTCCATTAAATCTTATTAATCAATAGATTAAATTAAATTAGGAGGATGATGATGATAAACAAGGATATTCGTGTATTTACTAAAACAGTGTTGTTAAGAGCGCAAGACACACTCTAGGAGATAGAATCCTTATATTGCCTGAGGCATAAGGTGCAAAAAAAACGCTCGTCTGAGTGAAATAAGAAGAAATATGGATGTGTGTGTTTTTGTATGTGCATCTGTATATATATGTAAAATAAGTTTAAGATATATAATTCAATAAACTTTAAAGAGTGGTTCAATTTATCCTACAAAACATGCAGAAATTTCCTTTTTTTGTTGGCCAATATGCATGATTTTTTTGTGGTCTCATGTTTGTTGTTGAATACTCAAACATTGAAAAGTAAAGAGTTTGATATTATCTTTTCTTTTACTATTAAAGGTATTGTCAATGAAAAGATTAAAAATGAAAGAAATTAAATTTTTTTTTAATTAGACGGGCTTTTGAATACACTAAGCGTGTGCTTGATCAAATGTGCCTCACCGTTTGAAGCGCTTTTGTTGTTTGGCGCGCTTAGATGCATGCCTTAACAACACTGTACTAAAGATATGTTGTATTGATGAATGATGATGACAATGACAAAAATTACTGTTAATTAATATGATAATGTTGTGAACTTGTGATAATATTTAAGGATATATTCTATTAAAAGTATGCTTGTTCTTTATTGTTTTAAATTGTTCGTGCCTATGGCCAAAAGAAAAGAAAAGAAAAACGCTCATACCCTGCCTCATCCTTAGAGCTATGAACTCCTTGTCAAACATCTGTTCCCTTCTTTAAATTGAATATTCAATAATCTCTATCCACGGGTGACAACTGCATCACCATTTACAATCAGGTTGAGAATGGTTTTGGGTCAAGATTGGAGGGGAGACCTGAGAATTTTGAAGAAGTGAACAATTCCCTATCTGATTCAGAGAGCACTGGGGCCAGAGATTCAGCTTTAAAGAGTGTGTCGTCAAGTAGGGGACATTCAGTTTCAGATTTAACAATTTTTAGGTACTGCCTGGGGGGCTTGACTGATAGGTCTCTTTTACTCGAGGAAATTGCAACAACGGCTTCAGATGAAGAAATTTCAGGATTTGCAGACCAGGTTTCCCTGTACTCAGGATGTTCTCATCATAGGTAATTTACAATGCGTTGCTTCTTTCATACATTATTGTGGTGATCATTATATTCTTGTTGGGTTATAGCCAGGAATGTAATAGTACCCATCATGATATCTTTTCCTTGCTATTGACAGTAGTAGACAGTTTTATTTCATATCAGTTTCATGGGGTTGTTTGTCTGACTCATTGATTCACCTTACTTTGTATTTGTTGCAAATTGCAATGATGTTGCTGTTCTAACACTTTTTCGCAAACTACATTCTACCATGTTGAAAGCCTTGTTCTTCTCTGGCTGCTGGTCCTTGTCTTCGTTTCTGATCACAATAAGACCAAGTAGCTTTGGGCCCATTCATTTAGGAGATAAAAATTGGACCAAGCAAGTGCTGCTACTATACGTAACCTGTGAATATTGGGAAAATATACAACATTGTCAATTATTCTTGGGATCTATATCAAGTATTGTCGAATTTTTCTATTCCTTTTGCTAATTGAAAAAAGTTGTTGCCTGCTCTTAGGCATCAAATAAAAATGGCAAAGAGATTGATAGACGAGGGAACCATAGCCTGGAATTTGATATCACAAAACAACCTTCAAGTTCAAGGGGAGAGTGCAGTTTTCGAGATTGAAGAGCAATTCATGAAGATTGCTTGCTGCACTACTAGATCTCTTACCCAACAGGTATCTATCTATCTCTAGCTATTTTAGGGTCCACATTATAATTAGTCTCTCTTCTCTTTTTTAACTTTTTTTTGGGGGCTTAGGCATTTGCTATTCCTAAAGATTGATCTCTTCCTATGTGTTAGCTCTTTTCCTCAGTAATAATCCCATGATTAAATAAGTCAAACTGTTCTATGGTGGATGATATTCTTGTTTCTTTTGCTTTAAAATAGTTGCATTTTTTGGGTACAAATATATAATCACCTCTTGTGATAGGTTTTCTTGCACTCTGTAGTCTGTACTGAATGTTGCTATTGGAGGGAAGTAACAGGAAAGGGGCTTTGTATGCATAGTCAATCGATTCACATTTATTATAGATTCCTTCCCTATATTAGTTTTTTCTCTTCATCTCTGTACCTATTAGAATCTGATTTTGTGGCTCCGTCTCTTACTATGAGGTGTCCTCATCTATGTTACTCGGGCTTGGGTGTGAGTGTCAGATACGATTACGTGTCCGACATGGGTATATTCAATTTTTTTCAAGTTTTTTCTTGTATTTGGAGGTCTTTGGAGGATCGTATCCCCATACCCATGTCCGGATATGTGTCAGACACGGGACGGATACTTTAAGAAAAATAAAGAGTCGGAGCAACATACTTCCTCATAAAAGCATATGATTCCTCTTCACAATTCCAAAACAAAAAATCAAAGATCAAGTATCCAAACAAAGAAAAAAAAAATCAAAGATCTTTCAGATACTTATTTGCAATTTCCTTCAAATGTATTTGTCAATCCCTGTGGACCTATTTTCTAAATCCTGCTAGCATCAGGTTCTTATAGCATAGGCCTATGTTAATCATTTTTGTTTCCATAATCCTACTCTCAAGATTAAACTTAAGCTCATCATCCGCCCCTGCATAAAACATCCTTCAAAGTTGTTACCTTTTCATATTGTTAGTTGTTAAATGGTGGCTTTGCAGAAGTTCTCTTGCTCAAGTACTTTAAATCAAGTGTAAGGTGCTGTTCAATGCTAAATTTAGCCATAACAATCTAAGCATTGAATTTTAGTCCTAATTATTAATACTGAATCTAACTAGCAGAAACTGTTCAATGTATTTTTGAAACATAAGAACTGAATATTTAAACTACCTGATAATTAAAAATACTGAATTTTAAGAACCATTCAGTTTCCAACTTTATTCTTATAGTATTTAAAGCTACATGCTATACGAAACTAAATAATATAAGTTATAATGATAAAACTTGGTAATAAAATTGAATAACATTAAGGGGTAATGTGATTTATGAATGGTGTTCTTAAAATGGATCTAGCTAAATATGTTCTACATCGAGCAATAAGGAGGTGCCCCTTATTGAATGCTTTCAAAGTCTTTTTTTTGGTACAATGGAGGCTACAGCCTAAGGATAAGGGAACGAATTGCATATGGTGGGACTTGAAACCCAGATTTGTTAGATGTCACCTCTTAAAGATGACTGCATAAACCAACTGAGCTAAACTCCGGGTTCAGTGCTTTCAATGTCTTTGACTGACAGCTTATATGTGTAACCAAACATGCTAAACTAATTTAAATAGTTTAAATGTTTACCAAAATGTTAATACTGTAGATAGTTGGCAAACATTAATATCCTACCTGTGCTTTACCCTCTAAAGGTGTAGAGTAACAAACAGAGCCAAAGTGGTTATTTTTGATAGTTAATCTCACCAGGGCTGCATATCACAGCATTGCAGCTTGTTGTTCTTGAGCCATGTTGCTTCCTTTTCTCTTTGGTTGACAAAATTTTAGTTTAAAAAAAAAAGAAAGAAAAAGAACAGGGTACTTGGATGTGTAAGAATATTAATGCTCCTTGAAATATAGAGCCTGTCATTAGTTTGGATTTATAGATGATTAAGAAAAACTTGAAAGCACGAAAGAAGGATTAAATGAAGATAAGCTGAGAAATAGTTTTTGGTCTCTTTTCCTAAGGGATGTTACCCTTAGCTTATAACCAAGTTTCCATAGTGTTTTTTATCCAAAACAAAAAGTTGTCATAGTGCTCAATAAGGCTTTCGTGATAGCATTGTTTCAAGGGAACCCTAGTCTTGGTTTTCCGTAGTGGCTTTAGAGTTTAGACTAATTTTAGTTGGAGGACAAGGATGTTAGCATCCAGGTTAGCAAGTTTTGACATTGATACCTAAGTTCCTCGAATTCGGGTGTGACTGTCGGATACGGGTATGTGTCCGACACGAGTATTCGAACTTATGCGTCGGACACGGATGTCAGAAACGAGTACTTTAAGAAAAATAAAGAGTCGGAGCAACATAAATTGAAACTCATTCTAGTCGGTCTTAATGATGTTGGGCTGTCACAGGATGGCAATGGGTGTTGTTTTTTGGGTACCTGATCTGATCCGAGCCAATTATGTAGGATTCTAGTAGCAAACTTACTACTCATTGTGGGTTCGAGTAGTGACCTTAGGCAACTGGTTATATGACCCGTTTATTAATAGTTTTAGTAGTAATATGATAAAATAGGTGGATCAAGTGTTTAAAAATGTTGAACATCATTCTGGAAAGGGTTGAGTATCAGGGTAATGCAGGACTCGAATGCCACTATTCTTATTCAAATTCAGGTTTAGGTGATTCAAAATTAGTGGGCACCCCACCTGTCGACCCTAGTCATGCTTCCTGTGAAAATTTGCATTGTCATCACATATCGATGCCATATGTTTTGTATGAATAAATAGTAATATTTTCTTTGTTAAGAAAATCATTGCGAAAATGCCATAGTTGGACTAAAATTTATTGAGGTAACAATTGTTTCTGGACTTTGAGCTTCTGAGAAAAATTGCCGGATGCCAAGCTATGAAGCACCGACAAGGCAGCCACCTGCTCGTACCGGTGTCCGATACGGACACGCCGCCGACACGGCGGAATAGGTATCAGACACCCATGGATACGCAAAAAAAAAAAAAAGAAAAGAAATGGGACACGGGCAAGACAGGGTCTTGACACGTTCCGACACGGCAAGGATACCAATAGACATGGAATGGAAGGTTTTTTTCTTAAAATTTTCTCTAAAAACAGAGATTTGTAAAACCCACAAAGGAATTAATCAAACGAGAAAGAGCAGAAGAGAGAAAGAATACTCGGCCACTATTAAATTAAAAACCCAAACTGATAAATTTCATATTTAGATTCAAGCATCAGTCATCACCTGTTAATTTCTTGAAATGTTGATGGTGGAAGAAAATGAAGAATTGAAGAGAATGGAGATGATAGAAGATGAAAATCGAAGAGAAAGACAAATACCCAGTCGGTAGTGAGATAAAAATATTGACTCTCTACTTCTTGGTTGGCCTTTTTGCTTTAGGCTAGCTAGTTACTGTAATCTGCATTCTTTAGTTATTATATTGGGCCATGAAGGGGTCTATGAAAAAGGGATCCATGAAGAATGGATCCAAGACGAAAAATGATTTTATTTTGAAAAGAGTGAACACTTAATTATTCAATATTTGATAAATATAATATGGGTAATGGATTTTTAATTGCAATTAAAATTTTTGATTTTGGGTTTAATTTAATTATTTAATATGAACATAAGCTAAAATTTTATTTTGGGTCTTATTTACATTGAATATTTTTATATTAAAAATATTTAAAAATATTTTTTATTATCGTGTCCTGTCATACGTGTGTCCTTATTTTTTAAAAATTATCGTATCGTCGTGTTTGTATCGTACCCGTATTGCGTGTCAGTGTCCGTGTCCGTGCTCCATGGATGCCAAGATTACATGGCCCAAGAAAACTTTGAGAAAATGTGGTGTTGGTTATACCCTGTAGCTTTTACAGTATCAAGTGACTGGATAAATGCAATGTGGAATTCTACATCACCAAAGTGGATAGAACGATTTATAACGAAGGAAGAAGCAGAACTCTCACTTCAAGGTCCGAGAGGCCTGCAAGAGCCCGGGACATTTATACTTAGGTTTCCTACTTCAAGGAGTTGGCCCCACCCAGACGCTGGTAGCTTAATTGTGACATATGTTGGCAGTGATTACACTCTTCACTAGGGCTGTAATCGAGTCGAGTCGAGCTCGAATATTGAGCTGCTCGAGCTCGAGCTCGACTCGAAACTCGCTGCTCGAAACTCGGCTCGAGCTCGATCGAATACCATTTTTTAAGCTCGAGCTCGGCTCGAAATATAATCGAACTATTCGAGCTCGGCTCGATAAAGCTCGTTTACTCAATTTATGTACTCGAGCTCGAGCTCGAGCTCGAGCTCGTTTCATATACAATTTTTTCACATTTACATAATAAATTTTTTTTAAAATGGCGAACCCAAGCCTGCCTTATTCAAACAAAGCTATCAGAAAAACCAACAACCAAACAATGTCAAGAACCAGTAGTATACGCCAGAAATCAGCTTAGGCTCTTTGAATCGAGCTCGAGCTCGTTTCATATACAATTTTTTCACATTTACATAATAAATTTTTTCTAAAATGACGAACCCAAGCCTGCCTTATTCAAACAAAGCTATGAGAAAAACCAACAACCAAACAATGTCAAGAACCAGTAGTATACGCCATAAATCAGCTTAGGCTCTTTGAATCGCATTAACTTAGTAGGAACCGATGCTGGGGCAACAATGTTCGTCCGTAGTGGCATCATGTCAGGCGAGTCCCTAACCAATGATGCTTGCAGTGTATGTCATGGACATCCATGAAATCTTTTCCATTTGAGGCAAGAATAAATCCTAAACAAATATAGATTATTAAGGAACTCCAAATAAGTACGAAAATAAATATAGATTTGCATTGAAGTACCAACCTTAATCTAAAATACCCAACTCACCTTTACATAATTTAATTTAATAAATATAGATTTGCATTGAAATTTTAATCTGGAATTTCACAGTTAATAACCTCATATAATTAAAAAATAATAACCTCATATAATTAAAAATAATAAAAAAATTAAAACAATAATATCCTAGTTCAAATACACTATATATATATAGATAGATAGATTCTAGAACCCCAAGACCAGGAGCTATCAACCCTCCCTCAAGTTTAGCTACCTTATTGCCCACGAACATAACATAATTCAAGTTGCAGTGAAGGAATATCTAATCTGATTTAATCATATATGATAGCTTATTACTGCCAATATTATGCAACTTGCAGTGAAGGAATATCTAATCTGATATATATTTATTTTTCTTCAAATTACTAACAATATTTGGTGGTATATATAGGGGAAAAAAAGCTAACAATATTGTCAAAGTTGGAGGCCATTAAAATTTGTTATTGGTAACTTTTGAAGGATTATAGGTATAAGTTCTTGCAAAAGGGTGAAAACATGTGGCAATCTAAGTTTCTATGAAAAAAACAATAATGATAGCTATCTGAAATCTAAAAACAATAATGATAGCTATCTGAACACACGCACATGCTAAAAACTCCACAATGTTTGATATCTCTCGACTACTTCAGCATTATTTGGACAGACCCACTGAGTATTCCATTGACTGAAACATAAAGACCAAAATTTCCAAGAATAAATTCAGGTGAAAAAAAGGTGATTGACTGTTTCTAACTCAGAGTTGCATAGTGGGAATAAAGCTTGATTAAGCTGTATCAATTCCTTTTTGCAAGCTCTACCTTAACAGCCACACGACCAAGAAGAACTTGCTAGCAAAAAAGTTCCACTTTTGGGGGGCAAACCCTTTCCAAAAAGAATTCCATGGAAAAGAAGTAGAAAAGTACTTGAGTTGGTGCTCCTTATAGAAGGATTTGGCTGTGTAATTACCACTAGGGAGTAGGGACAGGTTTCCAGATTACTTTGTCGCAGTCGTTCCTGTCTAAAAATACCTCATTAATAGCAGATAAAAGTTCATTCCATTGACTGATTTCCCAGGAGAAAACATTCCTTCTAAGATCCACCTGCCATTTCCATTCCTCGTTGGACCAACAAACAAATTCTAGGATAAACCCGGATTTGTTAGTAGCAAGAGCATAGATTCTAGGACATTAGATTGGAGTTTCCAATCCAAACATTAGACCAGAATCTGATCCTGGCACCATTACCAAGCAAAAATCCCAAACCAGCAAACAAAGTAGCAGAGTAAACATTGTTTGGGGAGAGTGGTTTGGTGATATTTCGCCAAATTTGAGAATAAATTCTATGGGAACCCAATGGGGGAACCATAGAATCGGAGTCCATGCTGTATTTCTCAACGATCACAGAGCGCCAGAAAAGGTGCAAAGTGCAAACAGATTCATCTAAAAGAAAAAGTAAACACGCACTGCAAGCTAACCAGATAATTACTACTACAAAAACAATAAAATAAGCTAACCAGATAACCAGATAATACCTTTTAAAATCCCAGCAACTTGGATTACATCAGATAGCTAACACTCTGCTCAGTTAGTGAGGAGTCAGGAAAGATTGAAGGAAACGGCAGAGAAGGAAAGAAAAATTAGGGTTATGGGTTTTAAGGGGTATATATATATATATATTAAGGGTAGAATTGTAAATTAATATTAAAATATTAAAAATATGTATTATAAAATAAAAAGCTCGATTAGGCTCGCGAGCCACTCGAATCGAGTATTGAGATACTCGAATTCGGCTCGCTCGATAGCTCGAGCTGCTCGAGCTCGAGCTCGGCTCGATAATGACCGAATCGAATTCGAGTTTTTTTCGAACCGAACTCGAGTAGCTTGCGAGCACATGTGTCTCATTTACACCCTTACTCTTCACCACAGGCTGCTTTCCCTTGATAATGTATACAGGTGCGCCTTTCTTGCTTTATCAAATTTCATTGTAGTCTTAATTGAACTGTCACTAAGAATATACTCTTTTTGTTTACATATATTAGAGGTGTAACTTATGTTGCTCTGACACTTCATTTCTCTTGAAATATCTCTGTCTTATTCATATTCGAACATGAGTATGACGATATGATCCTCAAAGGACCCTCCAAATACATGAAAAAATTTGAAAAAAATTGAACATACCCATGTTGGACACATACCCGTATCCGACACTTACACCTGTGTCCGAATAACATAGGGTGTAACCACTAAATTATGTATTAAATGGGGAAAAGAGAAAGCCTTATTGTCATGACATTTAGGTGAATTATGTATTATTTATATCTGAATCCTTAATAATTTCTTTGCAACACTGTACATGATGGAGTTTGTCCGAATTGAATGTGTATGCTCAGCTTTTGGATGAGCTTTCTTCACCAAAGCCTTATAGCTTGATAGTGTGTCTAGTGAAGAACTTAACATTAATTAAAAATTGGTTTGACTTCTTTAGTTGATGTGAGACATGATGAAATTTACTGGATGCTTGATAATCTATGAATAGGAAAGTAAGAGATTCTTGAAAACATGAAGTATATTTGGAAGAATTAAGTACATGGGTGGTATCTAAAGTATTGATAAATGTTTAATTTAGTACTTGAATTAAAAAATGTACAATGGGTACTTGAAGTGAAGCTCCATTGGAGCTGTGAGGTGTTCTTCAGTCAATCAATTTCCACCATTTGCGATGCCATGTAGAACATTGATTTCCAACTAAACCAAGCAATTACATCTCATCAACATGCGTGTCATCCACTCGTTCATTTACTTTTTCCTTTAATTTTGTACCTTTTCTTTTTTTCTTCACTTTCTTTTCATTTTTCTTTTTCTTTCTTGTCATTTTCTTTTTTCCCAACCTCCATATATCACAAAAAACTTGAATCAATTGTTTGTACTCCTCAACACTAAAGAAGTGTAAAATTTTAAATGGACATCCAACCTAAAATTAATTGGCAACAAATAGAGAGGCCCTTGTTATATTTATGTGCTTAGATTGCCCCCAATTTAATAGATTTAATAGATGTGAGATTCATTTTATCTCCACTTCAATACTCTCCCTTACGTGTAGGAACAATGGACCTATCACGTGGCATGAACTTCACATGTTAGGATAATAACCTATCACGGAGGGGCTAACGAACAGGGGCAGCGCCTGTTTTGATACCATATGAAAACTGAAAAAGAGAGAAATCACAGTTGTATGATTTTCCTTCATAATATAATGTTGTTTACATGCTCTATATTTGTAGGATATGCAGAGAAAAAACAAGGAAAGAAATAACTAAAAAGCTAGTTTACAGGAAAATCAAATCTCCTAAATTTACAAAATATACAGCTAGCATTCCCCTGAATCTCGGCCATATCTTAGCAGATTTGACCAAATATTCAGAACTTTCCAACAAGGAGATTTTGGCATTCTGCCAACAAGAAAAACAAGCTAAGCACCGCAAAAACTATGATCAACACAAACAACATTACTTAAAATTACTACCTCTTGATGAACTGAATGATCTCTTGCAATGCAAAATGGTGCTCCAGATCCCATCATGCTGCTGGAGTGGCTAATCATCTCTACCAAGTGCTTTGACACTCGTATAACCATTGCTTGAATATTCTCCATTTCTCCTTCAGGGAACATACTTGTTTCTGGAGAAGATGTTGGAGATGATATTGGCTAAAGATTTTATCTTGTCATAGATTTGTGGAAATTGGGTTTTGGAGTTTTGATGTTCCAAATTCGTCACTTTTGTTTGTTTTTGGACTTTTGAGAGGATTTGGGTTGAAAATAGGATATAAGATTCGGAGTTGGAAAACGATGGGGCTAGAAAGTTAATGCTGGTGACAAAATGTTTTTCTTAGGAAGCAGATGTGGCAATGGCAGGGGAAGATGATTTTTTTTTTTCTCTCTCAAATTGTTTGCATTTCACTCTCTAAAACCCATAACATTCTTTCTCTCTAGATATACAGAATTTAAAAAATTTCTAACCTTATTATAGGTTTGTTTCTTCTTTTAGATCATGTCATAGTTCATGATTTCAAGAGTTATGCACATCTTGTTTGGACAATTTTGCTTCTTGCAATTTGAATGTGATTGAATATTGGAGAAAGAAAATGTGAAAATACAAATAAAGAAAAAAGTAAAGTAAAAAGAAAAAAAAAGAGAGAAAAAGGTTAAAATCTAATGACAAGAAGGAAATGAATGGGTGGATGACTTGTGTCCCGATATGACATGTAATTACTTGGTTTAGGCGGAAATTAGTTTCCCACATGGTGTCACAAATGGCAAGATTTGATCTCTGAAAGCAATCTCACCACTCTTTGCTAATGTTGTTGATGAAATGTGTGCCTTGTTAGATGGAGCTTAAACTTCAAGTACCACACTGCATAATGTACATCTATGTTACTCGAATTCGGGTATGAGTGTTGGACACAAATCTGTTTAATTTTTTCCCAAGATTTTCACGTATTTGGAGGGTTCTTGGAGGATCATAGCACCATATCCATGTTCAGATATGTGAGACCCTCGTAAGCCAGAGATAACTCGGGTCTCCTATAACATTCCGATGGCTTGGAACTACACATGTAAAAGCCATTAGGAAGGACGGGCTATCATGTGGTATACATGTTGTATGATAGATTATAGAATTGGAGGTTAAATCGGATGGTTAAGCGATTTGACCCTAAAGTAGTTTAAAAATTCAAACTAAAATCGGGAAGGGGAAAAGTTCATAAAATATGATAAATTGAGTGGATATGATGATAATATACGATATAGAACCCATATCTATTATTAGAACAACAATCGGCATCAAATTCAAAAAAATATGCATTAGGGGTATTTTGGTCATTTTACATCCCTTTTCATTTTTAGTTCG
The DNA here is from genome assembly GCA_030761205.1 of Fremontodendron californicum. Taxonomy (NCBI): domain Eukaryota; kingdom Viridiplantae; phylum Streptophyta; class Magnoliopsida; order Malvales; family Malvaceae; genus Fremontodendron; species Fremontodendron californicum. Next base: position 19,985,400 of record JAULJL010000030.1, on the reverse strand, counting down.
AGAAATGGTATACATGGACTTTTTGACTATATAATATGTTAATACGACATTTGGATCTAATATTTGGCATTAGAACGAAAAAAAACGAGACTAGAATCGGTAAAATTGAAAAAAATGTGACGTCGTACTTTTTTTCGGAAAAACGTGGTTCAAAAACTCTTGTTATCGATCCGAACACATGGATAGATGTTTTAACACCCAAGAAACATGAATATGTTGAGAAAAAATGAAAACTGAAAAACAAATCCCGAACATCACGTTCTGTAGGGCATGTGCAAAAAGTCAAAGTTGGTCAACTCTTTTGACCAAGCTTAGGCAAGATTAAGAACATGGGATAATTTTCCATAAATTTTCAGCCAAAATAAGAAGACATCACGTCTTCTTCTTACTCTTTATGCCTTAAGCATTTTCTCACCAAAAACTTCATTAAAGCTTACTAAAGCTTTCTCTCTCCTCTAAATTTCAAGGGAAATCACCAAATTTTGTAAGGATTTCACTAATCCATAGGTAATTTCATGTTTTAAACTTGATTTTGATATTAGATTTTGAAGAATTTATCTCTATCTATGAGAAATCATTTTGGCTGAAAATTGATGGTGGTGAACCACCATGTTGCCGCTACTTTTTTCGTTACGTGAAGTGTTCCTCCGCCTCCTTAAACCATAAATTAGTATCAGATAGCTTTGAATCAAAAGTTAGAGGCTAAAACAAGCTTGGCTAAAACCCTAGCTTGCCCATGAGGTGGTGCCGCCACCTTCCTTGGTTGTCCGAGGCCACCGTTAGCTTCGTTGTTATTGTGTGAGCAACTTTCCAGTTGATTGTTGCTCCGAATTTTGACTCTAGCTAAGTGTAGGAATTTATTTGTAAAAATTCTTAAGTTGAAAAATTTGGAATAACAGCTAACTAGAATAAATAGTTAGAATTTGAATGTCTCGTAGTTGAGAAATATTCATTGAATATCCTGATGATGCCAAAGGTACTCATTTTGCAGAGTTCGCCCGGGATCGCGACAAAGCCATGAAAGTGCTGCTTTAACACTCGGACTAACACATTGAGTATTTAGGTTAATCTAGGAGGTAGTTGTTATTTTATATGCATTGTTGATTGATATGGATATTCAAACACGAAAGATTGCTCGTATTACGAAAAGAGTACGTTTCGAACCTTACGCGGATCAAAGGCGTAAGTGTGGTGTTAATATGGTTACATGAGGTAAGTGTTGTGGAGTTTAATAATAATGAATGTGAACTATTTGAAATGCTCGGATATGCTTAATTGAGATGTTGGGAAGGTACGGATTATGGTTGTACTTGTCAGATTAAAGAAACAATAGTATGGAATTGTGTTTAAAGCATTATGGTTACTAATTTGTGAAATTGGTTGATGAATGATATTGTATAGGATGGTTGAGTATTTAAGGATAATTAGATATTGTAGATTAAAAGGTTATGCACATAAGTTGTTTGATAAAAAAAATCTAAGTGAAATTGTAATGCTTTGAAAAACATAAGTAGAAATATGTTAGTGTTGAGATTGTTTCCTAGTATAGTATAGTATATATATATATATATATATATATATATATTACTCCATGATATAAGAGAATTAATATATCATGCTATTATTGTACGGACAAGGTGATGTCTGGGATGCTACTATTGTACGGACTGGGTGATGTCCGGGATGCTATTATTATATGGACAGGGTGATGTTCGGGATGCTATTATTATACGGATAGGGTGATGTCCGGGATGCTATAATTATACGGATAAGGTGATGTCCGGGATGCTATTATTGTACGAACAAGGTGAAGTCCAGGATGCTATTGCTGTTCGGACAAGAGGAATCCGGGATGATATGGACAAGATAGTCCAGGATGACAAATATTACGGACTGGTATAAGTCCGAGATGTTTTGATGATATAGAAATGAGAAATTCTTAATTAATAATTGTGGAGGTATACACGTAAAATCGATTGTTAAATATTTTTGGCTATCGATTTAGGCTGGCCAATGACCTATTTATATTCAGCACTCATCATAGAAGATTTCATATTGGACAAATAATTTTTATAAGTCCTGGAACAATTTTTAAATATTACTTTTCGGTTAATTAGTCATACTTGATATGTCATGTTTATGCTTTAATGGTTAAGAAAGGAAGCACGAAATTTTCAAGTACTCTTCTTAATTACCTTATGCTCACTAAGTTTTTCGACTCACTTCATTTGTTTTCATTTTTTTTTTTCAGATTCTAATAGACCCAGCTCTTCCCAGATTATGGATAGCTAGCTGCTCACATACTTGTGGTGAGCGGATTGACCCAGGACGTGGTAAGCAGTGGCGATGGTGGGGTATATTTTTGTAGTCACTAGGGTATCATGGGTCCTCTGCATTTTGTGTATGTTGAATATGTACTGTATATTTTGTAAACGGATGTAATTAAGTGATATATGACGTATATCGATCTTAGAGGCCTGCTATGAGATGGTGATGTTCATTTTGTTATGATATAATATAAATGTATGTTTGTATATAAGATGTCATAAAGGTTGAGTCTGTTGCGGGGCATTTCGGTTATTCCCTATCGAAGGTGTCCAAACCTAGATGTCATGTGTTGATGAATTATTACATTGTGAATGTTGATGATTGAGCGGCAAACCCCCATGTAGGGCGAGATTATGCCAAAATTTTGTTTGATTTGGTTTAATGAGTATACTCAGTCTTCGGAGGTAGGGGCATACCTTGTCTCTGGCCAGTCACATGCCCTGAATTTGGGGTGTGACAAAGGTGGTATCAGAGCATGGTCTAGAGGTCAGTGACTGCAAAAAGGGGTAGGGTAGTAGTGCATTGCTTACAAGTAATCCCGGGATATCGATAAGTAGTGTACTACCCCTACGGATGTGCATCGTCACATGCTGATACGTCGGGTGATTTTTAAGCTAGCTAGCACATATTGAACTGTATAAATAATATTATGGAGTTACTGACATATGTTTATTTTCTAGATATGATGCCTCCCCGAACAAGAACTCGTAGTCCTAGAGATACATCAGGGGACGGAGAGCTTGAGGTCCCGGATCAGATTTCTGTTGGCCCTGAGATTAGAGGCCAGAGTGGGGAGAGTAGTAGGACTGCTACTAGGGATACTACAGAGACTGAGATGAGATTTGACAGGATGGATGCTAAAATGGATGAGGTATTACACCAGGTAGGCTCTGATAGAGGTTGTGGCAGAGCAGCAGAGGAAACTAGATCAGGCCCAGCAAGCACAGCCACAGCCGACAGCTGCACCGGTAGAGTTAGAGCAGGGCCGACCAGAGGGATACCTTCAGGTTTCGTTATCTGAGTTTAATAAGAATCAACCACCTTTGTTTACAGGGAATGATGCTAATGCAGATCCTAATGACTTTTTGGATAAATGCAGTAGATTGTTCATATCATTGGGATGTTCTCCGGTTCGATCTGTGGAGTTAGTCAGTTTCCAACTTAGGAGTATAGCTGGGACATGGTATACGACCTTGCTTAAGAGACGACGAGCTACTGATCCTCCATTAGCGTGACCAGAATTTTGTATTGAGTTTCTTCATAAGTTCTTACCACAGAGTGTTCGCGAGGCTAGGGCTCGTGAATTCGAGCAGCTCAAGCAGACAGAGACCATGACTGTGATTGATTATGGTATTCGATTTTTTGATCTTTCTGTATATGCGCCACAGTTGGTATCCACCGAGTATGATAGAGCTAAGAGGTTTGTGGATGGTCTTCGGGAGTATTTGTTTAGGTCAGTCCAGTTGACAAAGACATCTACATATGCTGAGGTACTAAATTCTGCTTTGAGGTTCGAGCAGCGAACCAGAGATAGGCAGAGTGATAGGGGCCTACAAAAGAGGCCTAGATTTGGTAGACAGGGTTCTAGGACGATAGGGTCATCGGGGCCGGTTGGTGGTATCGTGTCTAGAGGAGAGGCATCTACTAGTGGTGTATAGAGGGACAGGGTTTAGAACAGTCAACATAGACCTGGTGGTCGCCCTCAGAGTACATTAGCTGTTACTACTACTGGGGAAGCTTCTACCCCCATTATGTCAGATTTGTGGATGCCGACATAGAGGCGTATGTTGGAGATCATATTTATGTTTTAGATGCGGTAAATCGGGGCACATGAGGAGAGACTGCCCATTGGGTTATGGCTCACTTTCATCAGTAGTAGCTCCACTTCTAGCTACAGCTGCACCAGGGCAGTCAGCAGGATCAGTCGCACAACAGGCTGGTAGAGGTACTCAGGGTCGGGGACAACAATCTCCCGCTAGGGGACAGACATCAGGAGGCAGGCTCGAGTTTTTGTACTGACACCTAGGGTTGCCCAGGCATCCAATGCAGTTGTGACAGGTATTATTATGGTTTATTTACAGCCTGCACATGCTTTATTTGATCCGGGTGCTACCTATTCATTTATTTGCCAGTGATTTGTGGATATTTTGCTCAGAGATGTTAGTGAGTTAAATGAACATTTGCTAGTTTCAACACCTATTGGGGTAGAGTATGTAGTTAGTCGAGTTTTGAAAGGGTGTGATATTGAGATTGGCGGAGAGGTGTTCATAGCCGATCTAGTAATACTAGATATACTAGAATTTGATGTGATACTGGGCATGGATTGGCTAGCTGCTAATTATGCTGTGTTAGATTGTTTCGAGAAGGTTATTACCTTCCAGATACCAGGAAAATTAGTTTTAAAATATCAGGGAGATTGGAGTATGAATATAACAAGAATGATATCAGTCTTAAAAGCTGAGAAGTTGTTAAACAGTGGCTTTCAAGGCTATTTAGCTTATGTGTGTGATATTGAAGGCAAGGTTCTGGATTTGGATAAGATACCAGTAGTATTTGAGTTTCCAGATGTATTTCCAGAGGAGTTACCCGGACTTCCTCCTGAGCGAGAGATTGAGTTCTGTATTGATGTGTTGCCAGGAACCCAGCCTATTTCAATTTCCCCTTACCGTATGGCTCCCCTTGAGCTGAGGGAATTGAAGATACAACTTCAGGATTTATTGGACAAGGGATTCATACACCCGAGTACTTCATCCTGGGGTGCTCCGGTATTGTTTGTTAAGAAGAAGGATGGATCCCTACGGCTATGTATTGACTATAGGCAACTTAATAAGGTGACTATTAAAAATAAGTACCCACTACCGAGGATTGATGATTTGTTTGATCAGTTGCAAGGAGCTAGTTGTTTTTCTAAGATTGATCTTCGATCAGGTTATCATTAGCTCCGTATTCGGAGGAATGATGTGCCTAAGACTGCTTTCCGTACGTGTTATGGGCACTGAGTTTCTTGTAATGTCTTTTGGATTGACTAACGCCCCTGCAGCTTTTATGGATCTAATGAACAGGGTGTTTAAACCCTATTTAGATTTCGTGATAGTGTTTATTGATGATATATTGGTGTATTCACGGACTGAGGATGATCATAGCCAGCATCTTAGGGTGGTGCTTGAGACCTTGAGAACACACCAGTTATATGCTAAGTTTTCAGAGTGCGAGTTCTGGTTGAGTAGTGTAGGATTCCTTAGACATATTGTATCCAAGGAAGGTATTAGCGTGGACCCTAAAAAAGGTGGAGGCAGTGCGTGACTGGAAAAGGCCTACCACCGTTACTGAGATTCGAAGTTTCTTGGGGCTGGCAGGGTATTACAGGAGGTTTGTTGAGAATTTTTCGAGAATGGCAGCTCTATTAACTAGACTTACCCAGAAGGATGTCAAGTTTGAGTGGTCAAACGAATGTGAGAGAAGCTTTCTAGAGCTCAAGGAATGTTTGACTACTGCTCTAGTTTTGACATTACCGACGGGATCCAGTACATATGTTGTATATTGTGATGCATCCAGGGTTGGATTGGGATGTGTGTTAATGCAGGGTGGCAAGGTTATAACATATGCCTCAAGGCAGTTGAAGAAGCATGAATAGAATTATCCTACACATGATTTGAAGTTAGCAGCCATTATCTTTGCATTAAAGAAATGGCGACATTACTTATATGGCCAGTTATGTGAGATATACACCGATCACAAGAGTTTAAAATATATTTTTGATCAACGGGAGTTAAATTTAAGACAGAGGCGGTGGTTGGAGTTATTCAAGGATTACGACTGCACTATCCTTTATCATCCGGGTAAAGCCAACGTGGTTGCTGATGCTTTGAGCCGTAAATCTATGGGAAGCATGGCTCACTTGTCCTTAGAGAAGAGACCGTTGGCTAAGGCTATTCAGGATTGTTTGAGAAGAGGTGTTACCTTGAGTTTTATCGAGACTGGTGCACTTATTGCACATGTACAGGTTAGATCATCCTTAGTAGAGGAAGTTAAAGCAAGGTAGCATGTCGATGCTTTTTGTAATGAGACGATAACTAGTGTGAAACAGGGTAAGGACGATGGATTTCAGGTAGATGAAGAGGGAACTCTCCATTTCCATAGTCGATTGGTAGTCCCTGAGATAGAGGGAATTCGAGGTAAGATCCTTGATGCAGCACATAATTCATCATATACGATGCATCCTCGTGCTACCAAGATGTACCGTGATCTTAAGCAGTTCTACTGGTGGTAAGACATGAAACGTGATGTAGCAGATTATATGGCTAAATGCCTAATATGTCAGCAAGTAAAGGCTAAACATTTGAGACCAGCTGATCCATTACAGAGCCTTGAAGTGCCAGAGTGGAAATGGGGTCATGTTACCATGGATTTAGTGATTGCTTTGCCTAGAACTAAGACAGGATATGATTCTATTTGGGTGATTATCGACAGATTGACTAAGTTGGCACATTTTATTTCGGTGAAAACTACTTATCCAGCTAATAAGTATGTTAAGCTTTATTTGGATCGGATTGTGCCTTTACATAGTGTACCATTATCGATTATATCAGATAGAGGTTCGCAATTTACAGCGAGATTTTGGAGATCATTCCAGGAGGCCCTCGATACGCAATTGCTATTTAGCACTGCTTTTCACCCCCAGATAGATGGACAGTCCGAGAGGACTATACCGACCCTTGAGGATATGTTGCGGGCCTGTGTATTAGATTTTGAAGGGAATTGGGATGATCATTTACCTTTGATTGAGTTTTCTTATAACAACAGTTATCACAACAGTATACAGATGGCACCATTTGAGGCATTATATGGTCGGAAGTGTAGATCACCTGTTGGTTGGTTTGAGGCAGGCGAGTATCGGCTACTTGGTCTAGATATTGTGCAGGATGCCGTGCAAAAGGTTGGAATAATAAGAGAGAAGTTGATGGCTGCCCAAAATCGGCAAAAGGCCTATGCTGATAACCAGAGACGTAAGTTAGAGTTTCATGTTGGTACTTTCACCTTTCAAGGGGGTTATGAGATTTGGGAGACGAGGTAAGTTGAGTCCAAGGTACATTGGACCATTCAAGATATTGAGCCGTAAAGGTGCGGTAACATATGAGTTAGCGTTGCCTCCAGACTTGAGCTATGTACACCCCGTATTCCATGTGTCTATGTTGCGAAAATACATTCCAGATGATTCACATGTTTTACAGCCACAGGCAACACAGATAGACTCCCGGTTAACATATATTGAGGAACTCGTAGCCATAGTAGATCGTCAAGTGCGAAAGATGCGGTCCAAGGAAGTTCCTACGGTTAAAGTTGTGTGGCAATATCACAATACGCAAGAGGCTACGTGGGAGCTTGAGGATGAGATGAGATAGCAGTAACCCTAGTTATTTCAAACATGAGGTAATTCTTTATAGGCTAATTTTATGTAAAATTCGAGGTCGAATTTTATTAAGGGGGAGAATTGTAAGACCCTCGTAAGCCAAAGATAACTCGGGTCCCCTATAAGATTTTGATGGCTCGGAACTACACATGTAAAAGTCACTAGGAAGGACGGGCTATCATGTGGTATACATGTTGTATGATAGATTATAGAATTAGAGGTTAAATCGGGTGGTTAAGTGATTTGACCCTAAAGTAGTTTAAAATTTCAGACTAAATCGGGAAGGGGAAAAGTCCATAAAATATGATAGATTGAGTGGATATGATGATAATATACGATATAGAACCCATACCTATTATCAGAACAACAATCGGCATCAAATTAAAAAAAAAATGCATTAGGGGTATTTTGGTTATTTTACACCTCTTTTCATTTTTAGTCCGAGAAATGATATAAATGGACTTTTTGACTATATAATATGTTAATAAGACATTTTGATCTAATATTTGGCATTAGAACGAAAAACAAATGAGACTAGAATCGGTAAAATTGGAAAATTGTGACGTCGTACTTTTCTGGAAAAACGTGGTTCAAAAATTCTTGTTATGGATCCGAACATATGGATGGATGTTTTAACACCCAAGAAACGTGAATATGTTGAGAAAAAATGAAAAATGAAAAACAAAATCCCAAACATCACGTTCTGTAGGGCATGTGCAAAAAGTCAAAGTTGGTCAACTCTTTTGACCAAGCTTAGGCAAGATTAAGAACATGGGATAGTTTTCCATAAATTTTCAGCTAAAATAAGAAGAAATCACGTCTTCTTCTTACTCTTTATGCCTTAGGCATTTTCTCACCAAAAACTTCATTAAAGCTTACTAAAGCTTTCTCTCTCCTCCAAATTTCAAGGGAAATCACCAGATTTTGCAAGGATTTCACTAACCCATAGGTAATTTCATGTTCTAAGCTTGATTTTGATATTAGATTTTGAACAATTTATCTCTATCTATGAGAAATCATTTTGGCTGAAAATTGGTTCACCACCATGTTGCCGCTACTTTTTTCGTTACGGGAGGTGTTCCTCCGCCTCTTTAAACAAAAACAATTAGTATCGGATAGCTTTGAATCAAAATTTAGAGGCTAAAACAAGCTTGGCTAAAATCCTAGCTTGTCCATGAGGTGGTGCCGCCACCTTCCTTGGTTGTCCGAGGCCACCGTTAGCTTCGTTGTTGTTGTGTGAGCAACTTTCCAGTTGATTGTTGCTCCGAATTTTGACTCGACCTAAGTGTCGAAATATATTTGTAAAAATTCTTAAGTTGAAAAATTTGGAATAGCAGCTAACTAGAATAAATAGTTTGAATTTGAATGTCCCGTAGTTGAGAAATATTCACAGAATATCCTGATGATGCCATAGGTACTCATATTGCAGAGTTCGCCCGGGATCGCGACAAAGCCACGAAAGTGCCGCTTTAACACTCGGACTAACATAGTGAGTATTTAGGTTAATCTAGGAGGTAGTTGTTATTCTATATGCATTGTTGATTGATATGAATATTGAAACACGAAAGATTGCTTGGATTACGCAAATGGTAAGTTTTGAACCTTATGCGGATCAAAGGCGTAAGTGTGATGTTAATATGGTTACATGAGGTAAGTGTTGTGGAGTTTAATACTAATGAATGTGAGCTATTTGAATCGGATATGCTTAATTGAGATGTTGGGAAGGTACGGATTATGGTTGTACTTGTCAGATTAAAGAAACAATAGTATGGAATTGTGTTTGAAGCATTATGGTTACTAATTTGTGAAATTGGTTGATGAATGATATTGTATAGGATGGTTGAGTATTTAAGGATAATTAGATATTGTAGATTAAAAGGTTATGCACATAAGTTGTTTGATAAAAAAAATCTAAGTGAAATTGTAATGCTTTGGAAAACATAAGTAGAAATATGTTAGTGTAGAGATTGTTTCCTAGCATAGTATATATATATATATATTTATATATATTACTCCATGATATAAGAGAATTAACATATCATGCTATTATTGTACGGACAAGGTGATGTTCGGGATGCTATTATTGTACGGACTGGGTGATGTCCGGAATGCTATTATTATACGGACAGGGTGATGTCCGGGATGCTATTATTATACGGACAGGGTGATGTCCGGGATGCTATTATTGTACGGACAAGGTGAAGTCCGGGATGCTATTGTTGTATGGACAAGATGAGTCCGGGATGATATGGACAAGATAGTTCAGGATGACAAACATTACGGACTGGTATAAGTCCGAGATGTTTTGATGATATAGACATGAGAAATTCTTAATTAATCATTATGGAGGTATACACATAAAATCGATTGTTAAATATTTTTGGCTACCGATTTAGGCTGGCCAATGACCTATTTATATTCAGCACTCGGCATAGAAGATTCATATGGGACAAATAATATTTATAAGTTTCGGAACAACTTTTAAATATTACTTTTCAGTTTATTAGTCATTCTTGATATGTCATTTTTATGCTTTAATGGTAAAGAAAAGAAGCACGAAATTTTCAAGTACTCTTCCTAGTTAACTTATGTTCACTGAGTTTTTGTCTCACTTCGTTTATTTTCATTTTTTTCAAGTTCTAATAGACCCAGCTCTTCCCAAATTCCGAATAGCTAGCTGCTCACATACTTGTGGTGAGCGGATTGACCCAGGACGTGGTAAGCAGTGGTGATGGTGGGGTATATTTTTGCTGTCACTAGGGTATCATGGGCCCTCTGCATTTTGTGTATGTTGAATATGTACTATATATTTTGTATTTGGATGTAATTAAGTGATGTATGACGTATATCGATCTTAGAGGCCTGGTATGAGATGGTGATGTTCATTTTGTTATGATATAATATAAATGTATGTTTTATATCAAATGTCATAAAGGTTGAGTCTGCTACGGGGCATTTCGGTTACTCCCTATCGGAGGTATCTAAACCTAGATGTCATGTGTTAATGAATTATTACATTGTGAATGTTGATGATTGAGCAGCAAACCCCCATGTAGGGTGAGATTATGTCAAAATTTTGTTTGATTTGGTTTAATGAGTATAATCAGGCTTCAGAGGCAGGGGCATACCTTGTCTCTGGCCAGTCACATGCCCTGAATTTGGGGTGTGATAGGATATGTGTCGGACACGGATACGTCAAGAAAAATGAAGAGTCGAAGCAACATTGGTTCATATTCTTTTTTCTATAAGTTCAAGTACCAAATTAAAGATTTGTGGATACTTTAGGTATCATTGGTCTAGTTAGGCTATTTAGAAATGAGTCTGCTTAACAGGTGCCTAAAGGCATCAATTAAGAATTATTTAATTATCATTTTAGGTAAGTTTTTGGTATTTAATACATTATTTTTACTGAATTAAAAAAAAAAAAAAACTAATGCATTAATTACACATTTCTTTTTATAAATATCATTTTAACCAGTGCCATTAGATATGCACAGTTTATAGATAATTTGTCTCATATCCTTTCTATAAATGGACTGAAAGAGATTTGTTGTTTACATTTTGCTTATAGCTCTGGAGTAAGGGAAATGAATGTCAAAGTAAAACCATTGCAAGATATGCTATTGGCAGAACCTGAGCTCTCTCGATTAGGAAGGTAAGAAACACCTTACTTCAATTTCCTTCTGTTTAAAAGTAGACATGTTGCATTAAATTTTAGTTTTAATACATAAAAATGCATGATAACAAGACGCTACTGACCTTTGTTCGGATGTAGCATCGAGTTTTTGCTTTTGGTTTGTGGTGACCATTTGCTATGTTACTCGGATTTGGGTGTGAGTGTCGGATACGGGTATGTTCAATTTTTGTAAAGATTTACATGTATTTGGAGGGTCCTTGGAGGATCATATTCTCATATCCATGTCCGGATATGCGTAACAATGAAGAGTCGGAGCAACATAGACCATTTGTATATTTTGCTGTCATTGCCATGCTGCTAGTTCTTTCCCCCTACTTAGGTTGCTCTAGTCTCTCTCTCTTTTCCTTTGCCATGTAGTGTAAAAATATATGTAATATCAGAAGCCAAGGCAGGGTCATGTTCATACTGTAAACAGGGCATTTTTCTGCTGATGAAAGATTCATTTACATATAGATAGCAATTTGGTGAAGAGAAATCGATTTTGAAAACTTTTTTCTTGTAAACTTGATCACTTTGATGTCAATGGTATCCATACTGTAGACACCTAATTTTGTCCGGACCACTAAACAGGTATGTTTTCTTCCTAAATTGATGTTTTCGAGTGTAAAAAGACTGTTTTGATCCTGCAGGTGGTACTCCAAAACTTAGTTTAAGAGGGCGAGCATAAAAAGTCAAACTTGAAAAAAACGTCAACCCTAAAAAAGCCAACTCCGAAAAAGTCAACCCCAAAAAGTCAACTATTGAAAAAGTCAACCCAGTTTCAAAATCAAGATTTTAAGTTCAATTGAAAAATGGCGAAAGAATTTTGATAATCCGAGGTCTACATTGAAAGATATGGAGTTTGGAAGTTGTGATTTGGAGATTCAGTAGAAAGGAAACCCTAATCCGAGAAATTTGGGAAAAAGTGCATAAACGATCAAATTGGTCGAAATGGAAGGTTCCAAATGAAAGATAAGCACTGACTACGGGTAATGGAGAAGACACTTGCAAGAAAAACCGAAAGAAAAGTCAATCCGGGAGAAAACCGAGAATTAGGGTTTTTAGTGGATTTCGGTGAAATCGGGAAGAATCACAGAAATGACCCGACTTGGTAAGACCAAAGCCCCCAATGGATGAAGAATGATTAAAAAGGATAGCCCAATGCTCAGATTGAAGAAAATCTGAAAATCGGACTTGTTTTGAGCAAAATCGAGTTTCGGAGGCAAAAGGGCAAAATTGGAAACTTTGGGAAAATAGCAAATGGACTCCGAAAATTATGAAAATTTGTCAATCTCATTCTTAAATCATTTGAAAGAGATTGGCGAAATAAAATCTTGATTTAGAGTTCGTTTGCAAAATGGCCAAATCCCGGGCTTCTTATGTAGTAATTCAAAAAGGAAAATCCCGGAAAAATAGCAAATGAGCTCCAAATCTTCTGAAATTTTGCAAATCTCATTTTTAAATTATTTGGAAGATATTGGCGAAAGAAAATCTTGATTCGGAGTTCGTTTGCAAAATGGCCAAATCCCGGGCCTCCTATGCAATAATTCAAGAAGATAAATCCCGAAAAAATAGCAAATGAACTCCAAAAAGTCTGAAAATTTTCAAATCTCATTTTTAAATTATTTGGAAGAGATTGGAGAAATAAAAACTTGATTCGGAGTTTGTTTGCAAAATGGCCAAATCCCGGGCCTCCTATGTAGTAATTCAAGTCGATAAATCCCGAAAAAATACCAAATGAGCTCCAAAAATTATGAAAACTTCCATATCACACTTTTTCATTATTTTGAAGAGATTGGTGAAGAAAAAGCTTCATTTGGAGCTCGTTTAAAAAATGGTAAAATGTAGGGGCATAAAAGGCATTTTTGGAAGAAAAAATCCAAATAAATAGAAAACGGACTCGGATAATTTTGAAAATTTCCAGAACTTAATATTTTATTATTTTGGAAGTATTAAAAAAATAAAAATTGAATTTGGAGTCCGTTTGATATTTATTTGCATTCGGGGGGCAAAACGGTCATTTCACCCTAGCAACCGAAAAGGGCTTCTTTGGGCCTTTCAAAAATCAGAGTTGGGCAGGAGAAGAGAAGTGCTGGCCTGCCCAAGCCCAAAGGAAGGAGGAAGTTTCTGATTTTTCAATCAAATGGCCAGAAATCAAGAGTTAGTTAGAGATTCTTTTTGATCAAGCCATGGTGATTAAGCCACATAGGCCAAGAAAGATGTCAACATTATTCTTGAACAGCTGTAAACCATGCTGTGAACTTCAGTGAGAGACAGAAGTTGAGACTGTTTGACAAGATATCTTGAGTGAAGGATTCCTCAAGTGGGGCATCAATGAACAGTTGAAGACTCCGTCCTGAAGTCATATAATCTGTGAACCTCAAAGAAACCATGGATTAGAAATTATGGCACAATCATTTGATTGCATTTATTTTAGGAAGCATACAAGAATTTGCAAAAGCATGGAATTCTCATCATTGCATTTAGCTAACAGTGCAGAAATCAGGAAAGCTTGGACTTCCCCAAAAAAAGAACTCGTTTTGTTTCTCAAAAGATTTCGAGCCTTGAGACCACCGTCGAGGTATTTCCTTTTGTTTTAAATCGAATTCATTCTGTTTTATCAAATGAGTCGAGCCTTGAGTCCATCGTCGAGGTATTTCCTTTTGTTTTAAATCGAATTCATTCTGTTTTATCAAATGAGTCGAGCCTTGAGACCATCGTCGAGGTATTTCCTTTTGTTTTAAATCGAATTCATTCTGTTTTATCAAATGAGTCGAGCCTTGAGACCATCGTCGAGGTATTTCCTTTTGTTTTTAAATTGAATTCATTCTGTTTTGTCAAATGAGTCGAGCCTTGAGACCACCATCGAGGTATTTCCTTTTGTTTTAAATCGAATTCATTCTGTTTTATCAAATGAGTCGAGCCTTGAGACTACCGTCGAGGTATTTCCTTTTGTTTTAAATCAAATTCATTTTGTTTTATCAAATGAGTCGAGCCTTGAAACCACCGTCGAGGTATTTTCTTTTGTTTTAAATCGAATTCATTCTGTTTTATCAAATGAGTCGAGCCTTGAGACCTCCGTCGAGGTATTCCTTTCTGTTTTAAATCGAATTCATTCTGTTTTATCAAATAAGTCGAGCCTTGAGACTATCGTCGAGGTATTTCCTTTTGTTTTAAATCGAATTCATTCTGTTTTATCAAATGAGTCGAGCCTTGAGACTACCGTCGAGGTATTTCCTTTTGTTTTAAATCGAATTCATTCTGTTTTATCAAATGAGTCGAGCCTTGAGACCTCCGTCGAGGTATTCCTTTCTGTTTTAAATTGAATTCATTCTGTTTTATCAAATGAATCGAACCATGAGATCGTCGTCAAGGTTCTGGCACAATTTTCTCTTTTGAAAATCGAATTCGTTTTCTTAAGACGGATCGAGCCTTGATTAGTCAGGGAATTCAATTTAAGAACAAATCTTCAATTTACAGCTTATTTTCAAAAAAAAAAAAATGATAATGAAAAAAGAAAAATGAAAAAAATGATAGAAGAATGAAAAAGAAAACCCTCTTCCCTTTCCTTCACATGTGATTTCACTGACCGTACAAAATTAGTATTGGTTTATCTTTGCCTGATTCCTGATTCTCACCAATAGCCAAAGAGAGGCAGCTGTAGACACCTAATTTTGTCCGGACCACTAAACAGGTATGTTTTCTTCCTATATTGATGTTTCCGAGTGTAAGAAGACTGTTTTCATCATGCAGGTGGTACTCCGAGACTTAGTTTAAGAGGGTGAGCACAAAAAGTCAAACTTGAAAAAAGTCAACCCCAAAAAAAAGTCAACCCTGAAAAAGTCAACCCCAGAATGTCAACTACTAAAAAAGTCAACCCACTTTTAAAATCAAGATTTTAAGTTCAATTGAAAAATGGCGAAATAATTTTGATAATCCAAGGTCTACGTTGAAAGATATGGAGTTCGAAAGTTGGGATTTGGAGATTCATTAGAAAGGAAACCCTAATCCGAGAAATTTGGGGAAAAGTGCTTAAACGATCAAATTGATCAAAATTGAAGGTTCCAAATGAAAGATAAGCACTGACTACGGGTAATGGAGAAGTCACTTGCAAGAAAAATCGAAAGAAAAGTCAATCCGGGAGAAAACGGAGAATTAGGGTTTTTAGTGGGTTTCGGTGAAATTGGGAAGAATCACAGAAAGGGCCCGACTTGGTAAGACCAAAGCCCCCAATGGATGAAGAATGATTAAAAAGGATAGCCCAAGTCTCAGATTGAAGAAAATCTGAAAATCGGACTTGTTTTGAGCAAAACCGGGTTTCGGAGGCAAAAGGCCAAAAAAGGAAAATCCCGAAAAAATAGCAAATGAGCTCCAAATCTTTTGAAATTTTGCAGATCTCATTTTTAAATTATTTGGAAAAGATTGGCGAAAGAAAATCTTGATTCGGAGTTCGTTTGCAAAATGGCCAAATTCCGGGCCTCCTATGCAATAATTCAAAAAGATAAATCCCGGAAAAATAGCAAATGGACTCCAAAAATTCTGAAATTTGGAAAATCTCATTTTTAAATTATTTGGAAGATATTGGCGAAAGCAAATCTTGATACGGAGTTCGTTTGCAAAATGGCCAAATCCCGGGCCTCCTATGTAGTAATTCAAGCCGATAAATCCCGAAAAAATACCAAATAAGCTCCAAAAATTATGAAAACTTCCAGATCACACTTTTTAATTATTTTTAAGAGATTGGTGAAGAAAAATCTTGATTTGGAGCTTGTTTAAAAAATGGTAAAATGTAGGGGCATAAAAGGGCATTTTGGGAAGAAAAAATCCAAATAAATAGAAAATGGACTCGGATACTTTTGAAAACTTCTAGAACTCAATATTTTATTATTTTGGAAGTATTAAAAAAAGAAAAATTGAATTTGGAGTCCGTTTGATATTTATTAGCATCCGGGGGGCAAAATGGTCATTTCACCCAAGCAACCGAAAAGGGCTTCTTTGGGCCTTTAAAGAAAATCAGAGTTGGGCTGGAAAAGAGAAGTGCTGGCCTGCCCAAGCCCAAAGGAAGGAGGAAGTTTCTGATTTTTCAATCAAATGGCTAGAAATCAAAAGTTAGTTAGAGATTCTCTTTGATCAAGCCATGGTGATTAAGTCACATAGGCCAAGAGAGATGTCAACATTATTCTTGGACAGCTGTAATTTGAGAGAGCTGAGATGCTAATCTAAAGGTGGTAATTTTATGGTTTTTCATCTTGAATTATAGGCCATTTGATGGAAAATTGGTTACAAAAAAATGACAACATCATTGTACCATTTATAGAGGTTTCGGCCAGCCCTAGCAAGGAGGTCAGATTTTCATTTTTTCTTCTTCATTTTGCTGAGTTCTTAGAGTTTTTTTCTTAGTTTTTGCTATTTTAATCTCTATTTGGTGAGTTTCTATTTGAAATAAAGGTTTTTTGGATTGTTCTTTTAAGTTCTTTCTTCATCTCTTTCTTAAGTATATTTTTTATATTTTATTTTTACAATAATCTCACCATGGCCAAATGGCCTACATTATTTATTTTAAGTTGCTGTTTTGATTTATTTTACCATATTGTTTATGCTATTTTCTTTGTTTTTGATGTTTTAAATGTTATGTTACTTCATATTCTTGAGTTATATTTTAATTTGGTTGCTTTGTTTGTTGCCATTTATGTCTTAGATATCATGTTTTTGCATTTTTAATTTTCTGTTTTCATGTTGTTTAAATTTGAGCATGTTTTAGATTTAGTATATCAAGTGTTTGTGAAAATGCTTGTGTGGTCTTTGCATGATTTTTGTTTTAGTTGAGCATGTTTTAGATTCAGTATATTAAGTGTTTCTGAAAAAGCTTGTGTGATTTTTGCATGATTTAAGTGTTATATTTTAGTTGAGCATGATAGTATACCAAGTCTTTGTGAAAATGCCATGCTTGTTGGAGCTTGAGGCCATTTGGCTACTCCATGTGTTTTGCATTGTGTGTTGCATTTTTTGTCATGTTAGTTGGTAGGTTTTTGCATTTGCATGTCATTTGACTTAGTTTTTCATGCTAGTATGCCAAGTGTTTGTGAAAATGTCATGTTTGCTTGTTACACTATCCATTCGGCCACCCTTGGAAGTTTTACATTTTATGTACATTCTTGCCATGTTAAGTTGATAGGTTAGCATTTGCCTGATATTTGGTTGGATTTTTGGTTTAAGCATGCTTTGTGTTTGTGAAAATGCCATGCATATTTTAGTTATTAAGTTAGGTTTATTTGCCATGCATGTTCATGCATTCTAGGTCTAGGTTACATTAAATGCCATGAAGTTCATTTAGGTCTAGGTCACTTTATGAATGCCATGCATTTTTTCATGACATTTAGGTTTAAATCCATGCATTTCATGCATTATGTTTGTTGCATTTTTTCATGCATTTCATGTTCATGCCACTTGAATAATGACTTGAGCCAATTAATGGTTCAAAGTCATGCTTTCTTGAGCACACTTGTGGAAAATTAAGTTTGTCAAATTGATTATTCTACCTTTGTGATTTTTTTTACTTAGCCAATTTTTATCTAACTTTCAAAAAGTCCTAGATACTGTTTGAAAGTCATTTTATGAGTTTCAAATATTTTTACTTTGATTTTTAAATGATTTTATCAAAAACAAAAATGTGTTGGCAAAGCAGTTTTTTATCCTTCCAAAACTCGTACATCTCTGATTTTTCTGGGAATTCATCTTTGATCAGAAAATTAAGCCGATTTTTTCCCGTATATTTTTACATGTCCTGAGTCTCCAGTATTTTTTTCAGAATTTTTGGAATTTTTAAAAATAGGGTAAAAAAATCGTGGATTAAAACTGGACAGTGGAGTCAGAACTGAATTTAAAGAAAAACCATTTTTCTGATTTGGTTAATTTACTTAGAGTGGGCTAATTAGGAGGGTTAGCTACTGACTTAGGGTAATTTCTAAGCCTTTTTAAACTCTAAAAATGGTTTTTCAAGTCTCAGGTTAAGGGTAGTCAAGTACGGATTTTTTAAACTTAGGAAATTAGAGCCATTTAAAAAAAATTTAGCCCAGTTTTTATTTTTAATTCAAGCTTTTCAAAATTGTTTTCAAACAATCACAAAGTATTTTAGTTTTAGAATATTTAATTTGACATATTTTTCCTAAGGTAGCCGGATATCTTTTTAGATATACGGATTTCCTTAGTTAAAGGAAAAAATACATTTCATGCATTGCATTTTTCATATTCATGCATTTTATATAATATGTGATTCTTGCCATAATAATTCCTATGATATTATTATTATTATTTTGATTTATATTTTTTGATGTTATATGGTTTATTATATGGTTTTGAATATTTCATGATATCCTATGCTTTTATTTAGTTAATTTTATTTAGCATATACTATGTTCATGCATTATTATTTTTATGCATATTATATGATAGTATTATTTTATTCCATGTCATTTAATTTATATGCCATATCATTCATGTTTGCCATGTCATTTAAATTATTTCGTTTCATATAGAATATGTTATGTTACTTAAGTTATTTTATTTCATTTAGAAAATATCATGTTACTTAGGTTATTTCATTTCATATAGAATATGTTATGTTACTTAGGTTATTTTATTTCATTTAGAATATATCATATGACTTAGGATATTGCATCTCATATAGAATATACTATGTTACCTAGGTCATTTCATTTTATTTATAATATGTCATATAACTTAGGATATTTTATTTCATTTAGAATATGCTAAGGTATTTATTTCATTTCATTTAGAATATGCTAAGACATTTACATTATATCATATCATTTAGGAAGCATTATATTATTTAGAATTTTGCCATGTCATTTTATTTATGTCATGCATATACATATTCATATCTTTTAAAATATTTTCAAAAGGATAATGATTTTTCAATAAAATAAAGATATTCCCGAGTTAAAATAATTCATGAGTTCTCTACCGGGTTTGCTGGAGGGAATATCATCAATTATCATTAATAAAGGAATATCTTTTTTTTCAAAAAAACGAGAATGATTCGGAAAGTTTTTCCAAATTAATAAAATTTTTTATATTTTGCCACGTTTGTTGGGGAATATAGGAAAATTTTGAATTTATAAATTCCGGATCATTTTCAATTAAAAATGGAATTACTTTTCTTTAAATTGGGAATTAACTTGAAATACTAAATTTAAAACCAACTTTTTACCGAGACTTGAGATAACACACGATTAATAAGGTACCGATATATACGGGCGTTGTGGGGGTGCTAATCCTTCCCCACACGTAACCGACTCCCGAACCCGCTTCTTTGATTTCTCTGGTTTAAAACGCAGACTTAAAATTGGTTTTTAAAATGTTTTAATTAATTTTTAAAATATTTTATAAAACCGGTTTTAATAGGTGGCCGATCACTTCTAGCCAAAAAAGATTGGTGGCGACTTCATGTATTTTTTAAGGTCATTTTCAAAACCTTCATTTTTCTAGAGGAATTAGGTCGACTTTTCCTCTGGTTTTTTTAATGTCACGCTTAACGAATAATAAAATATTGTGATAAAACTCGTTATTTTTTAGGTTGCGACAACTGGCGTAGTCCAACATCAAAGGATGACAAAATCCCATTTGCCTATAATTAATGACAAAATAGATACATGTAATCAATAGGGAATTCAAACAGGCTTCATTTCTTATAAGGATCCAAAACAAGAAATCAAAAAACAGATCCATGTCTCTCTATTTCAAGAAATCCTGGCATTAGAAAGTCAAAAAGGGACCGTAGATCCATGATGTTATTTTGTAAAAGAAAAAAAAAAAAAAAAAAAAAAAGACATTTTCTCTAGAAAATTGCAACCTTGGATATATCTTGTCCTACTCCTACCCCTGATTTTGGTTCTGGTTATATTGATATATCTGCATGTGTTCAAGCCCAAAGTTTCAAACCAAAAATATTACGGTAAAAAATCTAATATGACTTGATAAAAAGCTTTCATATTTTAGCTATTACAGAAATTGAAAATTGTTTCAGTTGAACACATTTTTTAATATTTAATCAGTTTAAGATTTCTTTTCTTTTTGGTAAAATATTTTATGTTTTCTAAATAAAAAGAGTCTGCTTAAAAAAATATGTTAAACAAGCAAGTTCAATTTTTTAAATTTTACAAAAAAGCTATAAAAATCTTTAGAATAAACACATATTTCCCAGAATGAACATGACCTAAAATGACTGATTCATCAGTTAAATCTGAACCCAACAAATGCATTACTGTTATTAGAGCAGTTATTAGAGCAAAAAGAATAAACCCAGATTCCGTTCTTTATTCATGTGAACCAAACATAGTGTTATTAGAGCAAAAAGTTGTCGTTTAACAAAATAACATAAAAGGGTTATTAAAAAAAAAAATTTATCATCAGAAAATCTTTTATATAATTATCATATTATGAATATAAAATATAAATTATGATAAAAATATTAAAAAACAACTTGGAATATTAAATAACTATTATATTTGTGATTAGATCTATTAATGAGTTAGATTAGTTGTCAGGTCTAATTTTAATTAAAATTTTAAATTTTAAATATAAAATATAAAATATTAATATTAAAATATTTTAAATATATATTTTTAAAGATGGCTAGATTTTAAAAGTATTAATCGAGTTTAGTGCGATTCGATTTATAAACATTTCTAAAATGTTGATGTCTAAATCAAAATATTTTTTCATTTTTTATGTTTGTTAAGAGTTAATACTGGATATATTGTTCACCATATTTTTTCCCCTTCTTTATATGCTCAAAACTCATTAAAACTCTAAGAGGGTCCAGAACTTTTTTTCCCTCTTAGATTTTGTTTGTTTCATAAATATTAAATTTTACAATTTTTATATCAAGCTGACAAAAAATTAAACGACAATAAAAATTCACTTGAGGTCTACAAAAAATTAACTGAAAACTTATTTTTTTTTTTTTTTTTTTACAAATAAGAAAAGATAATTTTTAAACTCATTCAAGCAAAAATAAACTTTTTTTCAAATTAGATTTACCCCCAAGACAAGTCTTGGACAAAAATAAACTTTTTTAAGTTTGGACTCAACTTGGTTTTTATTTTTTCACTAAATCAACTAATTTATTGCATAATAAAGCCTGTCATACAGCTCAACTCCAAAAGGGATAGGACACCGAAAAACAAGAAATAAAAAGGTATCCCTATAGACACCAAACCCAATCTAAAAATGAAAGCAAAACGGCCTCTGTAAAAATACAATCCAAATACAAAGACAAAATCACCAGTAGATCATATAATACAATTACATCCACAACAAAACACGATACAAATCAAATAACAAAGACACTATCTCTATCAGTCAATAAATTTTTCTAGGCGCTCCACTCCAACCTTAGTTAAGACATCTGCCATCCCATATTTATAAATAATTATTTATAATTATTATATTTATAAATAATAATTATTTTATTATTATTAACTAAGGCTTAGCTGATGGTTGGACTTAACTTAATATATTATTATATTTATAAATAATTATTTTAATTAATTTTATTAAAAATATATATTTAAAATATTAATATATTAATATTCAACTAGTTTTATATTTTAAATAATACTTTTGAATATTAAAAATATTTAATATAAAAATATTTTTTAATATTTTATATGTTACTATTATTTAAAAAATTAATATTATTATTGTAAATATTATACTAATATTTGAGTACTAAATTTCATTATTAATAATATATCCATTTTTTAATATAATTTTAAAATATCAGATTCATTTTTTTAATAAAAGTTTTTGTCCGGATACATAATTAGTAAATAATTTTTAATTATTAATTTTTTTATAATTTTCTTATGTTTTTCATGTGTCCACCGTAACCTGTCATACAAATGTGTGGTTTAGATTATCTATATCAAATCTAAAGGTCAGAATTTAAAGTGTTTTCATGATTAGTAGACATTTGGTTTTTGATAAGGCCCTCCTGACTTAATTTGTAAGATGACATATGTTCATGTAAGATATAGTAAAAGATATTTAAAAAATTAATATAACAAAAAAATATTTATCAATTGTTTAATCTCGCTTGTGAAATTTAAAAATTTCATAGATAATGTATGGAAAACCAGCTTTTATATATATATATATATATATATATATATATATATATATATATATATATATATATATATACTCTGATTGTCAACAAATTTATGAGATTGGTTTTTGCCCAACATATCATCTCAATGGTAGAGATTTTCCTTTCCATAACATTACAAGCCTAATCAAGTCTTATTTCTCAAAATTTAAGTGTGGTTGAATATAGCATGCATATCATTTATTGAGACTGGTGATGTTTAGATGCTTTTCTATGATAACGTAAAGGATTCGGTTTTTTGATAGTGAATTTTGTTTTTAATTTTAGGGTGATGTTAAAAATTTATTATATGTTTTATTTATTTTTTAATTAAAAAATTTTATATCATGTTTTAGTTATTTTTTATGTATCGTATCCAAAATTATCATGTTTTATATCATGTTTTAGTTTTTTTTTTTTTTATATCATATTTTAGTTATTTTTTCTGTATCGTATCCAAAATTATCAAGTCTAATTGGCATTATTCAAATAACTCTCAATTTTATGTCACATATCGTACAATGATTAGATTTTTATTTTTTTAAAAAATAAAGTCATATTAATTTTTTGATTTTTATATTATTAATTTAAAAATTATTATAATGATAAATAATATTTAATTTAAAAATTATTATAATGATAAATAATAAGTAAAAATTAATCTTTTCACACTTGATAATATAATTTTTTAATTTAAAAAATAAGCTTTTTTATTAAGTGAAAACAAATAGGTCAGTCTTCCAATCATTTTTCAAGTCTTCCTTTTTTTTTTTTTTTTTTTTTTCAGTTAAAAAGAGACCTGTGTTTTATTAGTCTTCTTTTTCACACTTGACAATATAATCTATCTATTATTATAAATTAAATGAATTCCCTACACGTGTTTGGTAAGCAAATTTTTTTATTTTTAAATTTTGATGAAGATAAATAAAGAAAGAGGAAGAGGAAGAGGAAGAGGAAGAGGAAGAGAAAAAAAAAAGAGAAAAAATTATTTTTGTATTTGTGTTGCATTCGTGTTAATTTTTTATATCATAATCGTATTTAATGTATTATATATTTATATAAATTTTGACATTTTAATAATTTATTTTGTATAAATTTTGATATATTTATATATTCGTGTCATATTTATATTATTTTGATATGAGTGATGTAGATTATTTAGTATATATATATATATATATATATATATATATATATATATGGATTTTGCTAACGAATATCTTAAAGACACTTGTTAAGGTTAGTTAAGTTGTTATTTATAATAAGGCACCGGTTAAGGATTATTTATTATACATTTAAAAAAAATATTTTGCATTTAATATATTATTTTTACTAAATTAAAAAAAAAAAGTAAGGCATTAATTATACTTTTCTTTTTATATATCACCTTAACCAGTACCACTAGGCACTGATTAACATTTCTCTTATAGTTATACTCTTATATTAAATGCAGTAATTAATAATTAATTTGATGATTTTTAATTTATAAAAAATTATAATTTACTTAATATGATAATTTTAAAAAATATCTTAAAGACACTCGTTAGTAAAATTTTATATGTATATATATGTATGAAAGAGTTTGATAAGTTTGGGAATTTATTAATTTTTTTTTTTTGTTGGTTGGCATAGGGGATTTATTACATAAATATTTTTGTGTGAGAAAGTTAAGGCATGGAAAAAAAAAAAAAGAAGCCATGTTTAATATTGAGGTAGTCATGACTCATGAGGTGTGAAAAAAGTGGTTGGGGATTGGAACTGAATTCAAGGCTACATTTGCATTGAATAAAAAGGGGTGCAGGAGTCATGACTCATGAGGTGTGAAAGAAGTAGTTGGGTGTTGGAAGTGAATTTAAGGCTACATTGATTATCATTGAATGAAAGATGAGGTGTGAAAGAAGTGGTTGGGTGTTGGAACTGAATTCAAGGCTACATTGATTATCATTGAATGAAAGATGAGGTGTGAAAGAAATGGTTGGGTGTTGGAACTGAATTCAAAGCTACATTGATTATCATTGAATGAAAGGGAGGGGGAGGGATTTGGAACAGAGATTTTATTTTAATTAAAATTTTTATAAATAAAAAAAAAATATTTATTTATTTCGGTAAAAGTTAGGAAAAATTTCAAAATTTATAAAAAATTTGAAGAAAAAATTTGATCATTTTAAATTCTCTTTTAAAATTTCATTTAAAGAAATGGTTTTTTAAAATTTCTTCAAATCTTTTCTCACTTTAATCTAATATGGTCAACTATAAAATACAAAATTAAAAAAATTAATTATTATTTTATTTAACTATGATATATCTTTTTTATTTTTATCTTATTAATAATATCTAATATTTTTACGAATATAATGATATTCATATTGCATAATTTTTTTATACATATATGTATTTTTAATATAACTATTTCTCTTTTATAATTATTTTTTTATTCACGAAATTTCAATAGTCTAATTTTTTTCTAAAAAAAATTTATTCAAACAAAATAATTACAAATACTAATATTTGAAGGAAATGAAACCTTCAGGTCTTAAGAAGAAAGTGGCTAGGATCACGGGAGTGGATACAACATGGGTTGAGAGTCATGTGGACACAAAGCAGAAAAATGGGTGCATTCCGTGGGAAACGCTCCGACAGTTGATATTGGGTTGTTCCGACAAAGCAAAAGCCAGGGACATCTTCGCTCTAGCCATCTACGGGTTAATCATATTCCCGAAGATATTGGGTCATGTGGATATAGCCGTATTTGATTTCTTTGAAAAGTTGGAACAAAAGATCAACCCATCTCCGGCCATCATAGCTGAAACTATCCGATCCTTGAATTTTTGTAAAAGGGCCGGACAAGGGAGAATCAAGGGGTGTGTACAACTCATTTATATTTGGATTCAAAGTCACTTTTGGAAGATAGAAAATGTTTCCTTCAAACCATACATGAAGACTTTAGTTCCGATTAGGGAATTCCTTCAAAATGATTGGCCTAAGGACGGGAATGAAGAGAAATGGGTCAACATGTTTCGAAATCTATAAGGGGAGATGGTGACTTGGAGAGCTCCATGGATGGTTCCTATGCCGATTATGTACAAATATGGGGACAACCCGGGAGTTTCACTGCTCGAAATTTGGGGGTCTGTGAGTTATGCGCCTCTGTTGGTGCAAAGACAGGTTGAGTCTCGGCAATTCACACCCATGACTCATAATTTAGGATCATCAGAGTTCACTTATGGGGAAGACGGATATTCTGGAAAAGTGCGGGCACCGATTGAAGCATGGAAGAAAACTCACCGGATAAAAGTGGCCAGATATGCCGACACCGTCACACCTGATTATTTGGTATGGAGGGAATTAAGGGTTAATGATAGACTAGTGATATCAGATGGGGAGGAGGTCTAGTTCATGAATCCGCCACCGAAGGAAATGCCATCAGAGTTAGAAATTGCAAGAGCAGAATTTGAAAAAGAAAAGGCCCAGATGAGTAAGGAAATTGCCCGACTGCAAGAAGAGCTTGAGGACATGAAAAATAGGGAATCAGCTCGGGAAAAAGAGAAGGAACAGATTAAGAGAGAAAGGGACACCGTTAATGGCGACCTTCGGGAATTACATTTGGAGAACAAAAGGTATCGCTTTGAGCTCAGATTTGAGGGGACTCTCAAGACTTCCGAGGAATAGGAACAAGAAGTCAGAAACCTCAAAAAGGAGAAGAACTATTGGGCAGAAAAGGCAAAACACGAGGAAGCCCGAGCAAATCAACTTGGGGAACAAGCTAGGGAGAGCTTACAAGGTGATGCTTCTGCTAACACGTCAAAGGGCCATGAACAAGTAAGGATCAGATGGAAGAGCAAGGCAGTTAAAGGAGGACATTGAAGAAGGTCCAGGATCCGAGGGAGTTATTATAGGACTAGTATCTTGTAATAGTTTTTAGGAGAGACAGATTATCATGTTGTCTTAAACAGGGATCTTTTGTTTGATGTATTTAGTTCCAGGAAATCAATGAAAGACCGTTTGGTTGGAATTATCCCGGGGCCAATACTTTAAATACATTCATTATTCACTCATTTTTATTTGTTCATATTCGTAATCATTCATTCATTTATTCTTTATAAATTGTTCATACACTTAGCCATTTATTTATTTATAATTAGTCATCTAAGTTCATACACTTAGTCATTTACTTAGTTGTTCATTCATTAACACTGATTCATTCATTCATTTATTCATTTTTTATAAAATAAAATAAGAAATGTGACAATAATTTCTAATCCATGGTTTTTAAAAAATAAAGGTACAATTGGTCGCACTCAGAAAGAACCAGATTTCCAACACTCTTACAATACTCGGTCTCAAACAAAAGCCATGGAAAACGATCAGCTTGCCAGGATTGAGAGAATGGAAAGAATCCAGAAAGAACTACAAGAACAGTTGACTAAGTCTCAAGAGGAGACACGAGAACAAATGACAAAGCTCATGGAGATGATGAGCAATATGATGAAACAGAAGTGGCCCGCAGAGAATTCAGTTGCTGGAATAGGGGCAGTGAATCAGAAGGATAGACCAGAAGTGGTACAGAGAAATAGCCAGACATCCCACCCTGTGGGAAATGAAATCCCAACTGGGGTAGCATCCTACATCTATATCCAGCCGGTGGCCGAAGCATAGAATTTCGGTCCAAAAAGGGGTAACATTGGAGTTAATCCAATTGAGGTTGAGGTTCCAGACTTCGAAGAAATGGCAGAGAAGGAAAGTGCCAAAATGACTGAACTGAAGAGGGTCGAAACTGCTGAATCTGAGAAAAAATATCAGTTGTTGGAAGAAAGGCTAAGAGCAGTGTAAGGAGCAGAGTTGTTTGGCAGTCTAGATGCCAAAGAGATGAGCCTGGTACATGATCTAATAATTCCACCGAAGTTCAAAGTACCGGATTTTGAAAAGTATAATGGGACCACCAACCCATCGGCTCATCTGACTATGTACTGTAGAAGGATGACAGGGCATGAGGATAATGAAAAATTGCTTATTCATTGCTTCCAGGACAGCTTAACAGGGTCAGCCACCCGATGGTACAACCAACTCAGTCGTACCAAGATTCGTTCATGGACGGATTTGGCCAGGGCTTTTATGGAGTATTATAAGCACGTTTCTGATATGGTACCAGACAGGCTGTCATTACAGAACATGGAAAAAAGGTCCAATGAGACCTTCAAGGAGTATTCACAGAGGTGGAGGGATCTGGCCACACAAGTGCAACCCCCTTTAACCAACAAAGAAACCATGGTGCTTTTCATCAACACATTGAAAGCACCTTATTATGACAGATTGGTGGGAAATGCTACCAAAGATTTTGCGAATATGGTAATATCTGGAGAAATGATTGAGTCAGCCAGTCTGCTACCCCAAAGAGAGCTTTTCCTACAAAGAAAAAGGAGGAAACCCATGCAGTAAGCTTCAACCAATACCTTTATACACCTCCTACACCATACACACCACCAAGGCCTTATACCCCTACCACACCTTATACACCTCCTACACCATACACACCATACCCGGGGTATAATCCTTATTACCCTAATATCAATCACCTTACCCAAAACCCGTTCCCCTACACCAATATACCACAACAGCCATTCCCAACTGGCATATCCCCTCAAATCACCCTTCCTAGAAATGCTGTTCCCAATACACAAGGGCCTGCGCGTAATGACCAACGTTCACCAAGGAACGATCAAAAAACCCAATTTGATCCGATTCCCACTACCTACGGTGATCTATATCCAAAACTGTTGCAGGGTCAACTTGTTGCACCTGTGTACCTAAAACCTTTGACACCTCCATATCCAAGATGGTACAATACAAACACCAACTGTGCATACCATGCGGGAATCCAAGGACATTCAATTGAAGATTGTCTGGCCTTCAAAAAGAAAGTCCAAAACCTGATTAATGCTGGGGTTGTGAAGTTTGTGATGGAAACTCAATTAAGAGTTGTAAACCCAAGTGCAGGTTATGTTCAAGTAATAAATTCTCGGGTGTCCGAGGTCGAACCACAGGGAAGCGTATTAGTAAGTATAAGTTTATAAATATATAAGAAAAAGAAAGTAAACAAGATATTAGGGAATCAACAACAAAACAAAATAAACAAGATATTAGAGAACAAAATAAATAAAATAACATAAAAGAAATTAAACAAAATATAAAAAACAATAAGAAAGGATGTTGAGGTTAGAGAATCCACTCTTGGTGTTATGCTAAGATTAATCTTGTTTTATTACACAATTGAAATCCACACATAAGGGAGGTTCCAATCGGAAGGTTTAGCAATTCAGTCCAAATTGTCCAACGTCCATAGCATATGATATTATGTTCATTTGGTGTCCTCAAAACTCATAAAAAGAGTCCAAGCATTCCTTATGCCAAGGTATATGTCTACAACAAATCAAGGTTATGAAACCAAGCATTTACTGTGCCATTTTCATTGTCAATAATGAATCAAGATCTCTACTTTGCAAGTATGATTTTAAACCAAAAGAAAATATTATCTATACTAGTGTTTATAAATGATGATTCATTTTAGCTCATGTTTAAGAGACTAACCTTAGCATTTACCAAGAGCTTCACCTCATCACCTCAACAATATGATTAGCAACACATACTAGATATGAATAAAATGAAAAGAAATGTAAGAAGAAAAAGAAAACTAGAGAAAGGAAAGAAAAAGAAAACTTAGAGAATTTTATTACAATGGCTATCCTACCAATGTATCAATGTATCCCAATACTCATCCAAGGCCCTCTATTTATACACATTTTGGAGGGCTAAATGACAAGAGACAAGCTTTACAAATTTCAAAGGTAGGTATAATAGGTGGGTGCATTTTTCTAACAATTTTCGTCATATTGTATGACAATTCTGATCAGCCAGCTTGATGGTCGATTTGGTCAATGTTGGAGGCTCGATCTGATAAAATGGTCTTCTAGAAAAATATACCCCTATCAGTTACGGATCCATAGCCGTTGGAATCAGATCATTTGCGCACGTGGATCGGAAGATATGGTCAAAATACCAAAACGGTGCAGAACAGACGTCATTGCACATCAGCCAACTTGATGGTCGATTTCGCTAGGGAAAACGACTCCGTTTCAAGAAGTGTAAAACATGAAAAAGATAGATATGCCTCTTAGCTTTGCAGGGATACAAAGTTCAGCCTTATTGCTTCAGTGAAACTCGAGATATAGCTGATATGGCAAAAGGTATCGGAACTGGAACTGAACTGGATTTGCCCTTAATTCTAGTAATCTGAAATCACTCAAAGAAACTTGTGAAAAACACCAAATTACATAAAAATATAAAAGATCATAAACACAATTAGACTAAACAATAATAACTCGTATTTGACACAAAACAATAATAAAACATAACTAAAAACTATATAATTATACGAGTTATCACACCCCCATACTTAGATTGTTGCTAGTCCCTAGCAACGACTCAATAAAAAAATAATAATAAAATAAGAAAATCTAATCTAATCCATTTTCGTAGGAAATCACGGTGGCACTTAGCATGTGACACAAGCCTTTAAACCCCTAGGTGTCCCTAGTGGACGAGTTTAGTCTCGTGAGGGTTTACTAGGACGATACCCACAAACATTGAAGAAATAAGAAAAACTAAAAATAATAATTATAACTAATCCTTCCAATATAAATTAGAGATAATCATTGGACAAGTCTTAAAAACTAATCAATAGCTTAAAGAAATTCACAAAAGATCTTGCTTGAATGTAAATAGTTTGAGTTAAGCCAATAATAACATAACATATTTCAATCAAAATAGTGTATATTCAAACTTAATCTCAACTTCTCACATGGGATACTCTCTTGATTTTCACTCTTTAAAGTAGTGGTAAAGTGTTTACACTCAATCAATCTCATGAAAACACTTCTACCATATGCTTGCTTGTCCACCTATTCTCCACTATTTAGATCATACAACTTCATAAATCAAGAGGTCTTTATTCAAGGTTGTAATGGGGCCAAAGGGTTATAATGTGGTTAAAGAACAAAAGGATAGAGATATCACAAAGGTTCCAAAGAGTTCATAGATTTTAGAGACATAATAAGATCATACAAATAAAACTTCTCAAAACTCTTATAAAGCACATAATAACATAGGCTAAATATTCATGTTGAGCCTTTGCATCATTCTAACCAACTTTGTAACATCTTTTTCTAGAAGTTCAAGAGAAGATTTTTTTTTTTTTTTTTTTTTTAATATGGGAATGTATTTGACAATGATCCCTTTCTTTTTCTCTTGACTTTTTCTTTTCTTTTCTTCCCCCACACTTATCTTTTGTTTCTAACCCAAATTTTCAAATAAAAATATCCCTTGTTTTTTTGCAATATGTCTCAAAATATAAAATTCATCTTTAGAACAAGGGTAAGGATATAAGCATATTTAGGCTAGGTGTAAGTTGTGGTTACCAATAAAACATCATATTTAATGTAGGCTCAAATTGGCTCACTAGTGGGGATGTTCTCGTAGAACATTAATAATGGATGGCTGTTTGGCTCTGGTTATAATCCTAATGCCTCTATCATATTCATGTTGTCACATGTATCAATATAGTCTCAAACGGTTTAAAGCAAGTTCTAGAGAATCATGTAATCATAAGAGCACTCAAGAAAGAAATTAGATTGATTTGTATAATGCATCAATCATTATAGGCTCAAAAACTCACAAAGATGATTATACAAGTCAGATTAAGTCTAAACATGCTTCTTTCTCAATCAACATATCATATTAACATTGGCTCATAAAAAGGTTGACATCAAGCTCAATTCTCATGAAAATCTTCTCACTAATAAATCTGTTTTAGACTTATGCAATTCATATCTCATCATTGTATTGAAAGTAACTAAAAAAAAAAAACACTAAGTCTAAACATGCTTCTTTTTTTTTTGTTTTTTTTTTTTTTTTTGTTTTTTGTTTTTTGTTTTTTTTTTTTTGTTTTTTTTGAAGAAGAAGATTAAATCAAACTGACAAGGTATGTCTCAAGTCTCCCTTACTCAGACCTTGTTCAGAATGAATACTTCTAAATGTCTTAAAACACAACAAAATTTTTTTTTTTTTTTTTAGCAAAATATGTCCCTTACCCCCTACTAAAATATGACATTGTCCCCAATGTCAAATTTTAAAGGTAGAATTTAGGAGATATTACCTGCAGAGGTTGCTAACCACTTATTATAACTGAGACACAACAAGCAAAATGTTAGATAATGTCACAAAGACAAAGTGCAATCCACTCCTTGCTCGTCCATATCTCTTTTTCTTTTTCCGAGCGTTTGCGAAACAACCGTAGCAGATAAACACTCATAAGCTTGTAGCTTTTTGAGTAAATCTTCAATGGTTGTAGCAGAAATTATGGTTCTCCTTGCCTCTGAAAACATGAATCCATTATCCACAGCATTATCTAAATATGAAAGTAAATTACTAAAATAACCATTAATATTAAGCAAACCAATGAGTTTCTTATTTGTGACCAAAGATGACCAAGAAGCCACGCAAGCTATTTCTTCCAATGTACCCAGACCTCCTGGTAAGGCAATGAATGCATCGGCAGAATGGTACATGATTGTTATCCGTTCAGGGATACTCCAGACTTGTATTTCCTTACCCACGGTAGGTCCACAAAAATCTGTGAATAGTTTTGGCACGATTCCTAGAACTGGACTTCCTCCGGCGTGTGCTGCTGTAGCGACTGCTCCCATTAAACCCGTACTACCGCCTCCATAAATCAAGTGGATCTTTTGTTGGGCAAGTATTACTCCAACTCTTATGGCTTCATCAGCGAATATGTTATTTTTCCCTGGATAAGCACCTCCAAAGACACAAATTTTTTTAATGCGCTGGGACGAAGTGCTTTCCATTTTTTTTTCTTTTTCGAGTGCTTGAAAGAGAATGAGTACATGGTGTAATATATAGAGGACTGAGTAATGAATCAGACAAGAGTAATAATGTCGCCGAAAGTGTATTTGTCCTGTCAGAAGAAAATGTTAACCTACAAAAGATTTTTGCGTGATTTCAGGAAGAAAATCAAAAAGAGAAGAAAAATCAACCGTAAAAGACCAATGCAAAAAAAAAAAAAAAAAAAAAATAAAACAAAAATAATTACACAAATCGAACAACACGTAAATTAAACCGAAATAAAGTTATTGCAAATCAAACCAAAAGCTGAGAAGTCATTTATTGTAGTTGTGATTGTGGCTCACATCTTCCTCTGGTTTTACGTCCAGAAACGGCTTAAACGCCTTCTATGAGTCGAGGATATGCTTCCCATCCAGTTTTCTTACAAGCTGGCAAACAGGGTCTTTTAACATCAGATTCCCAAGATGTTGCCATTCCCTTTGGAATTGCGACCATAAATCAAGAATTTCTCTTTGTACGTCTCCACTAGGATGCGTCTCAAGAGAAAGTTGGATATTACCCAAATTCTCCTTACTCAGTCCATCCTTAATGAATTCAATTTTATCATCTCGATTAGAGGACGGAATCCCAATAGAACGACATTTACCGTTACACGTCCATCGTGCACACTTGTGGCAATTTGAACTCATGCGCTTTGCTCGTCGCTTCTTTGCATAAGTGCTTCTACCTGTACCTGGTAAATGCAAAACAGGAAGATATTCATCTTCACGTACTTTGGCTTCAATTATCCAACGTATGTCTTCAGGAATCCCTTTGTGCATAAGCATTCTTAATCTTTCAAATCGAACTTGGTAAAGCTTCAGTAAAATATTTCGAGGAAAAGGAGGAAATCGTTTCTGCAATCTTGTGAGAATATCATCCATCTTGAAAAAAAATGAAAAAGAAATTGAAAGAGAAATTTATATACAATATCAGTTTTGTGGGTAGCTGATGGAACCGACCTAAATAATCACGGAGTACCGTTATCCGCCATTTAACCGGGAAGAAAATGAATTTTTTTTTCTTTTTTGAAGATTAGTAAAAATTATATTTACATCTAGTTATTTTCAAAACAAGGATCAGAAAGAAAAACAACCTCTTCTTGAGTAACATGATTTTCCAAAAAGAGTTTGAGTCTTTGTCCATTTACCTTGAATACGTTACCATTTCTAGGATTCTCAATGTCAACTGCTCCATAATGATACACATGCTTAACCACAAATGGGCCAGTCCATCTTGATCTCAACTTACCAGGGAATATGTGAAGTCTAGAATTATAAAGTAGAACTTTTTGCCCAACATCAAATGTTTTTCTTGAAATTAACTTGTCATGAAAGGCTTTAGTTCTTTCTTTATGAATTTTAGAATTCTCATATGCATCATTTCTGAGTTCCTCAAGTTCATTTATGACTGGAAAAGTTTCATTCTCACCCAAAAAGGAATATTTTAGCTCGGATGGCAATGGTTTTAAATCCAGCTTGGGTGGTTCAATAGTTGATGGTACAGTGACATTTGTGAGTGATGGAAGTTCCTCAAACTTTTGTTTCCAACAATGCTTAACCTGAAAAGAATTTAACAAAGAATCAGTGTGTGAAATTTCTGAAGCATTATCAAACTCACATTCAATTAAATAAGCTTCTAAAGGATCATGGAATGTGGTAGTGGTGAGATGTTCATGAACAAGTTCTTCAATGAAATCCACTTCATGTACTTCTGAATCATCACCAGGTTGCTTGCAAGTGTTGAACACATTTAATTCTAAAGTCATATTTCCAAAAGAAATGTTCAACATACCATTCCTGCAATTTATCAGAGCATTAGAAGTTGCAAGAAATGGACGGCCTAATATAACAGGAATTTGAACATTTGGATTTGAAACAGGATGTGTGTCCAAAACAATAAAATCAACAGGGAAGTAAAAATTATCAATTTGAACCAAAACATCTTCAACTATCCCTCGAGGAATTTTTACAGAACGATCAGCTAGTTGAAGTGTAACAGGTGTTTCCTTGAGTTCACCTAAACCTAACTGTTGATAAACAGAAAAAGGCAAAAGATTAACACTAGCACCAAGATCAAGCAATGCACGTTCTATTCTAGTGTTTCCAATGATGCATGAGATTGTTGGGCATCCAGGATCTTTGAATTTTGGTGGAGTAAGGTGCTGAATGATTGAGCTCACACTTTCCGTCAGAAATGCTTTCTTTTGTACATTATGTTTCCTTTTAAATGTGCACATGTCCTTCAAAAATTTAGCATAAGATGGAACTTGTTTGATTGCATCCAATAAAGGAATGTTAATCTTAACTTGTTTGAAAAGTTCATAAATTTCTGCATTTTGATTCAAATTCTTTATTGTTTGCAACCTTTGAGGAAAAGGAGCAAGATGCATACCTTTTTCTTTGTCCAAATTTTCAAGAAGTTCAGACTTACCATCATCCTTACCATTACTTTTCGGAGGGGAAGGAGGATCTTGGTCTTTTGATGGAATGTTTTTGTCAATTGCCTTTCCACTTCGAAGAGTTGTGATAGAACTGGCATTTTCCTGTTGAGTTTCATTGGAGCAAGAAACAAGACATTGAGTAGAAGGGTTAGGCTGAGGTTGAGCAGGAAACTTACCTTTTTCTTGAGTGCGTAATGAAGCTGTCAATGTGGACAAGGTGTTTTTGATCTCATTGATGTCCTGTGAAGTTTGGTTATTCACATTTGCTTGTGTTTGCATGAATGCTTGCAATGTCTCTTCCAAGGTTTGTACACGTGAAGGTTGATAGGAAAAAGTGTTGCCCGACTTTTGAGATTGTGGTACCTGAACATGATTATTATTCTGCCAACTGAAGTTGGGATGATTTCTCCATTCAGGGTTATACATTTCAGAGTAAGGAGAAGGAAAAGGCTTTTTAAATGTGTTTATGGAATTTACTTGATCATGCAACGCTTCTTTAAGAATGGGAATGTTTGGACATTCAGAAGTGGGGTGTCCCATGATTTCACAAATTCCACAACTTTCTTCATTTTTAACCGTTTTGACTTCTTTTACTTCTCTAAGTTCCATGGCTTCAATCTTTCTAGCCAAATTAGCTACTTTAGCTTTTATCTCATCTTCTTGACTAAAATGATATTTACCTCTGTTAGAAACAAGATTAGATCTATTGGAACTTTCAGAGGAATTATCTGTGTGCCAGGCTTGAGAGTTATCTGCCAAATGGTCTAAGTAGTCAAAGGCTTCTTCAGGTTCTTTTTCTAGAAACTCACCGTTACACATTGTTTCAACAAATTGTTTAGTTTCGGGAGTTAAACTTTCATAAAAGAAACTAATAAGACGCCATTTTTCAAAACCATGATGTGGACAAGAACTTAACAAATCTTTAAAACGCTCCCAGCACTGAAAAAATGCTTCATTTTGATTTTGATTGAAATTTTGAATCTGTCTTTTCAAAGCAGTAGTTTTATGTGCTGGGAAAAATTTCTTTAGAAACTCAGTTTGTAATTCTTGCCATGTGCCAATTGACCTTGGTTTTAAATTATGAAGCCAAATTTTTGCTTTATCTTTTAAAGAAAAAGGAAATAATTTTAGCTTGACAATTTCATTTGTACATTGTTGGTCATTAAAGGTGACACATACATCTTCGAAGTCTTTTAGAAACGAGTAAGCACTTTCCGATTCTAACCCATGGAAATTTGGAAGCAAAGCTATCATACCTGGTTTAAAACGAAAGTTGTTTGCATTGAGAGGAAAAATAAAACAAGAGGGTGATGAGCTTCGAGTTGGTTGCAAGTAGTCACGCATGGTGCGTACTTGTCTGTTCTCATCTTCAGCATGAACACTTTCATTGTCAGCCATGGTCGGAGTTGTATTAGAAAGATTACCTGAAAAAGTTTCACAATAAAATCTAACTAAACGACGAGATCTAAAATCACGTCGCCAAACAAGCATAAAACTAAGTTAATATACAAATTAGGCGGTATAACCAGCCAATAAAAATAAATTAAAGTTAATATACAATATAAATATATAGAAAATTAGGCGGTATAACCAGCCAATAAAAATAAAACAAAGTTAATATACAAATTAGGCGGTATAACCAGCCAATAAAAATAAATATATACAAAATTAGGCGGTATAACCAGCCAATAAAAATAAATATACTTATAAACTTATATACTTAGTATTGCTTCCCCGGCAACGGCGCCAAAAACTTGATGGAAACTCAATTAAGAGTTGTAAACCCAAGTGCAGGTTATGTTCAAGTAATAAATTCTCGGGTGTCCGAGGTCGAACCACAGGGAAGCGTATTAGTAAGTATAAGTTTATAAATATATAAGAAAAAGAAAGTAAACAAGATATTAGGGAATCAACAACAAAACAAAATAAACAAGATATTAGAGAACAAAATAAATAAAATAACATAAAAGAAATTAAACAAAATATAAAAAACAATAAGAAAGGATGTTGAGGTTAGAGAATCCACTCTTGGTGTTATGCTAAGATTAATCTTGTTTTATTACACAATTGAAATCCACACATAAGGGAGGTTCCAATCGGAAGGTTTAGCAATTCAGTCCAAATTGTCCAACGTCCATAGCATATGATATTATGTTCATTTGGTGTCCTCAAAACTCATAAAAAGAGTCCAAGCATTCCTTATGCCAAGGTATATGTCTACAACAAATCAAGGTTATGAAACCAAGCATTTACTGTGCCATTTTCATTGTCAATAATGAATCAAGATCTCTACTTTGCAAGTATGATTTTAAACCAAAAGAAAATATTATCTATACTAGTGTTTATAAATGATGATTCATTTTAGCTCATGTTTAAGAGACTAACCTTAGCATTTACCAAGAGCTTCACCTCATCACCTCAACAATATGATTAGCAACACATACTAGATATGAATAAAATGAAAAGAAATGTAAGAAGAAAAAGAAAACTAGAGAAAGGAAAGAAAAAGAAAACTTAGAGAATTTTATTACAATGGCTATCCTACCAATGTATCAATGTATCCCAATACTCATCCAAGGCCCTCTATTTATACACATTTTGGAGGGCTAAATGACAAGAGACAAGCTTTACAAATTTCAAAGGTAGGTATAATAGGTGGGTGCATTTTTCTAACAATTTTCGTCATATTGTATGACAATTCTGATCAGCCAGCTTGATGGTCGATTTGGTCAATGTTGGAGGCTCGATCTGATAAAATGGTCTTCTAGAAAAATATACCCCTATCAGTTACGGATCCATAGCCGTTGGAATCAGATCATTTGCGCACGTGGATCGGAAGATATGGTCAAAATACCAAAACGGTGCAGAACAGACGTCATTGCACATCAGCCAACTTGATGGTCGATTTCGCTAGGGAAAACGACTCCGTTTCAAGAAGTGTAAAACATGAAAAAGATAGATATGCCTCTTAGCTTTGCAGGGATACAAAGTTCAGCCTTATTGCTTCAGTGAAACTCGAGATATAGCTGATATGGCAAAAGGTATCGGAACTGGAACTGAACTGGATTTGCCCTTAATTCTAGTAATCTGAAATCACTCAAAGAAACTTGTGAAAAACACCAAATTACATAAAAATATAAAAGATCATAAACACAATTAGACTAAACAATAATAACTCGTATTTGACACAAAACAATAATAAAACATAACTAAAAACTATATAATTATACGAGTTATCAGTTTGGATAAAAAAATGGGCCGAACGTAGTTGGAAATCGATTGCCCAATCATGCTGGGAATCAGGTGAATGCAATATTAACCGGAGGGGACAGAAGATTAAAAAGGGATATTGGGGAGGTTATGACTCCGATGATGACAATATGGTTTGAAATGGTCAAGGCAGGATTGGTGGAAGGTATGGAAAGTCTGAAAATGGTTGCAAGAAGGGTGCATAATTGGTACCCGTTCCATAAAGTTGAAGGCCATTATATACAGAATTGCGGGGACTTCCGGGTTAAAGTCCAAAAGATGATGGATAATGGGGTAGCCCAGTTCTATGAGGAGATAGAAGGGGAAATAGAATTCATTGAAAATACAGGTGGCTATGGGATAGAAAGACCCCTAATCATCTACTATGATGAATCGGAGGAAAAAGTTATGCCAGCCATGGAAGAAAATGCGCCGAAATTAATCATTGATTTACCTGTTTCCTTTTCATACAAGGAAAACAAGGCTACACCATGGAAATATGACTGCAGCATGGTTATGCCCGGGTCTTCAGGCCAGCAGGATATTACAAGTATGGGGCATTTAACCCGAAGTGGGAGGTGTTATGCTCCGGAGGTCGTTGAACAAGGGGTAGCAGGGAAAGACAGAGGAGTTGATAAAGGGAAGAAGGTCGTCGAGCCAATCCATATTGAGATGGATTTGCCAGAGGAAACAGAGAGGGGATCAGCCCCGGTTAGCAGAATCAAGGAGCAAGTATGTGAGAAGGAAGCTTGTGAGTTCTTGAAATTTATAAAGCATAGTGAATATAGCGTGGTTGAACAACTGCAACGTCAACCAGCTAGGATCTCAATCTTATCCTTATTTTTAAATTCAGAACCACACAGAAATGCTTTATTAAGAGTATTAAACCAAGCATACGTGGCCAATAATATATCAGTGGAAAAGCTGGATAGGTTGGTGGGAAACATCGCAGCTGATGACTACATATTTTTCAGCTATGAGGAAATACCACCCAAAGGTATTGGATCAACAAAAGCTCTCCATATAACCACCACTTGTAAGGGGCACATATTACCGAGGGTCCTTTTGGATAATGGTTCTTCATTAAATGTGATGCCTTTAGCAACCTTATCCAAGCTACCAGTGGATTTATCCTATATGATACCAAGTTGCACGGTGGTCAGAGCTTTTGACGGAACAAGGAGGGAGGTTATGGGAACTATTGAAGTTCCTCTGGAAATAGGCCCGTGCACATATACAGTAAATTTCCAGGTTATGGATATCAATCCATCTTATAACTGCTTGTTGGGAAGACCATGGATACATTCAGCTGGGGCTGTACCCTCGTCTCTTCACCAGAAACTAAAATTTGTGATGGAGGGCCGGTTGATCACGGTATCAGGGGAGGAAGACATAATAGCCTCCACATCCACTGAATCTCCTTATGTGGAGCCGAATGAAGAGGCCGTGGAGTGTTTTTTTCGGTCTTTGGAATTTGTAAATTCAGTTTTTGTCGCTGAAGGACAAAAAATTCCAAAATCGAAGCTGTCCAAGAACACAAGGCTGGGGGTAAGAACCACCGTAGGAAAAGGCTGCAGGTGTGGAAAGGGTCTCGGGAAATATCTTCAGGGGATGGCTCGAGCCATAGAGGTAAAAGGAAAGAATGACCGATTTGGCCTAGGATATCTTCCGAAGGCCCATGAGAAAAGAAGACAAGTTGAAAAGAACCGACAAAGGAGGATGGCCCGTCTTACGGGTATGGATATTGAGTGGGAGCCTATGACATTCCCACCTATCCTTCACAACTTCCGCTCAGCCGGTTCTCTGTTCGGAGAAAAGAATTCTGATGATGTGCTTGTAATGATATAGAAAGCCTTCAAGAGATTTCAGGTGAATAGTGATGAGCAGATGAATGATGTGGAGATCTGCACGACTGAGAAAGACAGGATTGAAAGAGAGAGTACTAGCTGGATGGTGCGACCTTGTCCACCAGGATATAGACTAACCAACTGGAGTGCGACTGAGTTGCCCATAGTCTTTAAGTCTATTCCAAAGTAATACTTTTAAAAAAGCAATCTTAATTATCTTTACCCAGAGATATTAAGAGTTTTTTCTGTAATGGGCTTTTTTAACTATTTTCATTCAATAAATAACAAGCACAATGCATTATCCATATTGATGTGTCCAAATTCTTTTATTTTTATTTATTTTGTTTTCTATATATATTTTCCTATATTGTTTTTTCTCCACCTATTTACAGGTGTACGGATGCGGAATATGAG
Source organism: Fremontodendron californicum (assembly GCA_030761205.1). NCBI lineage: Eukaryota > Viridiplantae > Streptophyta > Magnoliopsida > Malvales > Malvaceae > Fremontodendron > Fremontodendron californicum. Next base: position 19,944,909 of record JAULJL010000030.1, on the reverse strand, counting down.
GACCCTCCTGTCAGTAATTCTGAAATTGATTTTGAAAGACCCATTTGCACGGGTGATTTTGAGGCTAATGAAGATATTGAGGATTATGGTCTACCTCCGGATCTATTGAGGAAAATAGAACAAGAGGAGAAGCAAGTACTTCCTCATAAGGAATTATTGGAAACAATAAATTTGGGAAATGGTGAAGAGATAAAAGAAGTCAAAATTGGAACTTCATTGTTACCATCAATAAAAGGTGAGTTGATGGCTTTGCTCTAGGAGTATGTGGATGTATTTGCATGGTCTTACGAAGATATGCCAGGGTTAGATCCGGATATTGTGGTTTATAAGCTCCCTTTGAGGCCAGAGTGCAAGCCAATTCGGCAAAAGTTGAGAAGAATGAGGCCTGATATGCTGTTAAAGATAAATGAGGAAGTGAAGAAACAAATTGATGCTGGATTCCTAGAGGTGGAAAAATATCCAAAATGGGTGGCAAATATTGTTCCAGTACCGAAGAAGGATGGCAAGGTACGGATGTGCATTGATTATCAAGATTTGAACAAGGCCAGCCCTAAAGATAATTTCCCTTTGCCCCATATTGATACTCTGGTGGATAATACAGCGAAGAGTTCTTTATTTTCTTTTATGGATGGATTCTCAGGATACAATCAGATCAAGATGGCACCAGAAGATATGGAGAAAACCATATTTGTGACAATGTGGGGCACCTTCTGCTATAAAGTAATGCCATTTGGGTTGAAGAATGCTGGGGCAACATACCAGAGAGCCATGGTGACCTTGTTTCATGATATGATGCATAAGGGAATTGAGGTCTACGTTGATGATATGATCGCAAAGTCACAAGGAGAAGAGGAGCATATTGCGAATCTTAAGAAACTCTTTGAACGATTAAGGAAATTTAGAATCAAGCTAAATCCGGCAAAATGTACTTTTGGAGTCACCTCGGGGAAGTTGTTGGGTTTTGTCGTCAGCAAAAGAGGAATTGAGATTGACCCAGATAAAGTGAAGGCCATTCAGAATCTGCCTCCACCTCGCACTCAAAAGGAAGTAAGAGGCTTTCTAGGGAGATTGAATTACATTGCTCGGTTTATTTCACAGTTAACCGACAAATGTGATCCAATATTTAAGTTACTTCGAAAACATGATCCAGGAGAATGGGATGAAGGGTGTCAGATTGCTTTTGAAAAGGTTAAGCATTATCTATCAAACCCATCAGTATTAATGCCACCTATCCCGGATAAACCAATGATACTGTATTTATCAGTATTTGAAAGATCCATGGGTTGTGTTTTGGGGCAGCTTGATGAAACTGGAAAGAAAGAACAGGCAGTTTACTACCTTAGCAAGAAGTTCACAGATTATGAGTTGAAATATTCATCAATAGAAAAGTTGTGTTGCGCCTTAGCTTGGACTGCTCGAAGACTTAAACAGTATATGTTGTATCACACAACGTGGCTGATTGCCAAGCTGGATCCAGTCAAGTACATGTTGGAAGCACCCTCTTTGTCAGGGAGGATAGCAAGATGGCAGGTTTTATTGTCAGAGTACGACATTGTATATGTAAGTCAAAAAGCTATCAAATGCAGTGCAGTAGTTGAATTCTTAGCAAGTCGGGCAGTGGAAGATTATTAGCCGTTGAACTTTGACTTCCCGGATGAAGATTTGATGTATGTGTCACAAGCAGATGATATTCCTTTGAAGAAGAAAGTATGGAAAATGTACTTCGATGGCGCATCTAATGCCATGGGGCATGGAATCGGGGCAGTGCTTATATCCTCAGAAGAAGACTGCTATCCTTTCACTGCTAGATTGGATTTTGATTGTACAAACAATACTGCCGAGTATGAAGCATGTACTATGGGCCTTCGTGCCGCAGTGGACAGAAAGATCAAAATATTGGAAGTTTACGGAGACTCAGCCTTGGTAATTTACCAGTTACGAGGAGAATGGGAAATCCGAGATACAAAGCTAATCCGATACCGAGAACTCATACTGAGTTCATTAGAGGAGTTCGAAGAAGTGAATTTCAATTACTTTCCTCGAGAAGAAAACCGAATGGCGGATGCTCTGGCTACTTTGTCATCAATGTTTAAAGTGAATGAAGGGGCGGAAGTTGTGCCGATCAAGATGAGCATATGTGAGTCTCCTGCCCACTGTTTGAGTATCGAAGAAGAAGCAGATGGTCTCCCTTGGTATAATGACATCTTGCAGTACATCAAGAGTCAACAGTATCCAGAACAAGCAACAGAGAATGACAAGAGGACTCTGAGAAGGTTAACAATGGATTTTGTTCTAGATAGCGAGATTCTCTACAAGAAAGGGAAAGGTCAAGTCTTGTTGAGATGTGTCGGGTCTGTCAAAGCTCGAAGAATCATAGAAGAGGTCCATGATGGGATATGTGGCACCCATGCTAATGGTCACATGCTTGCTAAACAGATTATGAGGGCAGGGTACTATTGGCTAACGATGGAAGGCGATTGTATCAGTTATTCCCGAAAGTGTCATAAATGCCATATTTATGCAGATAAGATTCATGTGTCGCCATCGCCTTTACATGTCATGACTGCATCATGGCCTTTTTCAATGTGGGGAATGGATATGATCGGGCATATTACCCCAAAAGCTTCAAATGGACATCGTTTCATCTTGGTGGCCATAGATTATTTCACAAAGTGGGTAGAAGCTGCGTCTTATGCAAATGTAACAAAGTCGGTGGTATGCAGATTCGTCAAGAAAGAAATCATATGCCGTTATGGGTTGCCAGCAAGAATTATTTCGGATAATGCTCTCAATTTGAACAATAAGATGATAAGAGAAGTGTGTACTCAATTCAAGATCACACATCATAATTTAGCACCTTACTGTCCAAAGATGAATGACGCAGTAGAAGCAGCTAATAAGAATATCAAGAGGATTGTTGAGAAGATGACCAATGTGTACAAAGATTGGCATGAGATCTTTCTGTTTGCTCTTCATGCGTATCGTACTTCGGTCCGCACATCTACAGGGGCAACACCATTTTCTTTGGTATACGAGATAGAAGCAGTGCTACCTATTGAAGTTGAGATCCCTTCACTTCGGGTTTTGATGGAAGTTGGCCTAGAGGAAGCAGAATGGGTTAGAGCTCGTTATGAACAGTTGAATCTCATCGAGGAGAAAAGATTGAAAGCAATTTGTCATGGGTAGTTGTATCAGAAAAGGATGATTCGAGCCCACAACAAGAAGGTTCGTCCTAGACAGTTCCGAGAGGGGGAGTTGGTATTGAGAAAAATTCTCCCTATAGTGAAGGACCCGAGAGGAAAATGGGCTCCAAAGTGGGAATGACCCTATGTGGTAAAGAGAGCCTTTTCTGGAGGAGCATTGATTCTAACTCGGATAGACGGAGATGATTTTAGACATCCCGTGAATGCTGATGAACTGAAGAAGTATTATGCTTGAAAAAAAAAAAGAAAATTGTGTGATGCTGTGCACATGAAAATTCGAATGATTCCAAGTGTAAAAATAGAAATTCTATATATCTATTTCCACTGAGAATTGCTTTCAAAGAGAATATTTATGCTTGATATGATGAATGGTCGTTTTTCATATTCCTTCCACTAAGAAGAAATTATCCTTAGTCACCCCTTTGAGCCTTAAGAATTATTTCTTTCTTTAAACTTTGATCAAGGATCGCCCTCTACACTAGAGAGCAAATAAGAGGAAAGATAATCAAAAATCATGGCAAAAAAAGAAAGCCATCAGAAAATGTGCCAAATGAAAGCCAACAAAGCAAAAAAGAAAAGAAAGTCCAAAAAGGGACAAATGTTTCAAGAATGAGTTTTCCTCAGGAAGTGATCCTTGATCCAATCACCCTTAAACACATTTTGGGCCTATTTATCCTTTCTTTCTAAACCTAAACCTTGGCCTAAATTACATGCTTTAAAAGCCCATTTTGATCAAGCATGGATATTTAATTTGAAAGGTTATTCTCAGAATCCATCCCATCTTTTGAATTGATATTTTTACCTTGGAAGCATTTAGAATTCTCAGATGCATGGTAGAATACAAAAAAAAATGGAAATAAAAAAAGAATGAAAAAGAGAGGTTTAAGCCGAAAACCCCAAAGGGCGACTTAATACCGAACGGAGGACACTTGAGTTGAAAACCTACAAAAGGCGGCTCAAGTACTAGTTTGAATCAATGCTCCGTGTAAAGGAGGAGAAAGTAGCTGACAATCAGAGAAAAGGGGAACAACTCAGTTTGATGTAACTATAGAAGCTAAGAGATTACCTAGGTGAATTGCTCGTTCAAGAGAAATTTCAGATGGGTTGAAAAAGGAGGGGTCCAAGATATTCCGCATCCGGGGCATCTACAGCCTATAACCTTATATTTGTTTCTTATATCCTTGATATTTATTTTTACCATTTTAAAACATTTCTTGCAATAAATTCTTGTTATCCTTTTCATGACAATTTTTGATTGATTCATATTCTTTTTCATATACTTTTGGGATGCATTATGGTTGTTATTAAATTGAATGATGATTAGTAATAAAAATCTTTAAATAAAGGGATTTCAAAGTATTACTAAGGAATAGATTTAAATCTTGGGAAGGTTTGGAAAGTTCACCAAGAAAAGAAAACAGTGAACATGGTGGAGACTCCGTCGCGAAGTCAGAAAATCTGTGAACTTCAGCGAGAGACAGAAGCTGAGACTGTTTGACAAGATATCTTGAGTGAAGGATTCCTCAAGTGGGGCATCAATGAACAGTTGAAGACTCTGTCCTGAAGTCATATAATCTGTGAACCTCAAAGAAACCATGGATTAGAAATTATGGCACAATCATTTGATTGCATTTATTTTAGGAAGCATACAAGCATTTGCAAAAGCATGTCATTCTCATCATTGCATTTAGCTAACAGTGCAGAAATCAGGAAAGCTTGGACTTCCCCAAAGAGAACTCGTTTTGTTTCTCAAAAGATTCAGAGTTTGAGATCGCCATCAAGGTATTTACTCATGTTTTAAATTGAATTCATTTTGTTTATCAGACAAATCGAGCCTTGAGACCGTCGTCAAGGTATTTTCAAACCAATTTTTAAGACCTCCGGGCACCATTTTAAAGACCTTCGGGCATCAATTTTTTTAAGACCTCCGGGCACCAATTTTTAAGACCTCCGGGCACCATTTTAAAGACCTCTGAGCGCTAGTTTTTTTAAAGACCTCCGGGCACCATTTTAAAGACCTCCGGGCACCAGTTTTTTAAGACCTCCGGGCACCATTTTAAAGACCTTCGGGCACCAGTTTTTTTTTTTAATTTTTAAGACCTCCGGGCACCAATTTTAAAGACCTCCGGGCACCATTTTAAAGACCTCCGGGCACCATTTTAAAGACCTTCGGGCACCATTTTAAAGACCTCCGGGCACCATTTTAAGACCTCCGGGCACCATTTTAAGACCTCCGAGCACCATTTTTAAAGACCTTCGGGCACAATTTTTTCTTTTGAAAATCAAATTCGTTTTCTTAAGACGGATCGAGCCTTGATTAGGCAGAGAATTCAATTTAAGGACAAATCTTCGATTTACAGCTTTTTTTAAAAAAAAAAAGAAAAAAGAAAAAAAGGAAAAAAGAAAAATGAAAAAATGATGAAAAAATAGAAAATGAAAAATGAAAAAATGATAGAAGAATGAAAAAGAAAACCCTTTTCCCTTTCCTTCACATGTGATTTCACTGACCGTACAAAATTAGAGTTGGTTTATCTTTGCCTGATTCCTGATTCTCAGCAATAACCAAAGAGGGGCAGCTGTAGACACCTAATTTTGTCCAAACCACTAAACAGGTATGTTTTCTTCCTATATTGATGTTTCCGAGTGTAAAAAGACTGTTTTCATCCTGCAGGTGGTACTCCGAGACTTAGTTTAAGAGGGCGAGCATAAGAAGTCAAACTTGAAAAAAAAGTCAACTTGAAAAAAAGTCAACCCCGAAAAAGTCAACCTCAGAAATCAACTACTGGAAAAGTCAACCCATTTTCAAAATCAAGATTTTAAGTTCAATTGAAAAATGGCGAAAGACTTTTGATAATCCGAGGTCTACATTGAAAGATATGGAGTTCGGAAGTTGGGATTTGGAGATTCAGTAGAAAGGAAACCCTAATCCTAGAAATTTGGGAAAAAGTGCTTAAACGATCAAATTGGTCTAAATGGCAGGTTCCAAATGAAAGATAAGCACTGACTACGAGTAATGGAAAAGTCACTTGCAAGAAAAACCGAAAGAAAGTCTATCCGGGAGAAAACCGAGAATTAGGGTTTTTAGTGGATTTTGATGAAATCGAGAAGAATCACAGAAATGGCCCGACTTGGTAAGACCAAAGCCCCCAATGGATGAAGAATGATTAAAAAGGATAGCACAAGGCTCAGATTGAAGAAAATCTGAAAATCGGACTTGTTTTGAGCAAAACCGGGTTTCGGAGGCAAAAGGGCAAAATTGGAAAATTTGAGAAAAATAGCAAATGGACTCCAAAAATTCTGAAAATTTTTCAATCTCATTCTTAAATCATTTGAAAGAGATTGGCAAAATAAAATCTTGATTCGGAGTTCGTTTGCAAAATGGCCAAATCTCGGGCTTCTAATGTAGTAATTCAAAAAGGAAAATCCCGGAAAAATAACAAATGAGCTCCAAATCTTGTGAAATTTTGAAAATCTCATTTTTAAATTATTTGGAAGATATTGGCGAAATAAAATCTTGATTTGGAGTTCGTTTGCAAAATGGTCAAATCCCGGGCCTCCTATGCAATAATTCAAGAAGATAAATCCCGGAAAAATAGCAAATGGACTCCAAAAATTCTGAAATATTGTAAATCTCATTTTTAAATTATTTGGAAGAGATTGGCGAAAGAAAAACTTGATTCGGAGTTCGTTTGCAAAATGGCCAAATCCCGGGCCTCCTATGTAGTAATTCAAGCCGATAAATCCCAAAAAATACCAAATGAGCTCCAAAAATTATGAAAACTTCCAGATCACACTTTTTAATTATTTTTAAGAGATTGGTGAAGAAAAATCTTGATTTGAAGCTCGTTTAAAAAATGGTAAAATGTAAGGGCATAAAAGGGCATTTGTGGAAGAAGAAATCCAAATAAATAGCAAACGACTCGGATAATTTTGAAAACTTCCAGAACTCAATATTTTATTATTTTGGAAGTATTAAAAAAATGAAAATTGAATTTGGAGTCCGTTTGATATTTATTTGCATCCGGGGGGCAAAACGGTCATTTCAGCCAAGCAACTGAAAAGGGCTTCTTTGGGCCTTTCAAAAATCAGAGTTGGGCTGGAAAAGAGAAGTGCTGGCCTGCCCAAGCCCAAAGGAAGGAGGAAGCTTCTGATTTTTCAATCAAATGGCTAGAAATCAAGAGTTAGTTAGAAATTCTCTTTGATCAAGCCATGGTGATTAAGCCACATAGGCCAAGAAAGATGTCAACATTATTCTTGAACAGTTGTAATTTGAGAGAGCTAAGATGCTAATCTAAAGGTGGTAATTTCATGATTTTTCACCTTGAATTATTAGCCATTTGATGGGAAATTGGTTACAAAAAAATGAAAACACCTTGAGCCATTTAGAGGGGTTTCGGCCAGCCTTGTTTAGGAAGACAGAATTTCATTTTTTCATCTTCATTTTGCTGAGTTCTTAGAGTTTTTACTTAGTTTTTCTCTTCTTGGTTGAAAGCAAAAAAGAAAAGTTTAGAAAAGAAAGGAAAGTTTGAAGAGATAAATCTTGAAATATAGCTTCTTGAGGTTGCTCTTGATTTTCCATTCTTGTTTTTTCTATTTTGATTTCTATTTGGTGAGTTTTCATTTTCAATAAATGTTTTTTTTATTGTTCTTTTAAGTTCTTCCTTCATCTCTTTCTTAAGTATATTTTTTACATTTTATTTTTACAATAAACTCACCATGGCCAAATGGCCTACATTATTTAGTTAAGTTGCTGCTTTGATTTATTTAACCATATTGTTTATGTTATTTTCTTTGATTTTGATGTTTTAAATGTTATGTTACTTCATATTTTTGAGTTATATTTTAATTTGGTTGCTTTGTTTGTTGCCATTTATGTTTTAAATATCAAGTTTTTGCATTTTTAATTTTCTGTTTTCATGATGTTTAAATTTGAGCATGTTTTAGATTTAGTATATCAAGTGTTTGTGAAAATGCTTGTGTGGTCTTTGCATGATTTGAGTTTTATATCTTAGTTGAGCATGTTTTAGATTTAGTATATTAAGTGTTTGTGAAAATGCTTGTGTGGTTTTTGCATGATTTAAGTGTTATATTTTAGTTGAGCATGTTAGTATACCAAGTGTTTGTGAAAATGCCATGCTTGTTGGAGCTTGAGGCCATTTGGCTACTCCATGTGTTTTGCATTGTGTGTTGCATTTTTGCCATGTTAGTTGGTAGGTTTTTGCGTTTGCATGACATTTAATTTAGTTTTGCATGCTAGTATACCAAGTGTTTGTGAAAATGCCATGTTTGCTAGTCACATTATGCTATTCGGCCACCCTTGGAATTTTTGTATTTTATGTGCATTCTTGCCATGTTAGTTGATATGTTAGCATTTGCATGATATTTGGTTGAGTTTTTGGTTTAAGCATGCTTTGTGTTTGTCAAAATGCCATGCATATTTTAGTTATTAGGTTTGGTTCATTTGCCATGCATGTTCATGCATTTTAGGTCTAGGTTGCATTAAATGCCATGCAAGTTCATTTAGGTCTAGGTCACTTTATGAATGCCATGCATTTTTTCATGACATTTAGGTTTAAATCCATGCATTTCATGCATTATGTTTGCTGTATCGTTTCATGCATTTCATGTTCATGCCACTTGAATAATGACTTGAGCCAATTAATGGTTCAAAGTCATGCTCTCTTGAGCACATATCTGGAAAATTAAGTTTGTCAAGTTGATTATTCTACCTTTGTGATTTTTTTTACTTAACCAATTTTTATCTAACTTTCAAAAAGTCCTAGCTACTGTTTGTAAATCATTTTAGGAGTTTCAAATATTTTTACTTTGATTTTTAAATGATTTTATCAAAGGCAAAAATGTGTTTTGGCAAAGCAGTTTTTTTCACCCAAAACTCGTACATCTCTGATTTTTCTGGGAATTCATATTTAATCATAAAATTAAGCCTATTTTTTTCCATGTATTTTTACATGCCCTCAGTCTCCAGTATTTTTTTTCAGAATTTTTTGAATTTTTAAAAATAGGGTAAAAAATCGTGGCTTAAAATTGGACAGTGGAGTCAGAATTGAATTTAAAGAAAAATCATTTTTCTGTTTTGGTTAAGTTACTTAGAGTGGGCTGATTAGGAGGGTTTGCTACTGATTTAGGGTAGTTTCTAAGCCTTTTTAAACTTTAAAAATGGTATTTCAAGTCTCGGGTTAAGGGTAGTCAAGTCCGGATTTTTAAACTTAGGGAATTAGAGCCATTTAAAAAAAGATTTAGCCCAATTTTTTCTTTTAATTCAAGCTTTTCAAAGTTGTTTTCAAACAATCACAAAGTATTTCGGTTTTAGAATATTTAATTTGACATATTTTCCTAAGGTAGCCGGATATCTTTTTAGATATACGGATTTCCTTAATTAAAGGAACAAATACATTTCATGCATTGCATTTTCCATATTCATGCATTTTATATAATATGTGATTTTTGCTATGATAATTCCTATGGTATTGTTATTATTTTGATTTATATCTTTTTTGATGTTATATGGTTTATTCTATGGTTTTAAATATTTCATGATATCCTATGCTTTTTATTTAGTTATTTTTTATATTATTTAGCATATGCTATGTTCATGCATTATTATTTTTATTTTCATGCATATTATATGATAGCATTATTTTATTCCATGTCATTTAAATTATATGCCATACCATTCATATTTGTCATGTCATTTAAATCATTTCATTTCATTTAGGATATATTATGTCATCTAGAATATTTTATTTCATTTAGATTATATCATATGACTTAGGATATTGCATTTCATATAGAATGTATTATGTTACATAGGTCATTTAATTTAATTTATAATATATTATATAACTTAGGATATTTCATTTCATTTAGAATGTGCTAAAGCATTCAAATCATGTCATGTCATTTAGGTTGCATTATATTATTTAGATTTTGCTATGTCATTTTATTTATGTCATGCATATACATATTCATTTCTTTTAAATGTTTTCAAAAAAGATAATGGTTTTCAATAAAATAAAGATATTCTCGAGTTAAAATAATTCATGAGTTCTCTGCCGGGTTTGCTGGGGAGGATATCATCAATTATTATTAATAACGGAATATCTTCTTTAAAAGGAGAATGATTCGGAAAGTTTTCCAAAATTAATAAATTTTTTTTATATTTTGTCACGTTTGTTGGGGAATGTAGGAAAATTTTAAATTTATAAATTTCGGATCATTTTCAATTAAAAATGGAATTATTTTTCTTTAAATTGGGAATTAACTTGAAATACTAAATTTAAAACCAACTTTACACCGAGATTTGAGATAATACACGATTAATAAGGTACCGATTTATACGGGCGTTGTGGGGGTGCTAATCCTCCCCCGCACGTAACCGACTCCCGAACCCGTTTCTTTGATTTCTCTGGTTTTAACGCAGACTTGAAATTGGTTTTAAAAATGTTTTAATTAATTTTTAAAATATTTTATAAAACCGGTTTTAATAGGTGGCCGATCACACCTAGCTAAAAAAGATTGGTGGTGACTCCATGTCTTTTTCAAGGTCATTTTCAAAACCTTCATTTTTTTAGAGGAATTAAGTCGACTTTTTCTCATTTTTTTTTTAATGTCACGCTTAATGAATAATAAAATATTGCGTTGAGACTCGTTATTTTTTAGGTTGCGACACATACTCTTCATTTTTCTTAAATTATTTTTGTCCGACACATATTCGGATATAAATATGAGGTACGAGGGCAGGGTCTTCTAAATATACTGAAAAATTTAGAAAAAATTAAGTATATGTATGTCGAACATATATCCGTATTCGATACTTGCCTTGAGTCCGGGCAGCATAGTGCAATACTGGTGAATTAGTAGTTGATGCTGTATCATATACATCGTTTTCGATGTTCTATTCAAGGAATTTCTAGTACATCTGGTGCATGGATCAACAATGGATCAATGTTAACGGAAAGGGATGCTTTTGGAGAATTTGGTCATTTGCTTTAGTTGGTTTATGTGTTTCCTGGTATCCTTTAAAAAAGCAGATATCTGACATTATCTGATTCGATTTTTGCGGATTTAGATAATTTTTGAATTTGAATATTATATTTATTATACGTAACGAATTTAGATAGAAACTTTTGGATATCTGATATCCGATATCGAAATTCGTTTTTTTTGTTCAAATAGTGTCAGATATTCGAATTCGTTATTTGAATCCGCTTTACTTATACAGATAATGGATTCAGATATTCGAATTTGATATCTATTTACATATTTAATTCTGGTTTAATTTTATATTTTTATCTTTAAAAAAATTAATTTAATGAATTAAAATATTTAATAGATTCAGATATCTGATGGATATTGTTATCTAAGTTGGATGCAGATTTGGATAGTAATATTCAGATATCATGTAAATTTAACGGATTTAGATTCAAATATTTTAAAAGTTGTAGATATCAAATCCGCATTCACCCTTAATTTAGGCATGCAATCTGCAAATTATATATATTTCTTGTACTATATTTTTTAAAACATATTTCCCTGTCAAATTTATCACTTGTTAGATTGTAGATGTCATCCAGAACCAGTGCATGTAATTTGATGCCGTATCATAGTAACAATGTTTAATGTTTCTATTCATGGATTTTGTAAAACTGTTAGTGCACTGCAGGGTTCAAGGACCAACCAACAATGACAAGTATTTTTGTTTTTATTTTTTAAGAAAACCAAATAATTGTCGTTAGAGTTAAAGGTGAGCATTCGATCAATTCGGTTCTAAAATTATAAAAATTGAATAAATCAATTAAACTTGAAAAACCAATCGAACTGATCGAATTCTATACAAGAAATCGAAATAACTGAACCGAAATTAATCGGTTCGATTGGTTATGTCAATTTGGGTTTTGTTTTGAGCTTATGAAATTATGTTTATGAAATTGGGTAGGATAATTGGGTTGGGTATGTTTAATATAAATAGAAATATATAATTTTTTATTTACGTGTCGGTTTATCCGGTCAGTTCGGTTTGGAAAATAAAAAATCGCAAACTGATTGAATAAATTTATTTAAACCGATTTGCCTAATTAAATTTTGTCAAATCCCATTAAATCGAATCAAATGAATTGATTAGGATCAATTTCGATCGATTTAATCAGTTGATCAGACTAGTGCTCACCCCAATTTAGAGTGGCTTCTAAGCATATTCTATCCCCAATGGTAAGAAAAACTTAATTCTACATGAAGGAAAGTTCTTGGTGGATAAGACAATTTAGTCATGGTATATAATTATGTTATTCGGATTTTTCATTTTCTCTAAAATACCGATATTTATGTCCGATATTATATTCGAACATAGATATGGGATATGATTCTTCAAATATATGAAAAAACTTGTAAAAAATTAAGTATACCTGTGTCAATACATACTTATATCCGATACTCACTTGAATTCAGATAACATAGTATAGAGATGAGACAAGAGAAGGCACAAACAAATTGATTAAAGGATCTAAAATCTAACAACAAACCAATAGGAACCAACTCCTGCCTCCACAAGAGTCCAGAAATACGGTCATAGTATATGCTCAGTCCCTTTACTATAATGAAAAATACATTTTAATCCCTGAAATATATAAAAGAGTAATTTAGACCCTGTACATTTGAAGTTGAAGCAAGTAAGTAAATTTGATAACATCGTTAAAAAAAACCGTTTAATTGCTGATGTGGCATTCTAAAATCTGACAAAGCATATGAGATGTAAAAAAAAAAAATTACATGTCATATTTTAAACACTAATCTGATGTGGATTTTTGGACAAACCACCCCTTTGACAATCCGAAAACTCACCCTAACTGAATCCCTCATTTACCCGGCTCCTTCTTTTTACTCTAAAAAAAATCTGAAAAAATTTTAATCCCCCAAATCGACAAAAACCCTAAAAAAATTCTCAACCCCATATCAATCCACAAATCATCTTAACCAAGGTAGTCACTACCGTACCGGTGGGCGTACCATTTTTGTTTTGGTACTAATACGTATTGGTACCGGTGTGTTTCGCCGTACCGTTTCGGGTTTACCAGTATTTTTTTAAATATTTATATGTATAACCTATTTTCAAGTTTCTTAATAAAATATATATTATATACATATGCAAATATACATCCATGACATGCATATATGTGTTTTATGCAAAAATAAATTTTAAATATTTAATATCTAAAATTTTTAAACATTAAATAGGTAAAATAAATATTAAAATATTAAAAAATATAATAAATTATTATTAATTATGTTCAATAGCCTAATTTAATGAACATATTTTATTTTTAAATATAATTATGAAAAAAATAAAAATGATTATGACAAAAAAAAAATATTAAAACTGGTTTAAAAAATCAAATAAGTGAATTTTCTTAAAAAAAAAATCAAAATCTTGTACCAACTGATATGGACAGGTACGTACCGATCCGTACCGTTATTGACCGGTAGAAGCTGGTACGATCGATACGAGCTGGTACCAAAACAAGAAAGGAACTAAAGATTGTCTGTACCTGTTTAGTTAAAAACTGAGACGTATCGGTCGGTACCTACCACTATGCTCTTAACCTCAAAAAATTCTTGAAAGATTGAAGATTTTGGTCTGAAAAAAAAAATCGACAGAAATCGAAGGTTTGGGTAGGATTCACTGAGGGTGGGTTTTCGAGTTGTCAAAAGGGTTTAGGGTTGTCCAAAAATCCACATCAGCTTATATTTAAAATATGACATGTAATTTTTTTTTTTTTTTTACATATCATATGCTTTGTCAAATTTTAGAATGCCACATCAGCAGTTAAACGGTTTTTCTTTAACGATGTTATCAAATTTCTTACTTGATTCAATTTCAAATGTACAAGATCTAAATTACTCTTTTATATATTATTGGGATTAAAATGCATTTGTTACTACAGTACAAGGACTGGATATATACTTTGACCCCAAAACTACTGATAAGAACGAAAGAAAGCAGCTGGAGAAAGCTTGTATTGCCTGCCTATATCAAACAACTTTAACAATTATTGTGTTGGGTTTATTTTGGATTTGCTGATGGATATAATTGAAGCTCAGCAAGATAGCAAACCAGGTTTTTACTTAGTCCTTTCGCTCTGCCTATTTGGATGTTTGTTCAAGCTAGAAGTAATCTCTATATAGTATATACTGTCGCTGATGTGTTTTCAGTCGCGTCACGTTTATCACGGTTGCGGACATAATGAATGCTATCGTGATCAATTATGGTGAATATCATTGCAGCAAGAGCCGAAACTGTAAAATAACGACTGTAACATCGCTTTAAATCCCTTTTTATTCTCATTAGAATAACATTGTTTTATATCCTCCAGGAAATCCCAGTTAAGTTAACAGAAATGATTCAGAAATTTTCTTATCTTTTTCCTTTGTAGAAAGAATACGGAAGATGAAAGTGAAGTTATATATAAGAATACTGCTAAGACAACCTCTACAGGCACCCCCTCCTCCTTACCAACCCAACAACAAATACTATAACTTGAATGTTAAACTGGTTTTTCTCCTACTTTAAAGTTCGAATCTTCTGATAGTCCTTGTCATGAACTTGCCACTGTAAGATGAAATACTTATAGGTAGATCTGTCCATGGATCGGGTTACATGTCCATATCCGAAAGCTCGTTCGATATTTTGGAAGGGCTTGTACAAAAATATTAGGCCCAAAAAATAGGTTTGGGTAAAAAAACTATACATACCAAGCAGTAGGGATTATTAGCATCTGCAGCACCCTTCTTTATCGTGTTAAAACAATTCAGGAACCATCTCTGATGGTTACAAAATGCACCGACTGCCATTGCATAACTTCAAACACCTCTTCCAGAGGATGCATCGACTACCACTGATCAACCTTCAATGTTTAGACCCGATAAGCGCCGGAAATGGTGGGTTCTAGTGATACTCAACATCGTGTTTCTCTTGCTTGGTCAATCTGTAGCTGTCCTTTTAGGAAAATTCTACTTCAAACATGGTGGAAACAGTAAATTGATGACAGCAGTTGTGCAAACTGCTGGATTTCCAGTCCTCTTTCTCCCACTTCTATTTTTCCCTTCCCCTAACAAGTTGCCAACTTCGTGCTACAACAAAAGCCTGCAGCCTTCACTTGTCACCCTTATTTTGGTCTACTTTTCCCTTGGTTGTCTGCTAGCTATAGATAACTTCTTGTATTCAATAGGCCTTTGGTTGCTACTTGCTTCCTATTTCATTATATTCTCTCATTTGTATAAGCCAGTTGGTATTCAATGCGATATTTTCCTTCGTTATCAATTCCGACAAGCTCACTATCCTAATCCTCAACTCGGTAATCCTTATTACTATATCAGCTTCAATGGTTGCAATTCATCCTGATTCTTCTGAAGGTGAAGATGAGAAAGATTCCGGGAGAAAGAAAGAACATGTCATTGGATTCTTATGCACACTTGGTGCTTCAGCAGCCTATGCTTTATCGCTTTCTCTTACACAATTTTCCTTTGAAAAAATACTTAAGAAGGAAACATTTGCTTTGTATATGAAATGCAAATTTGCACTTCATTGGTTTCTACTTTTGTTTGCGTATTCGGGTTATTTTCGAGTTCGGAATGGACCAAGTTAAATTCTGAGATGGAGACATTTAACAAGGGGAAGGTGATTTATGTTCTGAGTTTGGTTGGAGCAGCTTTAGCTTGGCAAATTTGTACAGTGGCAGTTGTGGGATTGATCTTTTTGGTATCTTCTTTGTTCTGCAATGTTGTTAGTATGCTTTGTTTGCCATTTGTTCCTGTTGTTGTGTGCTGTTTTATAATGAAAAAATGGATGGCATCAAGGTAGTGGCCATGTTGTTGACTGTTTGGGGTTTTGCTTCTTATCTCTACCAGAAATATCTTGATGATAATAAGTAGATTTGGTAATTCGTATATTCGTGTTGTGTTCGTATATTTTCTCATATCATAATCGTGTTTAAGGTGTTTTATATCTGTATAAATTTTGACTTGTTAATAATTTGTGTTATATAGATTTAGACATGTTCATGTATTTGTGTCGTGTCCGTGTTTCTTTTTCGTGTCATGTTCATTTTTTTTTCGTGTCATGTTTTAGTTATTTTTTTCATATCGTGTAATCATATCGTGTCCAATATTATCAAGTCTAATAATAAGCCTAAGGAAGAGGAAACTGATGGAATTGAAGATTCCAAGCTTGATGGAATTGCTGATAAGCTTGTTCTACCTTAAAATGAAAACTTGATTAGCCTGAAGTTTAGCTTAGTTGATTGAGGTGATAATCAACAAGTTTGGAATTTGAATTCAACATTTGTAACTCATTTTCTTATCTTTAAACTGTGATCTCTTTTATATATAAAAAAAAATGGAAAACAAAGTTCATTAAACAGGATTGCAAGAATGAAATTACTTTTTGTTTCATTCACATATAGAATGTATCTATAAGCTTCTTATTACAACTTAATTGTCTTGAAATTTTTAGTTTAGAATTTTAGTTTTGAGTTTCAATTTGTTTCAACTTTTACAGAAACTGAACATTGTTTCAGAAAAAAATTATTTTATTTGACCTAATTTGAACTTTTTTCGGAAGCTATATTATTCGGATTTGGGAATGAATATCAAATATGGGGTATGTACCAGATATGAGTATATTTGAAATTTTAATATATATTTTTTTATATACTTGGAAAATCATACCTTCATAACTATATTTAAATATATTTGGGATACAAGTGTTGACTTTAAAAAATAAAGAGTTGGAAATGTCGATACGTGATCCCTATCGTGGGGACCCGTTCGAGTGAGGGGGAAACAGAATTAGAGGAAAAGATGACTTAATTCCTCTTGAAATAAAATAAACGGTCGAGGGTATGAAAACGGCCACGTAAAAAGACATGGAGTCGCCACCAATTTTTTTTAGCTAGGTGTGATCGGCCACCTATTAAACCGGTTCTATAAAACATTTTAAAATTAATTAAAACATTTTGTAAAAACCAATTTCAAGTTTGTGTTATAAACCAGAGAAATCAAAGAAGCGAATTAGGGTGTCGGTTACGTGTGGGGAAGGATTAGCACCCCCACATCGCCCGTATAAATCGGTACCTTATTAATCGTGTGTTATCTCAAGTCTCGGTAAAAAAGTTGATTTTTAATTTAGTATTTTATGTTAATTCCCAATTTTAAGAAAAATAATTCCATTTTTAATTAAAAATGATCCGGAATTTATTAATTCAAAATTTTCCTATATTCCCCGACAAAATCAGCAAAATATAAAATTTTTTATTCATTTGAAAAGCTTTCCGAATCATTTTCCTTTTTTTTGAAAGAAAGATATTCCTTTATTAATGATAATTAATGATATTCCCTCCAGCAAACCCGGTAGAGAACTCATGAATTATTTTAAATCGGGAATATCTTTATTTTTATTGAAAATCATTATCTTTTTTAAAACATTTAAAAATATGAACATGAATATGTATGACATAAATAAAATGACATAACAAAGTCTAGATAATATTGTCGCAACCTAAAAAATAACGAGTCTTATCGCAAGACTTTATTATTCGTTAAGCGTGACATTAAAAAAAATCGAGGAAAAGTCGACTTAATTCCTCTAGAAAAATGAAGGTTTTGAAAATGACCTTAAAAAAGACATGAAGTCGCCACAAATCTTATTTAGCTAGGTGTGGTCGGCCACCTATTAAAACCGGTTTTATAAAAATATTTTAAAAATTAATTAAAATATTTTAAAAACCAATTTCAAGTCTGCGTTTTAAACTAGAGAAATCAAAGAAGCGGGTTCGGGAGTCGGTTACGTGTGGGGAAGGATTAGCACCCCCACAACGCCCATATAAATCGATACCTTATTAATCGTGTGTTATCTCAAGTCTCGGTAAAAATTGGTTTTAAATTTAGTATTTCAAGTTAATTCCCAATTTAAAGAAAATTAATTCCATTTTTTATTGAAAATGATCCAGAATTTATAAATTCAAAAATTTCCTATATTCCCCAACAAACGTGGCAAAATATAAATTTTTTTATTAGTTTTGGAAAATTTTCCGAATCATTCTCTTTTTAAAGAAGATATTCCGTTATTAATAATAATTGATGATATCCTCCCCAGTAAACCCAGCAGAGAACTCATGAATTATTTTAACTCGGGAATATCTTTATTTTATTGAAAACCATTATCTTTTTTGAAAACATTTAAAAGAAATGAATATGTATATGCATGACATAAATAAAATGACATAGTAAAATCTAAATAATATAATGCAACCTAAATGACATGATATGATTTGAATGCCTTAGCATATTCTAAATCAAATGAAATATCCTAAGTTATATGATATATTATAAATGAAATTAAATGACCTATGTAACATAATACATTCTATATGAAATGCAATATCCTAAGTCATATGATATGATCTAAATGAAATAAAATATTCTAGATAACATAATATATCCTAAATGAAATAAAATGACCTAGGTAATTTAATATATTCTACATGAAATGCAACATCCTAAGTCATATGATATGATCTAAATGAAATAAAATATTCTAGATGACATAATATATCCTAAATGAAATGAAATGATTTAAATGACATGACAAATATGAATGATATGACATATAATTTAAATGACATGGAATAAAATAATGCTATCATATAATATGCATGAAAATAAAAATAATAATGCATGAACATAGTATATGCTAAATAAAAATAACTAAATAAAAGTATAGGATATCATGAAATATTCAAAACCATATAATAAACCATATAACATCAAAAAATCAAAATAATAACAATATCATAGGAATTATTATTGCAAGAATCACATATTATATAAAATGCATGAATATGAAAAATGCAATGCATGAAATGTATTTTTTCCTTTAATTAAGGAAATCCGTATATCTAAAAAGATATCCGGCTACCTTAGGAAAATATGTCAAATTAAATATTCTAAAACCAAAATACTTTGTGATTGTTTGAAAACAACTTTGAAAAACTTTAATTAAAAATAAAAACTGGGCTAAATCTTTTTTAAATGGCTCTAATTTCCTAAGTTTAAAAATCCGGACTTGACTACCCTTAACCCGAGACTTGAAAAACCATTTTTAGAGTTTAAAAAGGCTTAGAAACTACCCTAAGTCAGTAGCTAACCCTCCTAATCAGCCCATTCTAGGTAACTTAACCAAAACAGAAAAATGATTTTTCATTAAATTCAATTCTGACTCCACTGTCCAGTTTTAAGCCACGATTTTTTACCCTATTTTTAAAAATTCAAAAAATTCTAAAAACTTTACTGGAGACTCAGGACATGTAAAACTTCACGAAAAAAAATCGGCTTAATTTTCTAATTAAAGATGAATTCCTAGAAAAATCAGAGATGTAAGAGTTTTGGGTGAAAAAAACTGCTTTGCCAAAACACATTCTTGCCTTTGATAAAATCATTTAAAAATCAAAGTAAAAATATTTGAAACTCATAAAATGACTTACAAACAGTAGCTAGGACTTTTTAAAAGTTAGATAAAAATTGGCTAAGTAAAAAAAATCACAAAGGTAGAATAATCAACTTCACAAACTTAATTTTCCACAAGTGTGCTCAAGAGAGCATGACTTTGAACCATTAATTGGCTCAAGTCATTGATGCACCCAAAAGAGTGTATCTTATTTAACCTTGCACTAAAAAGATAAATTGTAAGTATAGTAGTTAGCAAGGGTCGAGTCCTCAGGGATTGGGTTTTAGTTTATAAGTTAATAGTTTAAAACTTAAATTCAAGAACAATAAAAGAAAAGGGGTTTTTGAAGCCAGATTTAAACTAAAGTAAATAAGATGCAAGGCGGTATAACCAGCCAATATATATACTAAATTAGGCGGTATAACCAGCCAATATATATACTAAATTAGGCGGTATAACCAGCCAATAAAAATAAAACAAAGTTAATATACAAATTAGGCGGTATAACCAGCCAATAAAAATAAATATACTTTTAAAAATAAGCAAACTAGAAAAGTAAGAAAACAAGTAAGTAAGAAGAATCAAATATGAAAAATATGGTTAAGGTTTCATTCTCCACCACTAGACATCATTAAGAATCAATTTCAGATCTATCAATATCAACCAACTATCAAAGTTAACAACCGTAGATAACAACAAGCTCTGTTATCCCAATCTTTCCTTAGTTTGTCGTTAAATAGAACAAACTCTCTATTTAATCTCTAACCATCAAACAACCTAGAATAAGCTCTCTAAGTTCAATTTAATGGCAGCTTTATGATGAGAAAGATAGGTTGATCTAAGCAACAAACACATAAGCTCGGATTGTTCAACTTAGGTTATGTTCCACTTTGCAATTATTGAAAACTTGACCATAATCATTAATCACAAATTGCCACTTATGAATAGGAAATCAAGACAATTACACGGATCAAGACTCCTAAACTAGCAATAGATAATTATCAAGATCTATCTAGTTGTACACCTAAATAAATCAAGACAACATCATGAACAATTCTTGTAGAAGAACATAAGCAACTTTGATAGAAAATTAATGATAGATAGAATCTGAAACTCAATCACAAAACATGTCTAGGGCTTTGAAATCACCCTTAACCAAATAGAAGTTTAGCCTAGCATAGGCATTGTAAACATAAACATAAAATTAAAGAAAATCTAAGAAGAAAATAAAAGAAAGAAAGAAGAAGAGGAAGAATATTAATTATCCAACCTCTTGCTCTCTCTAAAGAAAAAGAAAACTAGAGAAAAGAAAGAAGAAGAAAACTTAGAGAATTTTATTAAAATGGCTAATATCCTACCTATGTACAATATGTTCCTCTACAATCATCCAAGGCCCTCTATTTATACACATTTTGGAGGGATAAATGACAAGAGACAAGCTTTACAAATTTCAAAGGTAGGTATAATAGGTGGGTGCATTTTTCTAACAATTTTCGTCATATTGTATGACCATTTTGATCAGCCAACTTGATGGTCGATTTTGTCAATCTTGGAGGCCTGATCTGATCACATGGTCTTCTAGAAAAATGTTCCCCTATGAGTTACTGATTCATAGCCGTTTGAATCAGCTCATTTTCTGATGTGGAGAAGAAGATATGGGCAAAATACGAAAACAGGTCAGTACAGACGTCATTGCACATCAGCCAACTTGATGGTCGATTTTTTCAATATTGGAGGCTTTATCTGATCACATGGTCTTCTAGACAAATGTTCCCCTATCAGTTAGTGATCCATAGCCGTTGGAATCAGCTCATTTGCTGATGTGTATCGGACGATATGGTCAAAATGCGAAAACTGCTCAGGACAGACGTCATTGCACATCAGCCAACTTGATGGTTGATTTCGCTAGGGAAAACGACTCCGTTTCAAGAAGTGTAAAACATGAAAAAGATAGATATGCCTCTTAACTTTGCACGGTTAAATTTCAGCCTTATTGCTTCAGTGAAACTCCAGATATAGCTGATACGGCAAAAGGTGTCGGAACTGGAACTGAACTGGATTTGCCCTTAATTCTAGTAATCTGAAATCACTCAAAGAAACTTGTGAAAAACACCAAATTACATAAAAATATAAAAGATCATAAACACAATTAGACTAAACAATAATAACTCGTATTTGACACAAAACAATAATAAAACATAACTAAAAACTATATAATTATACGAGTTATCAGTCATTATTCAAGTGGCATGAACATGAAATGCATGAAAAAATACAGCAAACATAATGCATGAAATGCATGGATTTAAACCTAAATGTCATGAAAAAATGCATGGAATTCATAAAGTGACCTAGACCTAAATGAACTTGCATGGCATTTAATGCAACCTAAACCTAAAATGCATGAACATGCATGGCAAATAAACCTAACTTAATAACTAAAATATGCATGACATTTTCACAAACACAAAGCATGCTTAATCCAAAAACTCAATCAAATATCATGCAAATGCTAACCTATCAACTAACATGGCAAGAATGCACAAAAAATGCAAAAATTCCAAGAGGGCCGAATAGCATAATGTAACTAGCAAACATGGAATTTTCACAAACACTTGGTATACTAGCATGCAAAACTAAATCAAATGACATGTCAATGCAAAAACCTACCAACTAACATGGCAAAAAATGCAACACACAATGCAAAACACATGGAGTAGCCAAAGGGCCTCAAGCTCCAACAAGCATGGCATTTTCACAAACACTTGGTATACTAACATGCTCAACTAAAATATAACACTTCAATCATGCAAAAACCACACAAGCATTTTCACAAACACTAATATACTAAATCTAAAACATGCTCAACTAAGATATAAAACTCAAATCATGCAAAGACCACACAAGCATTTTCACAAACACTTAATATACTAAATCTAAAACATGCTCAAATTTAAACAACATGAAAGCAGAAAATTAAAAATGCAAAAACATGATATTTAAAACATAAATGGCAACAAACAAAGCAACCAAATTAAAATATAACTCAAGAATATGAAGTAACATAACATTTAAAACATCAAAATCAAAGAAAATAACATAAACAATATGGTAAAATAAATCAAAACAACAACTTAAAATAAATAATGTAGGCCATTTGGCCATGGTGAGTTTATTGTAAAAATAAAATGTAAAAAATATACTTAAGAAAGAGATGAAGTAAGAACTTAAAAGAACAATAAAAAAAAACATTTATTTAAAATGGAAACTCACCAAATAGAAATCAAAATAGCAAAAACAAGAATAGAAAATCAAGAAAGTGCAAGAGTTGGTGCTCAAGAGCAACCTCAAGAAGCTATCTTTCAAGCTTTATCTCTTCAAACTTTCCTTTTTTTTTTCTAAACTTTTCTTTTTTGCTCTCAACCAAGAAGAGAAAAACTAAGTAAAAACTCCAAGAACTCAGCAAAATGAAGAAGAAAAAAAATGAAATTCTCACCTCCCAATAAGTGCTGGCCGAAACCCCTTTAATTGCCTCAAGGTGTTGTCATTTTTTTGTAACCAATTTCTCATCAAATGGCTAATAATTCAAGGTGAAAAATCATGAAATTACCACCTTTAGATTAGCATCTCAGCTCTCTCAAATTACAGCTGTTCAAGAATAATGTTGACATATCTCTTGGCCTATGTGACTTAATCACCATGGCTTGATCAAAGAGAATCTCTAACTAACTCTTGATTTCTAGCCATTTGATTGAAAAATCAGAAGCTTCCTCCTTCCTTTGGGCTTGGGCAGGCCAGCACTTCTCTTTTCCAGCTCAACTCTGATTTTTTGAAAGGCCCAAAGAAGCCCTTTTCGGTTGCTTAGGTGAAATGACCGTTTAGCCCCCCGGATGCAAATAAATATCAAACGGACTCCAAATTCAATTTTTTTAATACTTCCAAAATAATAAAATATTGAGTTCTGGAAGTTTTCAAAATTATCTGAGTCCGTTTGCTATTTATTTGGATTTTTTCTTCCAAAAATGCCCTTTTATGCCCCTACATTTTACCATTTTTTAAACGAGCTTCAATCAATATTTTTCTTCACCAATCTCTTCAAAATAATTAAAAAGTGTGATCTGGAAGTTTTCATAATTTTTGGAGCTCATTTGGTATTTTTTCGGGATTTATCGGCTTGAATTACTACATAGGAGGCCCGAGATTTGGCCATTTTGCAAACGAAATCCGAATCAAGATTTTCTTTAGCCAATATCTTCCAAATAATTTAAAAATGAGATTTTCCAAATTTCAGAATTTTTGGAGTCCATTTGCTATTTTTTCGAGATTTATCTTTTTGAATTATTGCATAGGAGGCCTGGGATTTTGCCATTTTACAAACGAACTCCGAATCAAGATTTTCTTTCGCCAATCTCTTCCAAATAATTTAAAAATGAGATTTAAAAAATTTCAAAAGATTTGGAGCTCATTTGCTATTTTTTCGGGATTTTCCTTTTTTGAATTACTACATAGGAGGCCCGGGATTTGGCCATTTTGCAAACGAACTCCGAATCAAGATTTTCTTTCGCCAATCTCTTCCAAATAATTTAAAAATTAGATCTGCAAAATTTCAAAAGATTTGGAGCTCATTTGCTATTTTTTCAGGATTTTCCTTTTTAAATTACTGCATAAGAAGCCCGGGATTTGGCTATTTTGCAAACGAACTCGGAATCAAGATTTTATTTTACCAATCTCTTTCAAATGATTTAAGAATGAGATTGACAAATTTTCAAAATTTTTGGAGTCCATTTCCTATTTTTCCCAAATTTTCTAATTTTGCCCTTTTGCCTCTGAAACCCGGTTTTGCTCAAAACAAGTCCGATTTTCATATTTTCTTCAATCTGAGCCTTGGTCTATCCTTTTTAATCATTCTTCACCCATTGTGGGCTTTGGTCTTACCAAGTCGGGCCATTTCTGTGATTCTTCCCGATTTCACCGAAATCCACTAAAAACCCTAATTCTCGGTTTTCTCCCGGATTGACTTTTCTTCCGGTTTTTCTTGCAAGTGACTTCTCCATTACCCGTAGTCAGTTCTTATCTTTCATTTGGAACCTTCAATTTTGACCAATTTGATCGTTTAAGCACTTTTTCCCAAATTTCTCGGATTAGGGTTTCCTTTCTACGGAATGTCCAAATCCCAACTTCCGAACTCCATATCTTTCAATATAGACCTCGGATTATCAAAATTCTTTTACCATTTTTCAATTGAACTTAAAATCTTGATTTTGAAAGTGGGTTGACTTTTTTAGTAGATGACTTTTTGGGGTCGACTTTTTCGGGGTTGACTTTTTTTTTGGGTTGACTTTTTTCAAGTTTGACTTTTTGTGCTCGTCCTCTTAAACTAAGTCTCGGAGTACCACATGCAGGATGAAAACAGTCTTTTTACACTCGAAAACATCAATATAGGAAGAAAACATACCTGTTTAGTGGTCCGGACAAAATTAAGTGTCTACAAATATAATGCAACTAAATGATATGACATAATTTAAATGACATAGTATATTTTGAGTAAAATGAAAAATCCTCAGTATCATGGTATATTTTGAGTAAAATGAAAAATCCTCAGTATCATGGTATATTCTAAATGAGATAAAATGATTTAAATGACACGGCAATTTTAAATGATAAGGCATAGTATAAATGACATGGCATGTTATAAATAAAATAACCTAAATGACAATGAATATGATCTAAATGACAAGAAATGACATGAAATTAAAATAATACTAACATATAATATGCATGAAAATGAAAATAATAATGCATGAACATGGTATATGCTAAACAATATGACAAAAATAACTAAATAAAAACATAGGATATCATGAAACATTCAAAATCATATGGCAAACAGATATAAGATCATAAAATGTGAGTTAAAATAATAATAATATCATGGAAAATATCATAGCAAAAATCACACATTTAAATAAAATACATGAACACGAAAAATGCAATGCATGAAAATGTATTTTTTCCTTTAATTAAAGAAATCCGTATATCTAAAAAGATATCTGGCTACCTTAGGAAAATATGTCAAATTAGATTTTTAAAAAAAACAAAACTTTGTGATTGTTTGAAAATAATTTAGAAGAAAAACTTGAATAAAAATTAAAACCCTTACCAAACCCTTTTAAAATGGCTCTAATTTCCTAAGTTTAAAATCCCGGACTTAACTACCCTTAACCCGAGATTTGTAAAATCATTTTTAGAGTTTAAAAAGGCTTAGAAACTACCCTAAGATAGTAGCTAAATCTTCTAACCACCCCCTCTAAATGCCTTAGCCAAATTCAACCCTTATTCCTCTTTTGATTTCAAATCTGCCCTTACTGTCCCGTTTTACCACACGATTTTTTTGCCTATTTTTAGAACTTCAAAAAATCTAAAAAAAATAATGGAGAATCAAAACATGTAAATCTACACGAGAAAAAATTGGCTTAATTTTCTGATTAAAGATGTCTGCCCAGAAAAATTGAAGATGTTCGAGTACTGGGTGAAAGAAAACTGTTTGTCAAAACACATTTTTTGCCTTTGATAAATTCATTCAAAAACCAAAGTAGAAATTGTTGGAAATCATCCTAAAGACCTAAGGACAGTATCTAAACATTTTAAAAACCTTGGACAAAATTGGCAAAGTAAAAAAAATCACAAAGGTATAATAATCAATTTGACAATTCCTTAATTTTCCACAAGTATGCTCAAGGGAGCATGACTTTGAGCCATTAATTGGCCTAAGTCACAAATCAAGTGGCAATGACATGGAATGCATGAACATACAGCAAATGAAATGTATGAAATGCATGGTGTAAAGGCCTAAGTGGTAAAGGAAATGCATGACAATTCATGGCAATCTAAATGCCTAGCATGAATTTGCATGGCAATAAATGCTATCCTAACTCAATATGCATGCAATGCTTGATAATGAAAATATGATTTGGACCTAATATGTTATGAATATGCATTAACATGCTAATGTGACCTAAGACCTAAATAGCATAGTAATGCATGACAATACCAATGTGATTTAAGACTCAATATGCATGGCAATACCAATATGGCCTAGACCTAAAATGTAATGAACATGCATAGCAATACTATGAACATACAATGACTCATGCAACTAATGTAAATGCTGGAACAAACAGCAATTAATACACAATTTCAAGATATGATAATGCAAAGCATGTTACCTCAACAAAATGCAAATGCATGACAAGGCAAGGGATGCATGAAGAGGCCAAATGATCACATGAGACTCTAATGCAATCCTATTTAGTAAGTGACATAAGTACATGATAAATCATATTAAGATGCATAATGTCATGACATTTTCAATAGCATATAACATACCAAAATCAAAATGCACAAGCTCATGGCATGGAAATGCAAGCAAGTTAAGAAACAAAAGGAAAATGCACATGCAAGGCAAACAACAATGAGATTGCCAAATGGTCATGGATCAATATGATGGCATTTTTATCATAGCATTTTCATAAGCACATGGCATACTAAAATCAGAATATGCAATTTTATGGCATGGAGATCCAAACAAGCTAAGAAGCAAAAGAAGGCATACAAAATGGAATGGCCAAATGGTCATGAAACAAAACCATGAGAATGCAAACTTGTAACATATGATACATAAAAAAGTTCACAACATGAGCATATGAACAACAATGGACGAATATGAAAGGATGCAATATCAAGCATGGAAATGAAATATATAAGTAAATATAGCATAGAAAATAATGTAAAGAACATATATACAAAACATTTAACATAGACATGCAAAACAAATAATAAGCAAAACTAGTAAGTAGAACAAGGAAAGTTAAGCTCCATGGTTGGTATCAAATGGGCATAGCCTCTCACCAAACCATAATCACTTGGTCTTGCCAAGATCATGAAGCCTTTCCATCTCAATAAAATAGAAAATAAACCATGTAAAACAGAAAATAAGGTGAGCTTCATGGTAGGTAAAAAATGGGTATAGCCTCTCTCCTAACCATGGTCACTTGGTCTAGCCAAGATCATGTAGCAATTTCAACCTTTTTTGCTTCATATTTTGTAAAAAATCAAAACCTTAGAATACTCTAAAAAACTTGTAAAAATAATTTTTTTACAACAACATGCAAGGAAGAAAAAAAAAATGAAAAACAAGGCAAATAAATGTGCCATTTTCGGCCATAGAATGAAACCATAGAAAAAATTTGTTTTCCACCATTTTAAAGAAGAAGAAGAGATGAAAACATGAGTAAACATTAAAAAACTTTATTTCTATGAAAAATGTAGTAGGAAAACATGATAGAAAAATTAAGAAAACACCATGGAAATGAAGAAGAAAGCTAGGCTAGAGCTTGGTAGAGATGATACCTTCAAGCTCTCTATTGAAAACCTTTTTTTTTCTTTCTTTCAAAACCATTTTTTTTGCCAAATTAGCTACTTTTTCCAGCCAAAAAACTCTGAAAAAATTAAAACATCCTCCTCCCTTTAGCCTTGGCCGAATGGCCCTCTAACCCTTGGATGTGAATTGCACTTTTTCTCCTCCAATCCTGGCCTTTAGATTTAGATATTTTGATGACAACATAAAAATGTCATGTTGCAAATTGATAGCAGCCCTTAAGATGTGTACTCAGCCCTTGTAGTAACCTTAGACATTAGATGCAAAAGAGGACAAATCCTATGCACTCCCTTGCTTGCCCCTCTTGAGTGCCTACCCTTGGATGAGTTGTGCTCTTCCATTCTTGGTCATTGGATGAGGCCAACATAAAAATGACATCTTGTAGATTAAATCCAGCCCTCAACATGTGTACTCAGCCCTTGTAGATGGCCTAAGCCATTGAATGAAAAGAGATAATCCTATGCACTCCCTTGCTCAATCGAATGGATGCTCACCCTTGGATGAATTGTGCTCATCTTTGTTCTTCCATTCTTGGCCATTAGACGAGGGTTCTTTTATGACAAACAAAAATGTCATTTTGGCGTTTAAACTTGGCCATTGGATGGTGCATTCAACTTTCCTAAAAGGCACCTAAGCCATTGGATGAAGGGAGGACCATTTACAAGGTGTTAATGGTAGCATGTGGCTTGATAGTGACTAGAGAATTAAATTGTTCAAGCTTCCTTCTTCTCCTCTATGTTGGCTGACCAAGGGAAGAAAAAATTCCAGCAATTCCTTCTTCTTTCATATTTTCCTCAATTACCAATTTGCGCTTTTTTGTTTCTTTGGTGAAATGACCTTTTTGCCCCCCGAAATTTAATAAATAGCAAACGGACTCCAAATTCGAATTTTATTTTTTCAATACTTCCAAAATATTAAAAAATTGAATTTTGGAAGTTTTCAAAAATTTCCGAGACCATTTGCTATTTATTTCAGATTTATTTTCGAAATTGCCCCTATTATGCACCCGAACTTTACCATTTTATTAACGAGCTCCGAATCCATATTTTTCTTCACCAATATCTTCCAAATAATTTAAAATTTTGATCTAGAAGTTTTCACAATTTTGGAGCTCATTTACTATTTTTTCAGGATTTATCTGCTTGAATTACTACAAAGGGGACCTAGATTTGGCCATTTTGCAAACGAACTCCGAATCCAGATTTTCTTTCGCCAATATTTTCCAAATAATTTAAAAATGAGATTTAAAAATTTTCAGAATTTTTGGAGTTCATTTGCTATTTTTTCGGGATTTATCCTGTTGAATTAATACATAGGAGACCCGGTATTTGGCCATTTTGCAAACGAACTCCGAATCAAGATTTTCTTTTGATAATCTCTTCGAAATGATTTAAGAATGAGATTTGAAAATTTTCATAATTTTTGGAGTTCATGTGCTATTTTTCCCATATTTTCCAATTTTGCCCTTTTACCTCCAAAACCCGGTTTTGCTCAAAACAAGTCCGATTTTTAGATTTTCTTCAAACTGATCCTTGGGCTATCATTTCTCATCAATTAAGGGCTTTAGATCTACCGAATCGGGCCATTTCTACAATTTTTCCAAATTTCACCGAATTCCATCGAAAAACCCTAATTCTCGGTTTTCTTCCGAATTGACTTTTCTATCAGTTTTTCTTCCAAGTAGCTTCTCCATTAATCGTAGTCAGTGCTTATCTTTCATTTGAGACCTTCAATTCCAACCAATTTGATCGTTTAAGCGCTTTTTCCCAAATTTCTTGAATTAGGGTTTTCTTTCTATTGAATCTCGTAACCCAACTTTCGAACTCCATATCTTTTAATGTAGACCTTGGATTATCAAAATTCTTTCACCGTTTTTCAATTGAACCTCAAATATTGATTTTGAAAATGGATTGACTTTTTTAGTAGTTGACTTTTTTGGGATTGACTTTTTCGAGGTTGACTTTTTTGAGTTTGACTTTTTCTATCTGCTTTCTTAAACTAAGCCTCGGAGTACCACCTGCAGGATGAGAAAAGCCTTTTAGCATTCTGAAACATCAATTTAGGAAGAAAATATACCTGATTTAGGGGTCCGGACAAAATTAGGTGTCTACAGCTGCCCCTCTTTGGCTATTGCTAAGAATCATGAATCTGGCAAAGATAAACAAACACTAATTTTGTATAGTTAGTGAAATCACATGTGAAGGAAGGGAAAGGGGGTTTTTTTTTTATTTCTTCTTTTTAATCATTTTTTCACTTTTTTTTGTTTTTGTTTTTGTTTTTTTTTGTTTTTGAAAGAGCTGTTAATTGAAGATTTTATCCTTAAATTGAATTCCCTGACTAATCAAGGCTCGACCCGTCTAAAGGAAACGGGTTCGATTTCAAAAGAAAAAATTATGCCCGAAGGTCTTAAGAATGGTGCCCGAAGGTCTTAAAAATGTTGCCCGGAGGCCTTACTCGTGATTTGAAAAAATTATGCTCGAAGGTCTTTAAAATGGTGCCCGAAGGTCTTTAAAATGGTGCCCGGAGGCCTTACCCGTGATGAAAAATTATGCCCGAAGGTCTTAAAAATGGTGTCCGAAGGTCTTAAAAATGGTGCCCGTAGGTCTTTAAAATGGTGCCCGGAGGCCTTACCCGTGATGAAAATTTATGCCCGAAGGTCTTAAAAATGGTGCCCGTAGGTCTTTAAAATGGTGCTCAAAGGTCTTAAAAATGGTGCCCGAAGGCCTTACCCGTGATGAAAAATTATGCCCGATGGTCTTAAAAATGGTGCCCGTAGGTCTTTAAAATGGTGCCCTACGTCTTTAAAATATTTCCCAAAGGTCTTAAAAATGGTGCCCGGAGGTTTTTAAAATAGTGCCCGGAGGCCTTACTCGTGATGAAAAATTATGCCCGAAGGTCTTAAAAATGGTCTTAACAATGATCTTTGAAGAATGGTTGAAAATTAACCCGAAGATTTTGAGAAGATGCGAATGCTTTTTGATGCTGGTGCAAATGATTAATAGGATGCACATACCTCATATTGCATATGTAAATGTTTTGAATTGATGCAAATGTTTCTTGATGCTGATGTTGGATAAGATGCAAATGCTTCTAAATGCAACTGCAAATGCTCTCAGATTGATGCAACTACTTCATGGAATGATGCAGATGCAAAGATTGACATTATGCAAATGCTTCATGAAAAAATGCAAAGGCCAAGATTGACATTATGCAAATGCTTGATGAAAATATGCAAATGCCCCCGATCATTTTCTAAACTTTGGCTTAGCCTTTCCAATTCATTTTTCCTCTTCAAATCAGAGTATAACTTCTAATCATTTTGGCTATTCTCCTTGCCTCAACAGTATTCAAATTCTTATTGACAGAAATCTTCTTGTCGGGTTCTGTTTCTTCTTCTCATATTTGGAAATCAAGATTAACCCTAGTAGTTCCACACCTTTAGGTTTAAAAAAACCTTATCTCATGTCAACATCAAAAATGGGTATTTCAAAAAAATGTCTTTATTTGTTTTCTTATTTTGAAAACTTCTGAAAAAGAATATTAACCCTACAGTGTGTGACGTACAAATCTTTTGAAGACTGATGATCATTGTTAAAAATTTCTCTAAATGTCAATCTGTTTTTTTTTTTTTTTCAACTTGGATTGGCAAGGCTTGGTATAACAAGATTTTGGTTGATCAAAGAAAATTTCACAACAAAATGTATGTCCCTTCTAGGCTCACAAATGGAACAGGTTTTATAAATCATGAATTCCTTGAGAATCAAACAAATTTAACATTCTTTTAGTTTTCATATCAAGGAATTTTGACAAGCGTCAAGATTGGCTAGGATGTTTAGACCGGAAAGTTTAATCTTGGAAGGAAAAAGTCTCAGTTTTGAAGACAATCCTCCGAATGAGAGCTAACAATTTGGGAGGTCCAGGAATTCCTAGATGTTCCTCGATGACCATTTTTCCAAGATGACCTTCTCTTTTTTGGTATTGCATAAATGGCATTGAAAATTCCCATTTTACTCTAGACTGCCCATTTTTGGGTTTTCGCCCAGAGTCTCATTCTTTCCATTTTTTATTTTTTTCATTGTTTTACCATGCACTTGAGAATTCTAAATTCTTCCTTAGTGAAATGATAATTCGATGAGATGGTATAGGACCTGAGGAAAAAACCTTCAAATTAAATATTCATGCTTGATCAAAATGGACTTTTAAAGCACGTAATGTAGGACAAAGTTCAGGGTTCAGAAAGAAAGGATAAATAGGCCCAAAATATGTGTTTGAGTATAATCAGATCAAGGATCATTTCTTGAGGAGGATTTTCTTTGAAGCATGTGTCCCTTTTAGACTTTTCATTCTTTTTGGCTTCGTTTTTTTCCTTCTTTGCTTTTGGCTTTCATTTGCCATACTTCTTCACACACTTTTTTTGTTGTGTTTTTCTTTTGTTTTTCTTTGCTTTCATTTCACCATTTTTTCTTTGACAGAGTGAGCCCATATTTATTTGGGCCTCAATTTGCTTTGTATCTTTCTTTGAGTTAGGACTCATTTCTTAGTGATCTTTCCTCGCATTTGCTCCCCAATATAGGGGGTGATCCTTGATCAGGGTTCAAAGAAGAAAGAATTTTTTTGGCTCAAAAGGGTGACTATGGATAATTTTCTCTTTGTGGGAGGGATATGAAAGATGGCCATTTATCATATCAAGCACGAATATTCTTATTGAAAAGCAATCCACAGGGGGAATAGATAATCAAAATTTCATTTTGCACTTTGGAATCATTCGAATTCTCATATGCATGATATCACAAAAAAAAAATTTCGCATGCCCCAATGATTCATGCGTTAGTCCATCCTTTTTCACCATATAACCATCATTTCCACATATGATGCCCCAGTTTGATTAACCATGAGAATTCGTATCAACGAGGAACATAGCAAGTATAGGTCGATTTTAAAATGGATGAGTTTCAAATATGAGTTCTTTGCAAGGACAAGGAAAGTACGATCCAAGAACGGGTTTTATCTGGGACATGGGATAATCTAGTTTAATCATTGTGCCCCAGGGTGTCAATCATGAAGTGATGTTTGGGCAATTAGTGTTTTATGGTTGGTGAGAATGTCATGAATGGTTTTGGCACAACCTTGACACACACCAAATTACTATGATCTAAATTCTCGAAAGAATGTCTCATTTGTTTGAATTTCAAAGAGTTCGAATTTTTTTAAAAAAGTTCGTTCCTTTGTTCATGGCCTAGACTAGGATTTACATCTTTGCTTATTCTGCAATGACAATGGTTTATGAAGTTTAATCAATCATATTCCTTAAAGCATTAGGTCTTGCAAGTGATCTTATTTTCAGGGATTTAGACATATGGAAATCCCAAAAGAGAGGGGAGAGGGTATTGGGTCATTTGTAACAATGATCATCAATATTCTCGAGACTATCCATTATTAAAACTTCCTTAATGCTTGTTTTTGCAATCTCAAATTATTGTTAAAACAACAAACACAAAGCATTTAAAATTCAAAATTCATTTGATTCATATGAATGTCGACATGAGACAAGTGTTTTCATCCTAATGGTCTGAAACTACATGCATCAAATTGCTCCTATTGACATCCTTCAAAGGTAGT